>JAJKFI010000066.1:3420203-3526040 GCA_029204185.1 Lerista edwardsae | reverse complement strand
CAGTGATGGGACATATAAACACCCGGGCGAAGCCGGGTACATAAAAGCTAGTAAGAACAATAGAAGAGCCCTGCTGGATCAGACCAAAGGCCCATCTAGTCCAGCTTCCTGTATCTCACAGCGGCCCACCAAGTGCCCCAGGGAGGCATGAGACAACAAGATGCTTGCATCCTGTTGCCACTCCCTTGCACCTGGTACCAGTAGCCCTCCACCTTTGTAAGGAGGTTGCACAATCCATCATGGCCTATAGCCCACGATGGACCTTTCCTCCAGAAATCCGTCCAAACCCCTCTTAAAGGCATCTAGGCCAGATGCCATCACCACCTCCTGTGGCAAAGAGTTCCACAGACTAACTATCCTCTGGGTAAAAAAATACTTCCTTTTATCTGTTTTAACTCTCCCAACCCTCAGTTTTAGCGGATGCCCCCTGGTTCTGGTGTTTTGAGAGAGGGAAAAGAACATCCCTTTATCGACTCTATCCCTTCCATGCATAATTTTGTATGTCTCAATCATGTCCCCTCTCAGGCGCCTTTTTTCTAGACTGAAGAGCCCCAAACGCTGCAGTCTTTCTTCATAAGGGAGGTGCCCCAGCCCCGTAATCATTTTTGTCGCTCTCTTCTGCACCTTTTCCAGCTCCACTATGTCCTTTTTGAGATGCGGCGACCAGAACTGGACACAATATTCCAGGTGTGGCCTTACCATCGACTTGTACAATGGCATGATAATATTGGCTGTTTTATTCTCAACCCCTTTTTTAATTCCCCCAAGCATGGAATTGGCCTTCTTAATTGCTGCCGCACACTGGGTCGACACCTTCATTGAATTGTCCACCAGCACCCCAAGATCTCTCTCCTGAGCTGTCACAGACAGCTCAGAACCCATTAGCCTATAGGTGAAGTTTTGGTTTTTGGCCCCAATGTGCATCACTTTACATTTGTCTATGTTGAAACGCATCTGCCATTTGGCTGCCCATTCCCTCAACTTGGAGAGATCCTTCTGGAACTCTTCACAATCCTTTCTGGTTTTCACCACCCGGAAAAGTTTAGTGTCATCTGCAAACTTGCCACCTCGCTGCTTATCCCTGTCTCCAGGTCATTTATGAATAAATTGAAAAGCACGGGCCCCAAAACAGATCCCGGGGGCACTCCACTTTTCACCTCTCTCCATTGTGAAAATTGCCTATTGACCCCCACTCTCTGTTTCCTGGCCCTCAACCAATTCTGGATCCATAAGAGGACCTGCCCTCTTATTCCCTGTCTGTGAAGTTTCATCAGCAGCCTTTCGTGGGGGACTGTGTCAAACACCCTCTGAAAATCCAGGTATATGATATCCACAGATTCACCCACATCCACATGCCTGTTGACCTTTTCAAAGAATTCCAAAAGGTTCGTGAGGCAAGACTTACCCTTACAGAAGCTATGCTGACTTTCTTTTAGCAGTACTTGTTCCTCTACGTGTTTTAGGATTTTATATTTGATGAGGCTTTCCACCATCTTATCTGGAACAGATGTTAGGCTGACCAGCCTGTAGTTTCTCCCCCCTTCTCCCTTTTTTAAAGATTGGCGTGACATTGGCTATCCTCCAATCCTCTGGCACCGTGGCCGTTTGAAGGGACAAGTTGCATACTCTAGTTAAGAGGTCAGCAACTTCGTTCTTTAGTTCCTTAATAACTCTTGGGTGTATACCATCTGGCCCTGGTGACTTATTTATATGTAGTTTATCAATTTGATCTAAAACATCTTCTTTATTAACCATTATCTGCTTTAATTCCTTCGTTAGGAAGGGCTGTTCGGGCTGTACTGTGGTATCTGCCCAAGTTCTTCTGCTGTGAAAACGGACGCAAATAATTCATTTAATAAATGAATCCTAATAAAACTGGTCCTAATAAAACTGCTGCTCTTCAGGCCTGGGGACATAATACAACATTTTGTTGGATATCCCACTCATAGGTATCATTCCCAAGCTTTTCTTCCCTTTTGATATAAGGCATTTCTTTAAAATATCAGCCTAGTACATCCAAACACCATTAAAACACAGACACAGACACTATATGCATAGTGTTTGAACTGAACGTTAGATTACTCTTCATGCGAACTAGGCCTAATGAACCGGACTGACTCCTGTTCTTCCCTTCTCGTGTTAACCCTCCGCTCCATTTCCCTTCCCCCATATACAAGCTACGGGGGGGGGGTGTCTAATTTTTAACTTTTCAGGGCACAGAGCGGTCTCCTTCATTGCTCCATAATGAGGCGGCCGTTGAACAACCCTATTTCCATGAGCTGAGACCACCTACCTCACTCTTCCCGACAGATTCACCTGCACGTGCTGCTTAAATTCTGGGTACTTCGATGCCAGATAAGCGAAGTCGGGAGGCTTATCCTTGTACCTGTTCCTCGCATGCATGGATTTGTTGAGGGCCATCCTGGGCGGGGGGAGCAATAAACATCTACCGGAAAGGATGATCAGGGCAAGGGGCAACGCATCAAGCTTGCGGGTTCTAAACGAGCTCGACAGTGCGCGTCCGCATGACAAGCTCCTCTCCCTACTTGGTAGATCGCGCGCCGTCGCTCGAATTATTCCGTCTGTTCTATTCAAAAAGGTTAGATTAACAGGAGAGGACATTATATTATTTTCTTGAAGCCATGGGTATACAAATATGGCTGACTCAGATCTTTCCCGCCAAGGAGGAGGGTTGCCGCGAATTCACGAATAAAAATCTCCCTGCACGCGTGTAAAAGTTAATCTCAACGTCTTTAATCATGCCTGCGTGTTCTGCATACGGGTGTGCGAATCGCTGTACGAAAAATGGGACTTAATTTCCACGGAAAGATTCATGTATTCACATTACATCGGTTCAATAAAACTACCGTTAACTGTGAGTGCATTATTTTTTGAAGCTGTGTAATTTCTTGTTGTTCCTAGCAGTCTTATTCACCATTTTCTGACACCCACTGTTAATCGTCTAGAAGGTAAAAAAATATTTTCCCCCTCCTTTTTTCCCCCTTCCCGTTTACACATTTTTTTCCCACCTTCCATTTTCTACTGTAATATTTTCGAAATTCTGAACATTAACAGAATTTGTTTTTTTTTGGGAGGGGGTGAGTGTAGAAGTTAAAAAAATACTCTTAATAGTCTAGAAGTAAAAAAGAATTACTCTCATATTGACAACTACTTGTGTTAAGAGATTTTAATGTAATTTTCCTACTGTAATACTTATGAAATTCTGAACATTAACAGACATTATTTTTATGGGGCATGGCCATTTTATTTTTGCTTGTGTAGATTTCAAAAAATAAGTCTGTCAAAACAGTGCAATCCGAGTTTAAATAGACAGCAAGTAGCATTTCGTCTGGTATGTTCAGTAATATAATTACGCGGAATTAAACCTTGGAATTGCATATTAACTCATAATATGGTTACCACTGATGTTTCTACACGACCACACGTTGCTATTTTCATAAGTTTTTATTTCAGGAGTAAACGATTCAGTCCTAAAGAGTACCAGAAATAAAAAGCAATCCGAAATGCTTGGAATAAGGATTGTTTTGAGTACGCCAACATGGCTGCTAAACCCGCCCCCTGGCCTCAACCTGCTTGTATTAATTCTTAAGGGATGTCCTCTCCTGTTATTCTACCTTTATGGTTCTATTACAAGTAAAAGTATAGCGAGGGCTAGAGAGACTCAACTTCCTGTACACATCTCTATGGTCAAAATGTCAAGCTTGCTCGCTGTTTGTCAACTGGCGGACTTGTGGGTTCGCTTGTGGGACTTGTGCTGCGGACTACGGGCTCTGTATGGTGGGCCGAATTGTGTAGAATCTCCAGGGTGAAAATCCCATATGTTTAGGTGAAAGCGGAGGGGCAAAGAGGACTTTCAAGTGTTTACCGGAAGTTCATTTTGTAAGTGACTCTACTGTTTTGCTATTTCTCGGAAGACTTCTTACGCAGGCTTGGTGATGCTCTAGCACTACTATGCGTCTCTATGGCGAAACCGTACACGTACAGCAAACCTGTGTGACATAGAGATAGGAAATGTCTAGAGTCACCATAAAAATTGTGACAGTTCAGGACTTAGACGTTCCTGGTCTTTCTAACTCAAATCTTATGCCGTGCTGCACGTGTTCCGAACGTGTGTATTTGTGCCACGCGTGTCTTTCTTCGGTCTCTGCGTCTTCCCTTTGCAGACGCCCTCCTGCCTGTCGTGGAAGCAGGGATGGGGGTCTGGGGTGTTTCCTTGCAGCAGCCGCGAGCAAAGGATGGAGCCGCACTCGGGCGCGGAAACGGGGAACGCAAAGCAGGGCGCATCGAGAAAGCTCTTCGGGAGACCTGCTCCACTTAACTCCACCGCCGCCGCCCAGAAAAGGAGCGATTCCAGCCGCGGAGCAGGCGCCACGGACGGTGGGCATGGGAGCCCGCGCCAGAGGTCTGTTTGGGGCTAATAGCGTAACCCTCCATTTCCC
Source organism: Lerista edwardsae (assembly GCA_029204185.1). NCBI lineage: Eukaryota > Metazoa > Chordata > Lepidosauria > Squamata > Scincidae > Lerista > Lerista edwardsae. The sequence goes on along the minus strand of JAJKFI010000066.1, from coordinate 3,521,580 downwards.
AGTAGTAACATCATCCCCCCCCCCAAAAAAAAAACTTCATAAAGGTCATAGTAAACATACTATATTAATAACATAATATGTTGAAAAGTGCCTAAAGCTCTTACAGAAAATTGAGCCCCTGCACTGCAGTAGTGGCAGGCTAGATGCTCACTGTATTAGAGTAGAAAAGTCAGAAAGCTTTCTTACTCAAGGAAAAAAAGATCCAGTATATTTTAAATCTGCTTTTTTATTCTTAGTGATTTGAACAAGTGTGCACAACTTCTAGCAACAGACATAATATACTATTCAGAAGTTTTCACCAAATCACTTATTCCTTCCGCTTTCTGGTGGACCAAACGTTTGCAACAACAAAGCAAACATCAGCTGCTTCAATACTGGAAACAGACACAAAACTAGGAGACAAATATGAAACTCAGCTGGTCACTTCTGAGCTAGGTACAGCACAATAAATAGCTGTCTTTTGTAATATTTTACAACATCTTACACAGTAACTTAGACGGGTTTCCTAGAAATGAAATGCTACAACACAGTACAGTCAGAATTTCAGAAAGAGGGTTTTGCACTGATCATCCATACAGCACTCTTTGTAAACATGGGGTAATAAAACACCATCAATTCTACAATGAGAATTTAAGATCCAGTTTTAAGTAACTAGAATTTAAATGGAGGACAGTAGAGGGGTTTTTTTTTTTGGGAAAAAAAAAAACTAAACAGAAACAAGCTAAAAACTAACAGAAACTAAATGTTTGTTGAACTCCAGATCTACACTGCTCTGGTGTCACATCAGAAACTGTTAGTGCTATTAGTCTACAGCTACAGCAACCCAATTGCAAACACATTATATCCTTTTATTTGGTAGTGTGAAGGACAATTTGTTAGTCTACAGAAACTACAAATGAAGCTTTGCAGTCATAATTATTCCACAATCCAGATGGTCACCTGCACTTTCAGCAGTGCAGGGAAAAAAAAAGCATTCCTAATTCTGCAAGATACTCCAGAAGGGTGTTTTAGCAGCTGTTTGCTAGGCTCTTGTTTTGTAGCAGTGAAACACTGGTTCACAGATGTTTCATGAAAAAGAAAAAAACCTAAGGTTCTCTTTATTGAATTTTGTGATGAAACATACACATCAGGAACCTCATCAGCAAAGAACATATTCTCAGACAATAGAAGATGATTAAGGAAGATGATTAAGGATTAAGATGTATCTTGCAAGTCACAAGCAAAAAAAGTAGGATGTGCAATTCCACAATTACCAGTTCTGCAAAAAGAAAGCTTTGGGTATAAGCAGTAAGGACAGGGAACACTTAGGAATTCCTGTTCAGCAATCCAAAGGGGCAAACAGACTATTATAACAAACTTCTGAAAAGTTGAACAGTTTGTTATTCTCAAGTTTTAGTCCAATAAGCTTGAGAACCCTGCTAGAAAGTAAACAATGTTAGAGGTAGAGGAGGGATCTGGCTGCCTGGTCCACAGTTAGTCATGCACTGCATGTGGTAAAACAAAACAAAAAAAGACAAGTGGTACATACAAATGTCATATGAGTAGGGGAGCAAGAGGATAAAATTCTTCCTATAGTTGTACCCACCCACAGCTCTGAGTAACAAGTAAAATCCCATATTTTTTTTTTTAAAAAAAGGAAATATTTCCTCAGAGGTGAGCATATTGGGTGCTTCTATGATCCCAGCAATTCCAAATTCTACAGATTTTCACATCTGCTGAAACAGGGAGGTAAATGCTGAAGAAGTACTACAGCAAAAAAATAAAAAATTTAAATACAGCCTTGATTTGTCATGATAGAAACAGCAGCTCATTATTGAAATACAATAAATAAATCCTCTCTCTGAAGTATGAGAAACTCCTCAAATGCATAGCAGTTAGCTAGAAAAAGGGTTCAACTGCCCATACACCATCCATGCACAGAGTGCATTTTTCTTCCCAGAAGACAGTTGTACTGTATCACTCCCTTGGATGTTTTTAGAAAGGAGAGCAATTCAGATACAAAGTTAAATATGGCAGAGAAGAGGAGATTTTCAACCTTACAGGAATTTACAAAACCTTTACATTCTCAATTTACATTCTCAAACTCAGACCCTCTCTCACACTCGCACATACACATGGAGCAAAGCTAAACCAAACTGAGCAGGAATGTTATTATAGATAAAAGTAATCTTCAGAGAAAGAAGATTCTCTCTCTCTCCCCTCTCTTCTGTGAACAGGTAAGGAAGAGGACTAAGATGAAGAACACGATTGAGAAGGGCTCCCAGAGGAAGTTATGGCTCTAGTCTTCCAAACTGCGGAATGCATTCTGCATGTCTTCAAAGAGTTGGGCGTAGTCTGCTTTGATCTTTGCCTCCCCATCTTTCACTGGGTCCTAAAATTTAAAGAAACCAAAGCTAAGCAGTTGTGGCAGAGAGAATATTTTGAAAAATAGTCATTTTGCAGAAGTTACCAAAAAAGAGCTCTTTCCTGGACAAGCCAGCCATAGCCTATATAATCTTGAATGCAACTCTTTGGAAGTGTGCTCTGCCTTCTTGAATGGGTATAAAAAATAATAGGAAAGCATGTTCTAGCCATGTCCAGTGAAACACAGAGTCAAAGTAGACATTGCTTTAAGCATATGCTATGCAGTTCTGTTTGTCTAGAACACCATCAGATTGAGACCATGGCTTAAGCTCTTTGTTCCCACATCTCTCCCCCCCCCCCCCCGGCATGCTGTCTGATTGGCAGAAAGCTCTCACTGACACTAATTGGTCACATGGGGAAGATCATTTAGATTGGAAATGTGATGGGGCAAAGACCTCCCCCCACCCCGGAGTGCAGGTTCAGATTGGGCCCTGGTACCATGCATTTTAAACAGATGAACCAAGTACTGTATGCAGCAGCACAGAATGTGCTTAAAACAGCTATTGAAAGCTGTGTAGACTGTGACTTGAGGAAGCATGCCCAACAAATAAGGGAAGGAGGGTCAAGTACAGCGTGCCTGACCCTCAGTGAGTGCTGAGGGATGGAACGCTGAGTGGGACAAAAACCGTCCAGATTTGATGGGTGTGATTCAATAAATGAAGGAAATATATGCTGTGGCAGGGAACAAGCTTTCCTACATCTCACAAATGCACATGAAGTTTGTTCTGGGGGAGATATACTCTGTTAAACCATAAAATATTAAAGCTCTGTTCTTAGATCCAGATATCCAGTTTCAGAATAATTTGGCAATGGCAAAGTTGTTCTTTCCCCTGCCCTGCTTTTTTACATGCCTGCCTCCATCCTAGCCACTGTGCTTCCCTGCCATAATTAACCATACTCATCATACCTGCCCATAACTCAGGCACAGCAGTTTCTTTTTGCACAACAGTGCCAAATAGAAATCTCTATCACCAAATCTCCATCAGCATCAGACAGACGTCCAGGGTCCTGTTTCCCGCAGTGACCACCCATATGCCCCTGGGAAGCCAAGAAGAGGGCAAGGCGGCAACAGCCCTACCTTGCTGCTGCTCTTGCCAATAACTGGCATTCAGCGACATTAGTTCTGAGCGGCAACAATTTAAATCATTTGTGCCCTAGATCTGCCCGATTTTGTGATGGTGCCCACCATGCCCACTTAGAATTCCTAAAATGCCACAGGCTCAACAAGGTTGGGGACCTCTGGCCTTGGTTTTCTCTTGAAATGGAACCCAACAACATTTTTGTACTACCAACTCCTTTGAGTTGGTACCCACTACCAACTTCCTAGTACGACCTAAACTACGCAGCATTCTGTTTAACAATGATAATGTTTTCTTCTGCAGAGGATTACCAGGTAAGGAAGCAGGCAAGCATTAAGATATTGCTGTGCTAACACCCGGATCCAGAAGGACATACCTTGAATTTCATTGATGTGATTCGGTAAAGAATCTCACTCATGTTCTCTCTGATGATGGACCAAGTAATCTTATTGTCGCTCTGTGCAGTGGTCTCTACGGCTCGACGTGCCATATCATAAAATGCGATCATGTTGGACAGCATCCCCACTGTCTTATAGAATGGGCAGAACCTGACGGAAACAGTACAAAAGCAACCATGAACTGGACAGATTCCTAAGGTGCAAGGAGCTCTGAGACACCACAACCAAATCATGGGTTGTTCCCATCATCCTTTACAGCAGTGGTTCTCAAACTGTGGGTTCAGGATCCACCAACAGGCCATTTTTGGTGGTTTGTGAAACTGACAGGGCAGATTAGGTCATGTGCATCAAGGGTTAAATAAGCCGCTACTTCACGGGAGCACTGCTGCCCAATCACCATTACAGCCACATCCCTTGGCATTTATAAGCCAGTTCCATTCAGGCTTCATGCAAAGCCAGACCAAAGCTTGGCTTTGCATGACATGCACTAGCCCAAGGGTGTCAAACTCATTTCATACACTGGGCCAAATAGCCTTCCTGGAGCCTGCTGAGGGCCAGAAGTGATGTCATTAAGAAGATGATGGCCTGAAATCAGAGGCGGGCTGGGCTGGGAGCACGCCCCATGGCAAGGTGACAAAACCGCACCCCTGCCATGTCGCCCCGCCCCCATGCGTCTCCCCGCCACGCCTCCCTGCGCCTGGAAGAGCTCCATTTCAGAGCGTTCCAGGCGCAAGGGAGGGCCAAAAAGCGCCCAGACTCTGCGCAATGGTGCCCCCACCACCACCCGGCACCCATGCGGCTTGCCATCCCTGCACCCCCCTGGATCCGTGACTGCCTGAAATAAACACTTTTGTCCCACTCAGGAACTCATTATTAGCTGGATGAGAAAATACACAAATCTTTTCAAGATATACAAGAACCCAATTATCAGGCAGTCCTCCCTTTTACAGCAGCACCACTTCTGTCGAGGTGGCACTTTGCCATTTAGCACCTGAGAGGTGCCTCAGCAGAAACAGCATTGACGAAAGGGAAGCCTGCATGATGATTGGGTTCTACCAGCAATGCCCATTCAGCAGTATCACTTCTGTGAATGTATCACTTTGCAGCTCAGCAGCTGATGGTGTTGGTTTAGAAAGCCCAACTATCATATGGATCAGATAAAGAGCTTCTGCAAGCTGCATCTGGCTTGGGGGCTTATGACACCCCTGCACTAGCCTCTGTGCATGATCCAACCTCCTAGTGTTGTTTAGAATAAGCTAGGATTGACCCAAGATGTCTGTTTTGCTGCAGGAAGTAATCTTTAATCAGCCAATCCTAACTTAATCTGGCTAGAGTTTCCAAATAAATTCCAAATATTCCCTGAAACTGGGAATATGCCAGAACTGGTAATCACTACAACAAATGTAGCCATGCCAATGCCCACAAAGAATGTTCAGATATTTGTTGAAATTCAGCTAGATTCAGGGCACAATCCTTACCAACTTTCCAGCACTAACACAGCTGTGCCAAAGGGGCATGTGCTGCATCCTGCAGTTGGGGGCAGTCACAGAAGCCTCCTCGAGGTAAGGGAGTGTTACATAAGAACATAAGAAGAGCCCTGCTGGATCAGGCCAAAGGCCCATCTAGTCCAGCTTCCTGTGTCTCACAGCGGCCCACCAGGTGCCCCAGGAAGGCATGAGACTACAAGATGCTTGCATCCTGTTGCCACTCCCTTGCACCCGGTACCAGTAGCCCACCACCTTTGTAAGGAGGTTGCACAATCCATCATTGCCTATAGCCCACGATGGACCTTTCCTCCAGATATCTGTCCAATCCCCTCTTGAAGGCATCAAGACCAGATGCCATCACCACCTCCTGTGGCAAGGAGTTCCACAGATTAACTACCCGCTGGGTAAAAAAGTACTTCCTTTTCAAGTGTTGGTTCGCTTACCTCAGAGCTGCATTGCCCTTAACCAAAGTGCTGTAACTTTGGTTAGAATTGCATCCTCCGTAAGATAAACTATCAACATTGTCTTTCACCAGATTCATTTTTTTAGTACTGGTAGACCTGACAAGCTATGTCTCAGCACTGCACTAGAACAGGATTAACTGCCTGTTGAGAAAGTCTCCACTGCCACTTCCCCCCCAGGCAACAACAAAGGAGAGAAACTGTTGTATCATGTTCCAGAACCTTTTTCAGACTTGGAGTGCACATACTGTTTCAAATGCCTGCTGCATACCTGTCATATGGGGTGTAGCCATTTTGTTGCAGGAAGTCGTCTTTAATCAGCTTGGCAACTTCCAGGGTAATTTTGTCCGTTTCAGCCAAGGAAGCCTAAAGTGGAAGAGGTCAATTAGCATGCTGGTCTCTTTCTCTTCTGCTTCTTAAGGTAACAGGTTCATTTGCTTCATTTATCTCTCTGGTACAAACATGCAATGTCTAGGTCCTCTACTTCAACTACTATAGAATTGCCAGCCTGTCACATTTTTCAGCCATCACCATACAGGGCTGCAAAAGCTAAAAAAACTACTCTTGCCAGGCTTCACACCTCCATCACGTCTCCTTTATTCATTGCAAATCCTTAACTGCTACCCCCACATCCCTGTTCTGTCACAGTTTAAAGGCGACCAATACCTTTTGAAAGGGATTGTACTCCTTTTAAGTTCTGCACAGCACCTACCACCACTATAGGAGCTAAGCACATTTTAGCAGTACAAGTATCCACCACCACCCAATCCCAAAGAGAAAGCACCAAAGAGTCTGTTCTATATGCCTTCTACATGCTCATTCCAAACAAGGATAACCCAGAGAAGTACCTCGACTTCTCCCATTCTCCACTGACCTTCCCCACCAGCTGTACAATCTCTGCAAGGTCCTCTTCTTCCTGCAAAATCTCCTTTGCTTTAGTCCTTAGTGGGACAAATTCTGTAAAGTGCTTGTCATAATACTCATCCAGAGCGCGGGTGTACTTGCTGTAGCTGATCAGCCAGTTCACAGATGGAAAGTGCTTACGTTGAGCAAGCTTCTTATCCAAACCCCAGAATACCTGTGGCCCCCCAGATAAAAAAAGATACTTTAAAACACAGCCATGACTGGTCATAAGGAAGATAAATGGATTCTGAATTAGTGAGTATAATTTCAGCAAAAGCTCCTGGAGGAACAGCAGTGGAATGCCAGACATCTGTTCAAAGAGGACAGGCAGGCCCTATATGTCTATCTCACAAGCTTCTTGTGTGGCACATTAAGCCAGAAGAGGGAAAGTTTATTAAGGCCAGCCAGTGAGCTTCATGACTGAGCAGGCAGTCATCATAGTAAGACAGCAGCTCTTAAACGTGTCCCTTGTACTCTCGGGAGGACATAAAACTTCTCAGGCCACAGCTTGGGAACTGCTACTGTAGGCGTATACTCAAAGGAAGACATTGCAGATATGGCAGTGTTCGATTTGGGCAAGGAAGGTACTACATACAGATTATCCCCCCCTCTCTCTCTCCCCCCCTCTCTCCTTTTTAGATTGGGAGCTGCAGGCACTGCTTCCTTTCCCATATCCCATTTGATACCCAGCCAATTTCATAAATAATGACAATTACAATATAGATGTGTGGCAACTTTCAGGCAGCTCTTGGAATAACAGAAGTTCAACTTACCTGAACGATACCCAAAGTAGCAGAAGTAACTGGGTCAGAGAAGTCTCCACCAGGAGGAGATACACTGAGTAGAAATTGATATGGGGGGGGGGGGAGAAACGAACATCAAGATCACACATATCAAAGCTAAACAGAAACAGCAACCACAATTGAGGAACTTGGTGCTAGAGATTTGCGCCACTACTCTGCCACTACTTTTCTCCTTCTCAGAGTCAGTAGGATCAGAATAAATATTGACTCCCAAGTTTAATCCTTGATCAAACGTCACCTATAATCATAGTCCATATCAACTCAATGTTACAGAAGTATTTGAGCCATAATTTTTACATCAAAAGTTACCTTCCTGGTCCATTCCAGTCAGGGTATTCTTTCTAGGGCTGGTTCATATGCACACTAATTACCCATTTTCATGCAAACTAAATCACGATCAAGCAAGTATGGATTTGGAGGTGTGTGGATTAGTCAATTATGGATTAGTTATCTCAAACAATCCTTTTCAGTGGAAATAGTTCACATTTCTGCAGAGTCATCAAGTGACAAGATGTCAAATGGGAGCCACCCCTTGATCTCCTCTGCCAGCTCCCCTAGTATGCAAGTTAATTAAAACCAGTCTTTGCTGCCAGGAGCCCCTGTTCTTTCTCTCTTTGTTCTGCAGTCCTTTGAACTCCAGAAAAGGAGTTCATTGAGAAGTCCTGGGCTACATACCACAATATTTCCCATCTACGTAACGATCAAGTTATTCTATAAGGGTCTACAGCAAACGTCTCTTAGGTTTCAGCACTTCCTGCATCGGACAATACCAGCAAACTGGTGTGGTTCCCAGCATGTAGCTCCTTTGTGTATGCAGCTCAATAGCACAGGTATTGTTTTCATGAAAAAAGGACATTATAAATGCCACCCAGGTTAATAAACACCATCTACACAGAAGGATAAAAAAATCTGGTCAAAATACTTACGCGCCAACAATGCTAACACTCCCTTCCCTCTCTGGATTTCCCAAACACTTCACTCTTCCAGCCCGTTCATAGAAAGAGGCCAGACGGGCACCAAGGTAAGCTGGATAACCACTATCTGCAAACACCAAAGACAAGACAAGTTAGCCCCACCAGATGCCTCCAACCTTCTGAACAGGGCTTCCAAAATGATCACCAGAAGAGGAAGACTCACCAGCAGGCATTTCAGCAAGACGCCCTGAAATTTCTCTAAGGGCCTCTGCCCATCGGGATGTGGAGTCGGCCATCATACTGACATGGTAGCCCATGTCGCGGAAGTACTCAGACAAAGTAATCCCTATAAAAATGATAAAAATAGCAATTGCAGGACAGAAGTCACAGATAGTAGAAATTCTGGCCTATGATAACTTCCTGAGAAAGCTGCCATTGCCTCCCATGCTATCGGAAACCAGCCAGTCTCACCCATTTGGATCAACGTGATGGTGAACCAACTCCAGAAATTCCTGGATAAAGTCAATTATTTGGATTCTTTTAAATTTGGCTTCAAATCTGGGTTTGGTACAGAAACACCTTTGGCTGCCCTTGATGACGAACCATGTTACAAAAAAAGCAGAAGGAAAGTGCCCTCATTGGATCGCTCAGTAGCTCTTGATACATTGACCATGACGTAGTTTGGATGATCTCTTTAGGATAGGGATCCGGGCTACAGTGGTTTCCATCCTTCCCCATTACATAAATATAACTCCAGCTGCACTAATAATGATGATGATGATGATGATGATGATGATGATGATAATAATAATAATAATAATAAATGTATTTATATACCGCCTTTCTTAAAATCACTAGATTTCTCTAATGACTCAAGGCGGTTTACATAGGCAGACTTGTATTCACAAACCCAAAGGTTTTTACAATTTACAGAAATGTTCTATCTTTCAAGAACACTCATACAGATGGATCTTTCTGGATTTAGTCTTCTTTCTTAGCCACCCGTCTGTCTTTTGCTGGCTGATAAGAGGCTTCCCTGCTCCCACCAGAGACGCAGCTGACTTCAGCACACTCCTCCTCCCACGAGGCAGCTGGAACTCAGCTTTCAATCACCCGCAGTTTGCAAGGTCTGCCGCTCACAGAGACTTCTGGTAGTCTCGAGCTCACGACCTTCAGCTGTTATCTTTGGGCAAACGGAGGCATTAACCCTCTCGGCTAAATCTTCTGCCCCCTAGCTAGCTACCAATATGTTTCTGTGCTCAGTTTAAGGTGCTAGTTATTATCTTTACAGCCTTATATGACTTGGGCACAAACTACCATCTCTCTGATATGAGTCTGCCCAGTTTCCAAAGTCGTATGGAAAGATACCTGCGTGCATACCCCTGCCTCCCAAGGTGTGGCGAGTGTGCATACATGAAATAAATAAATGGCATTCTCTGTGGCAGTGACTGGGCTGTGAAACTCCCTGTCCCAGGAGCTCTATCCTCCTCCTACCACTGCTTGAAATCATGCTGCGGTACTTCTAATAGGACAAGCTAGCCTCATGTAGTCTTCATTTTTTTACCTGTATAGATAGACGCTTCCCTGGCAGCCACAGGCATGTTGGAGGTGTTTGCTACGAGAGCAGTTCTCTTCATAATGCTTTCTACCTTGCCATCAACTTCCATTGTGAGCTAGAAAGGCAAGAGAAATCAGGAGTGGAGTTTAATGATGGCACTCATTCTTCTACAAGAACAAACCCTAGGAAAAATGGTCCTTAGCATTATTTGAAATTCAATGATTATATGAGTCCTAAGTGGATTGCTTCTAAATTTTGATCTCAGTCCCAGGCTTGTTCCACATTTCCTATGCTCATGTGTTTCAAAAATCCATATACTATGTTTGCTCCAAAGTGCTGTGCTAAACAAGACTCCAATCTAGTAACACATTCCATACAAGATATATGCCCACCACTTCAGGTGTTGGATAAAAAGGGTTTCCCCACGACCAAATGGTTTAGTCGTGATCGACTGTAGGGGGCGGTGCTAATCTCCGTTTCTAAGCTGAAGAGCCAGCATTTGTCCTGAGGACAAGCTTCCGTGGTCATGTGGCTGGCATGAGTATACGCCAAGGCACATGGAACATCATTACCTTCCCACCGAAGTGGTACCTATTTATCTACTCGCATTTTTAGGTGATTTCGAGCTGCTAGGTTGGAAGGAGCTGGGACGAATGACGGGACCTCACTCCATTGCGTTGTCTCGAACTCCCACCCTTCCAGTCAGGAAGTTCAGCAACAGCAGTTTAACCCGCAGCACTACCACGTCCCCTTAGATGTTGGATACCAGTAATTAAATACCCTCAATTAGTGAACATATTCACAAGAGCCAACAGCTGCCATCTCAACTCAGCCTGAACTTAGTTGTTCAGACACCTAAAATTCACTTTGAATTTAGACATTCTTACAGGTGCAGCAAGTGAGCGTCAATGCATAGATCAGCCTAACAGTTATCTGGGGACAGTCATCCACTCATTGCTCTGCTCACTTGCACAATGGCCACTCTGCTGCCACTACATCACACATAGTTCTGCTTCTCTTTTTTGAATTTACTTCATTAACTTGGCTCTTTGCTGCCCCAATGTAGGGTACTCATGGCCCAGTTTCTCCCGAGTTCAGAGGACTGGTATAAAGCTAGAAGAGGGAAGGAGAGCAAGCATGCTTCCACATAGGGCAGCTGCACTTTACCATTCCGGGGCTCCTCATCCAACTCTAGACTTAATTTTGTCATGGTATGTATCACCTTTGCTGCTCAGAAAGAGCAGATGCTTCTGATGAACTATCCAGAACAGTGGTTCCCAAACTGTGGGTTGGGACCCACCAGTGGGTCGCAAGCCAGTTTCAGGTGGGTTGTGAAGCACCTAGAGCAGCCATATTGAAAATATCAGAAGATGGGACACTGGAAAGGGGGAGGACTGGGTAGTTTTGCTTTTGTCAAGATTGTAAATAGGCTTTCCCCCTCCTTCCTGATTCACTTTGGTCTTGGAAAATGGCTGAGAAATAGCCCAACTTATGGCTACATTCTCAGGACAGCAGCAGGCTTTAATGACAGCACTTCTGGCCATGACATCACTTCTGGTGGGTTCTGGAAAGATTATGTCATTCTAAAAATTAAAGTTTGAGAATCACTGATCTAGAAACTACTGGCTGCTTTTTACAACGAAGCTTGGATGAGGTGGACTTCTAGGTGTACTTTCTATGGTCTCAGAATCTTTAACAGGTAAGGTCAAGAGCTACAAACTGAAACTCACTTAGAGAATCCAAAGTTATTAAGACCTCCTTCAGGGGAGCTTTGTTTGAATTAGATTGCCACATCTAATACTCACCTCTGGGAAGTCTCTGAGTACTTCAGACATTTCATTTCCTCTTTCTCCACAGCCGACATAGATTATAACATCACTGTTGGAATATTTGGACAGAGACTGTGAAATCACAGTCTTTCCACAGCCAAAAGCCCCAGGGATAGCTGTTGTACCTCCTTGAACACACCTATGTGAAGACAAGAAGATGGATTCATATTTAACCCAGAGACTGTTGGTGCATAGGTGATTCTCCTGTATCTCAAGAGGTAGAAAGATGTAAAACAGTGCTTTCCTGACTAGCATCACTCAAGGCATTCAACTGAAAAACCTCAACCATAAACAGTACAAAAACAAGAGAGACCTGCAACAAAATGCTGCATCTTCCCAGATTTATTACTGCTTTAATTCAAATAATTTCCTTCCTCTGGACGCATTGTTCTTTTGCTTTTTCTCCAATCAACACAACTTGGCAGAAATTTTCGAGTCTAACAATTAGTTGATAAACATGTTTAGAAATAATTTTTCTGCATGGGAAGAGAAAAATGACATGATGATTGTCATGGTGGATGTAACAGACAGATATGAAATAGATTTGATACAGGGAGAAGAAATTCAAAATAGAGGAGATAAGAAAAGCTTCCAGAGAGCAAATTTTGAAGGCTGGTTAGAAGATAGAAGAAATAGAATATACTGCTTCGTTCTTGCTGTAGTTCATTGGATACTGCTTAGTTATTTTATTGTTCAGTTTTGTTTAACGTTGCATTTTATGTTCTGTTTAATAATCTATAAGTAAACCATTAATAATTTTTTAAAAAATATATAACCCATTACTTTGTCTCTGTGTGGCTCTATTTTGTGTGCCTTTTGGGCTCACTGTTACTGTATAGATTATGGGCAATAGTGAACTAGAACAGAAGAGCATCTATGGGATGCCTTGGTGGGGCCTAGGATGCCAAGCTCCTGGGGTTCTCCTCGAATCACCCTCACCATGACCCCTAATGTGAGCTCTCCTACTTCTTATAACGGTGAGTCATGAAGCCCCCTATCTCAGTGACAAGAATCAACATTCACTTCAACATTTTTCTCAATCTCTGTAGACAATCTACAGAAAACAGGGCAGTCTTGTCTGGAGTCTGTTTCTGCTGGAGTGGTGTTCCCCTCTGAGCAGAAAGGAATGAGCTGAAAAAGGCCCTTGGCTGTTTCCTTGTTTAACCTGGAGAGAAGGCCAAGATGACAGCAGGCAGGGGAGAGAAAAAAGTAAAGACAGAACTCTAAGAACTGACACTGTAGAAGGGAGGAAACAGATCTAATGTTTACTAGGATTTTTTCAATCCACTTACAGAAATAAGAATGAATGGGCTTCATCCACAATAAGCTGGGAGCATGTGGGTCTGCAAGCTGTTGGAAGCTATGACATTTTATATTTAGCATCTCTGCACCTGCTTGCCACTCATGCTCTGATACTGCTGTAGAATGGCTAGGCCCTGAGGAAAAAGTATCCTCTTAAAAGGTATGTGCAGCCTAGACTCAGCACCACAGGAACCAAGAAATTCAGAGCTGCTACTTACGGGAAGAGCGCATCGAGGACTCTCTGGCCAGTTAAGAGAGGGTGGTTGGCAGGCAATTTTTCTGTGACAGGGCGGACTTGACGTACAGGCCAAACCTGGACCATAGTAAATTTCTCCTTCACACCCTCAAATTCCAGCTCCAACACAACATCCTACAAAAGAGCAGCAACACCAAAAGTGAAGCAAAACGCCCGACACAAAAAGCCATGCTACCTAATAGACTATACTGCCTGCTTCTGTGGAGTCCAATGGGGTTTATGTTGACAAATGTGGCCATGCAATAATTTGTGCGAGTAGAGAGGGCAAGGCATTTGCTATTCTCCCCAACACACACACACACACACACACACACACACACACACACACACACGCTGTTTCCATGATAGCAATTCAGGGACCCCCTATCAAGTCATATGCCTGAGTTTTAGTAGAATTTCAATGGTGGCAGTTAATTCTTGTGCCTTCTTTCAGAAAAGAGCCATAAAAACGTTTACTAAGCCAGGTCCTTGTTCACCTATTTTATTTCCTGCCTTAGGCTGCAATCCTATGCACATTTACCTGGGAGAATAAGCTCCATTGACTATATTGGGACTCACTTTCAAGTAAACATGACTGAGACTTATAACATCATGCATGGTGTGGAGATAGCAGATAGAAAGAAGTTCTTCTCTGTCTCGCACTAGAGCCAGGGATCACCTAATGAAACTGGCTATCAGGAGATTTAGGACAGACAAAAACAGGCACTTCTTCAGACTGCATAAACAATAGTCACTAACAGTTAAAGTCAAGAGCTCAGATCCATTTTTAGTATATTCCTATTGCATTTAATCCCGGACTATCAAACCTGGGTATATGTTACTGGATCCCTAGACAAGGTATTGAAAGTGTGCTTTAGAGAGTTTGGCACTTATGGGGAAGGTTTGTTTTTGGTGGGGAGGAGTTGGCGTGCTTTTTGGAGTGAGGGTGATGCTGTCGAACAAGATAGGTGCTTGATTAGGAAGTTAATCTGATATCTGTGGAACCTTGCCCACTTTTTCTTACCCTTACTTTTCTGGTTCAAACACAAGCTTGGTTGCTTGAAGAGGCCTGCTAGCTAAGATTAATATGCATCTTGAAGGAAGTGCCATCCACAGGGGTTCATTAATTTAAAAAGCAGCCTGTGGTTGTTTGAGGAAGTAGGGGAGCAGGATGCAAAAGTGAAGATGTGCAAGGAAGTTTCCTATCCCTTTCTATTTGCCACTACATTTGAAGCAGCTACAAACCAAGTACCACTTAGGATTAAAAAAAGGGCAGAGCATAATTTGAAGCAACACTTACAGAAGCATCATAATTCCCAGGTGGAGCGATGTAAGTCACTGTGCCCCTGTTTCGTGGCGGCAACATGAGCTTGTGCCTGATGAGAGAGTTCTCATTCACAATACCATAAATATCGCCACCTGTGATGTGACTGCCAACCTGCAATGAAAAGAAACTGCTAGTAAAATGCACGTATGTATTATACAAGGTCATCTCGCTTTACGAAATGTATAATGCCTTAATGGACTGTTGCAAAAATAATACAATTTTGTCAATAATGCCAAACAGCAGCCATGTGCTACCTGGTATTCCACAGGCATTTCAACAGATATTAGTATGCAATTCCACAGAAAGAAACATAATTTGGCAGTGACTGACTTTTCAGTGTCCACTATTGAAATAGTAGTACCAGGATTTGGGTTAAATTCCATTCCAACTAACCTTGTTTCAAAACAACTTAATTTGATACCTTCTTCATAACCTACCCGCAGATTTTTGAAAGGCGCAAACTCCCATTTGATGTCTCTGCTCAGGGCAGTCACATTCACTCCTCTGGGGATGTAGATACTTTGAGTCTGACTGCTGATGTCTGACAGAGGTCTTTGAATACCATCAAAAATGGCCCCCATGATGCCAGGGCCTAGCTCCACTGAGAGCGGTTTCCCAGTTCGAAGTACGGGATCTCCAACGGAAACGCCAGCTAAAAGCTTGTTGAGGAACACTGCATCCTGGAAGGTAGTAAATGGCTTTTGGTTTGACACGGATTCCACACCTATCATGCTGGGCCATAAAGAATTCTAACACCAGTCAAACATTATAACTAACTATTTGAACATTACAGCTGCCACTCTGGAGGTGACAAAAAGAAATCCTTACTGAGAGTCTCATGATCACTAAACCAATTTCGAGAATGTTTTGATGACGTTTCCTGACTTTCTAAATCAATGGTTCCCAAACCTACCAGCGCAACCCACCAGTCAAGGAAGCACGTTTCCCTGCCCCAGGATCGACCTGCTGCAGGGTGATGGGAAGGTTTTTTCCACTTACCAGCCCCCAGTGCTGGAGTTCTAGGGGATCCTGGGGGTCTGGGGAGCACTCTGCAGGGCTCCCCATGCCTCCAAACATGTTCAAAAAAACCACACAGGCATGTCCAGTTTTCATCGTGAAAACAGGCATGTGCCCATTTATATATATATATATATATATATATATTTTCCTTGAACTCCAGCACTGTGGTCTTGTATGTGTATAAAAACCCTCCCATCCCTGGCAGCAGGACAATCCTGGGGTTCACGTTGCTGCCAAAGCTCCTTCCCCGCAAACACTTACAATGCTTCCAACTCCCTTACAGCAACAATAACATGGTTTCAACTCAAGAGGCCCATGATAGGCTTCACGTAAGTCAGCAGAACAAAACTGCAAATGAGGCTAATTGTGAAGGTGAATAGAGCCGGAATTAAGGATGGTACAATTTGAGTCTGTCAAGCCGAGCAAAACGGGCTACAGGAAATACTAGATTGGAAAGTCTGTTCAGGTCTGCCCTCAGGATCCGTGGGGCATTCTTGGGACCCCCCCACAGATACTGAAAACCACCGATAATGAAATCCATGGTTAGACTGCGTGTTCTGACGTGTGGGGAGGTCACGCGCAGCCTCCCCACGCCTCAGAAGAACTCCCAGATGCTATCACTGGTTGTATCTGGGACATCTTCTGTGGGCCCTCCCAACACAGGTTTGGATGAAACCCGTGTTGGGTCAAATCCACGGGTTCAGAATCCGTGGATGAAGAGAGGTACTGTAGTCTTGATCACAGATCAGTCATTGCAACCTTCAAAGAGGAAACTACACAGGTAACTACTGTATATAGGCTGCATGCTTGATAAATGTAGCTGGTGCCACTGTGCAAAGCATTCCCAACAAGATTATCTTTCTTTCAGCATGCAGCCCAGTACAAAGAAGAGCTTCTAATCTGGCACTGACTGATGGGTTTTAGCATCCACTAGTGCTGTGGCCTTAGCAGCATTCAGCCCAGCCTAGCCCAGCCCAGCCCAGCCCAGCCCATAAGCTTTTCTGTGATTATAACAGAACGGACAGTGCTTTGAACAGAGTGCAAACACATTAAGTATATTCCTGCACTTGAACAATTGGCTTTTGTGCAAAATTGTGTACCCAATAAAATATATTTTTCTACTGGTGGCAGAGATGCCATGTGGAAAATCCAGGGCAACTCCCTAGTTTAGCAGGGGTATGTTTTTGATAACATGGACCTGCTCCAAAGCAAGCTACGCTGGTTACCCATCTGTTTTCAAGCCATTGTCAAGATCCTGAATATTTCAGACAGCACTGTCCTTCATATGAATTGCAGTTCCTGCCAGATATTCAGATTTGTTCCATCATTTCAGTTGTCAATCAGAAGCAGGACCTTGGAATAATAGTCTCTAAATCAGCAGTCTCTTTCCCTTGAGCCATGCTGGCATTCTTCTTTTAAAAGGGACAGAACACCTAGGTATTTCACTGAACTTTTTCTATTTAATGACTGGAACTCAGCTGACTAAAATGGTCAATAGCTTTGGAGATTTAACATGATGCCGTTGTTTGACTATTGGATCTGCTTTCTTTTGTTGCATAACTTCTGGCTGTAATTTTAAATAAGCTGCTGTTTCAGTGGATGTTTGAATTACTGTTGTGAAACGGATGAATCACCATCAATCAATCACTAGTATTTATATACCGCTTTTCAACACAAAGTTCACAAAGCTGTTTACAGGCAAATAATAACATTAAAGTTAAATGGCTCCCTGTCCCAAAAGGGCTCACAATCTAAAAGAATGGAGAACACCACCAGCAACAGCCACTGTGCTGGGATGAAGAGGGACAATTGCTCTCCCCCTGCTAAATATAAGAGGACACCACTTGAAAAAGTGCCTCTTGCCCAGTTAGCAGGGGTTTCCCCAGTTTCCATCATGGTGGAAAAGACATGCACAAATATAGGTAATACAATTCCTGATTTTTTCCCCAATATATGCATTATATTACTCTTATAAGTATTTTTTCTGCAGTAACTTGACCAGGTCATAAGCAAGAGGCACCTCCATATATGTTTGTTATCCACTGAAGTCGTCATACTGTTTTCATGACTAATACAGGTTCCTAAAGGCAGATGCTACATATCAATTGAAAGGATACAGGTTTCTTCATACACCTGGATAGTTGCCATGTCACCCTCCAGTCGGATTATCTCTCCCACCAGTTCACTGTGGCCAACTCGTACCAACTCATACATGGCTGCACCGGCCATGTTACAGGCAGTAACGACTAGGGAAAACCAAGAAAGACTAATGCAGATTCTACCACGATTTACTTACTGGAGGGATGTTAGAAAGTACATGGTCACTGAATATCATTTCAATCACCCTTGTCTTTTTACTATTGACTATTAGAACCATAGTCTAACATTTTATATTAAGAGGGAGAAGGAACACCCTAGTTCTTCATGAGGCAGGAAATGTGGGCTTAGGGTTCCCTTCGCAAAGAAATGTGCTTCTCAGGGAGAAGGATTTTAGCCTGGTTTTCTAAGGATACAATCTTTTTTTTTGGGGGGGGGAGGGATATGCAGTACTTAAGCATGTGAGCCTCCATGTGCATGAAGTGGAACAGCCCATCATGGTACATACTAGCTACACATACAAACCCCTACACCATCTCTCTCCCTCTCCATACATTGCAACCTCAGTAGAGAGTGCGGTTGCCATTCAAATACTTTCAAAAAAGGAAAAAAGCACAAACATCGCATTTCTTACCTTCACGCGGCTAAACAGTGCAGTTTTCCAGCCTCTCAGGCTAAAAATGACCCACTTCCAGGACATGAGAAGGTACCTGGCTCTTCCCAGCATCACCCCAGAATGCATCACATTTTGACCATGTGCAGGTAAGAAATGCTATTTTTTGCATTTTTCCTTTTTTGAAGGCATTTAAATGGTGTCCCTGGTATGTCCTGGCATCTGTGGTGAATTAAATCCACTGATGCTGGATCCATGGATACCAAGGTTGCACCGATACAATGAGAGCTCCCACTATGCCAAAATAACACAGGAGCTCTGTAGTTAAGCAGCTGAACAAAGGCAATCAGCACCTGGCCAAGAACTCCAGAGATGCTGCCCTGTCTGTTGAGAAAAACAGAAGCCCAACACACACCCAACAGGTATGTGTGACATTTGCCCCACTGAAAACTGTAACGGCTAGTAATTTAAAAATGTTTGACAGTTTTCCTTAAGAATATAAGAACATGCAATCCAAAACAGATGCGAATTTTTTTTAACAATTTTAGGGACATAAAGCCTAAGGAGAGGGACTTATGTTTGAAGAAATTATTGCAAACTTCAACATTTTTTGTGCTGAAGAATGAAGTAAGACTTTAAACTGCTATGTCGCCTGCATTTTTCTACAGATTTGCACCAAATTTGGAAAGGGAGGGGGGGAGATACAGTCATCTACCTCTGTGCCAAATTTGGGGCAGGCTGATGAGGAACATCTGATGTTGCTGTATTATACTGCTTCTGAACATGAAAGTTCTGCACATAATGCGATGGCCATTTATTTGCAACAAAAATTTCTGCTGTAGTTAAGAGAGAGAGAGAGAGAGAGAGAGAGCGCGCACAATGCTTCATTGCTAAGCCAATGTTTTTGCATCAGAAATTATAATCGGGCAAGACAGGCCAAAGGGGAGAGGCAAATAGGTAAGAGCTGCAATCAGAGGGGAAGAAAATGGTCAGAGGGAGACCAGCGATCTGGTACTTGGGCTTCATGAAAACCTGGTTCTGGTCTTGTGAAAGAGACCAAATAAAATAGCACTCACCGGGGCCCGAAACTCCATGGACATAGCCAAACACGCTCTCTCTGTCTTCATCTCGGACTTTGGGAAGCTTAGAGAAATCCATCTTAACTGTTCAACGAGAGAGAGAGAGAGAGAGAGAGAGAGAGAGAGAGAGAGAGAGAGGCCCCGACCCATTAGACATCACATATCACATCAAGTCACAATAATACGACACACAAATACTACATATTCAGTTAGCTTCCTAACTAACTGAATTCCTTCACTTTTTTGCATTTGGACCTTGGGATAAAAGGTCCCATAGGTGCCAGTGAGGGAGCTGGGTGTGCCGGGGAAGAAGCAGCAGAGACCTGGGTCTTCCTGCCCACCCCTGCCCCTGTTATGCTCTGAAATGGAGCAATTCTGGAAGCAGAATTGCTTCTCCAGCAAGAAGCAAGGCTGTGCGGAGGGCCCGGTGACGTCTTTTGTCACCACCCCGCCCAGGCACAATCTGCTCCGGCTCTGGCTGTCACTACTGCATTTTTGTCATAGTCAATGGAAGATAGTAAAGGAATGATTTTAAACACTGGTAGGAGAATGTTTTTAGAGGGAAAAAGTTTGATCAGGTTTGGCAGATTTCTTTGTACCAAGGGACTAACATCATTCTCCATTTCCAAGAACATCCAAGACCACTACAAAAAGATGCGATTGTATTTCACTTTGCACTATCCAAGCTTAATTTATAAATCTGAAAATCATCAACGATGGAGATGTGCTACTGAATGAGCAAATTTTATGCACCCCGGTGGAAATTTTTGGTAAGTTTCAAATGCAGTAACAACAAATTACCTTGTCAAACTGACAACACTCTTGGCGTTTCTATCCCTTTGGTTTGGTAACAGCGGGTTTGGAGTCCATGATTCCTTTGTCTACCACAATGGTCCCCGACCTCGGGGTCAGGACCCCCAAGGGGGTCGTGAACCAGCTTTCAAGGGCTTGCGAAGAGCTTGGTGGAGCACAGCTTTTTAAGAGGCCTGCCCCATCTTAGAAGCTCCACTTTGGCTAGGGAAGAGGCTTCCACATTAAACTGCTACTTCCTCAATGCTTGCTATGGGCTTGTCTTGGTGTGCATATTCGTGATTAATTCTCTCCCAGGTCTCCGTCCCAGCGGGAATGTCATCTTTTCCATGTGTATGCCTAGATGAGTCTCAGCATATAGGGAAGAAGAATGTAAATACACTAAAGCCGATCTAAAATTTGCCTTTGCCACCTTGATCAGCAATTGCCCTTACCCTGGTGCTGGAAAGTTGGTTAAGATTGTGCCCATGGATACAAAACATTCAGAATATTCTAAAAAGGATGTGGGGTTCTTTCGACTTTCAAAAAGTGTGCTTTATTAATGACTTCACTTCCTGCTTAATGACATCACTTCTGGCCCTAGGTCTTAAGGAGAGTCCCAAAAGGTTGTTGTCCCTAAAAAGGGTGTCCCAATGCAAAAAAAAAGGTTGGGAACCATTGCTTTACCAGTTAATGAGCTGGCCTAGACATTATCCCCTAGCCTCTAATACATAGTTCCCTTCAACTGAGATCTATCTAGGTCTTCAAGAACAGAAAATCACCACTTCCAGTTGCTTTTTATCTTAAAGCTGTGGAATATTGGTTAAGATGTTGGGCAGTGGGAAAGGAAAACTTCCCCACTGCGAGTGAGTGAAGTGCATTACAGTTTGCAGAGGGGTTTTCTTCTTGCCTGGAGCTCCAGTTCAAGCTACAGAGACCAAAGCCACACCACAGCTGAAACCTTTGTATTTCCCCCAATTCTTTCCCACCTTTCCCCCCTTCCCCCTCACTACCACATACAGTCAATTCTTGGTATCTGAAGGGTTTAGGTTCTTGAAAAGCCCAATCGATACCAAATCCGTGGATACAGAATCACTGATCCAATGGGAAGGACCAATGGAGTTAGGGGAAAATCAGGTGCAATTGCTTTCAGAGTGCTGTGGATAGTTCACAATGGCCACAAGGAGCTTCAGAATGGCCGCAGCTAGCTCTTCCACCACTGCTGTACTTTTTCACCACCGATTAAAATGGGATAAAATGGCCACTATGCGATTCAAAACAGTCGCCTCAGATGCTGGGAACGCTTCCGAATGGTCACACGTGGCCAATTGACCCTAAAATTGCACCCAAATCCTTGCCTTCCTCCTTATTTCATGCTAATCCACTGAGCTGTGCCATAAAGCACAAGTACTGGTTTGCTGGAGATGTGGCACACCCTAGGCATGCATACATTACATTTTTGGCAGTGACCTAGGGGCATGCGTTTAAATACTAACCTCAATTAAGATCCTAATAACTTACCTCCTAAATTCACACCCTAACGTATTGTTTGGCCACACAAGAGCTTATCTAAAAAGATGATACTGAAACAAATTTTATGATCAGGTTTACCCATATCTGCTGTGCTTGTTGTAAATGCATTTAAAGCATTATTATGCTATAGAACTAGTTCTATTTACCAATTTTTTTTCAGTTTAACATCTTTTTTAAAACCTCATTTTCATGGCAAATTTGATGGTCTCCATTTAATATTCTCCATATTAAATGTCCATTTTATGAAGCAAAAATGCACTTTTTAAAGTAGACGTTCTCGCATTTAGTGAGCGAGAGCAACCTATTCGTTTTAGCATAGCATCTGTTGCTAGTGCTCTCTTGTTTTAAGATTGCGAACCCTTCGGAACAGAGGACCAAGTTTTTATTCCTTTGGCTATATAAACCACTTTTCAATTTATTTATTTTTGCTGAAGAGCAGCATATAATTATTCATAACAGGAAGTTTTATAGTACGGTGCGTAACAACATTCTCCACTAAGAATTTCCCTCCCCTGGACTTGAGAATATCAACCTTTCAGCTATTGCCCCTTTAGATGAGACACAGTCAAATACCTTTCAATGCAACATTTTTACAGGCATGCATAATGTATTTTAAATTCAAATCTCACATGAGATTTCTTTCCACAAGCAATCCTCTTTAAAGTAGTAATTGGTAAAATATTAAAAGGCTCGTACCTTGTAAAGGACAAAAAAATCCAAGCACAATATAAAGCCACTGCAAAATCAAACTCCATGAAATCAGTACTAGTTAGCAATTATTTGTCCTTCCTAGCCTCAAACTCTTTCATGCATTTACCAGAAGTCTGGTGCAGAGGGGGGGAAGAAATTACACAGACAGATACACAGTCATCTGACCTGATGACTCATCAGTCTCTTCCCAATGTACTGCTGCAGAAGCAAGTCTTGCTCAAGGCCAACTGTATTTAAAGAATGTCCCATTTTTCCTTACAATTTCAACACATCTCTGGGGGCTGATAGCCCCATATTTTTAGAAAGTGTTACACTATTCAAAACATCATGCAGGAGGAAAGTCATGCAGTTTTACTGAAATCACCGTGCAGCTGGGTTCTTCCATCCTCAAGCTATAACACATTTTGCCTGTAGTCTTCACTGCTCTGCACTGACTTTGACGGAAACAACTGCCATATGGTACGGTATGCAGAATAAAGTACAGGAATGGACAAATGGTGGGCCAGATCTGGCCCTAGGAAATTGTCATCCAGGTATAGTACAAACCTTGCCTACATTTTCTTGCAATTTGCCTACAATTGCATACAAACATCACAAATCACTACTAAGTCCCCGAGGTTCCAATCCTAAACACAATTACTCAAGGAGATTCATTTTTGAGTAAATATGCTTAGGACTGTGCTATACGTAATGGGCAGCCCAATCCCACAGTGCCTCAATGCCGCAAGGAACAGAATAGCACCAAAATAAAGACCGCTGTATCCTATGAGTGCTGAAGCAGCCATTGGAGCCTCCCTGGGGTAATGGAATGTTTGTTCCCTTACCTCGTGTAAGGCCACAGTGGCCCCAAAGGGTCTCCTTGGATCTGCATCTGCATTTGAGCAAGCACAGATTTGAGGAGGCCCATGTAGGCCTCCACAGATCGTGGGAGAGCATAGAATATAGTGGCAGAGTCTGCTACCATTTCCACCCTCCTCCAGGTCCCATTCCACGCTCTCCCCATCTTCCCCCCCCCCACACACACCTGGTAAGGACCTGCCACCAGCCGGTGGTAAAACTTACCACTGAATGCTCCAGTGGTGAGTTTTTCTGGTGCTGAGGTGCAGCACTGACTGGTACACTCATACCACCACCATGAAAGTGCTTTACAGCACTTTCACGACATCTAGTACTGGCAATAAGTGTAAGCACTGGAAAGATTGGGCTCTTAGCTCTCAGACTGTGATCCTTCTACAGTTCTGTGGGAGGCTGAATACAAGCCTCCAATGAATGTCACAGCCAGTCCCTTCATTTCCAGAAAGTTAATTCTAGTTCATCAAAAACTACATCTACCCTCTGATGATATCAAGTGCACATTTATTAGTGTGAACCAACAACTTTTTTTGTTGTTCATGGCTGCAGTAACAGTGTTATAAAAATAAATCTACACGATATCCTCAGACGTTAGAAAGCTCCAAGAAAGCAGAAGAGGCTGAATCCTTGCTGAATGACAAATTTGATGAATGACAAATAGTATATATGCCCAATTTCCATTTGATAGCCCATTTAAGGCAAGGCATATAAATATAGTGGACCCTGCTTCCTTTAGGGAAGACTGTACAAAACAATAGGAAAGAAAAAGATCAAATAAAAGTCCTTATCTATTATTTCCTCTTGTACATGCTTTTAAAATGCAGAATCAGCTCACAATATTCTATTCTGACAAATGTCACAATACAGAAAATACTCATTTCAAATGGCATACTACCGTGAAAATTGATGCATAAGTCTTATGACAGAATTTCACCAAGGATTTTAATTTTTTCCTCCTCCAAATCCATAAGCATTGCCCATCTTTAACCTACCAGACATCATCTATTAAATTCTATTTTAGAACTATTAAATTCTATTTTAGAGAAGTTAATTTGATGACACTTCAGTTTTCCACAATAAATTGATTATATATGTCATTCATGTTTATCCTGAAATTATACTGTATTTTTAAAGCATCTGTAGAAATGCCTAGAAATATATTTAAAAACTTCTAGTATAAGGACTTCACAAATGTAGAAAAACCAAGAAATTCAGATAGTCTCTTGTTTTTTCCTGCTGGGTGATAAATCGTAGTTTGATTACATGAATGAAAACTACAATAAATTGTTAACAAAAAAAGAATGAGTTGTTTCATACTCAGGTAACTTGCGAAATACCAAGAATTAAGCAGGATTATCAATTCACACAAATAGTAAGAAAGTTTATACCTATTCTGAAATGTATGGCAAGGAGTACACATGGAAAGAAACATGTGGAAGTAAGCTTCCCTATTCCTTCTCTTTGGCACAGCAGTCTTCTGCTGGAAATCTGGTCGAATGGGTTTGAGGACTCCGAAACAGGACTGGGACACAGAGTTTAAAATGGCATGGGTGAAAATCCACCCCACCCACCCCCAAGAAACTTAAGTGGCTTCTGTTTGAGGAAGAGGAACTTAGAATGCAAGTCATTATGTTCTATGAAACTAAGGTTTCTTCTGCAAAATCAGTTTTATACCAAATATCCTTTCCATTCTGTTCAAGCTTCCCTAACCTAAAGCAGTCACACTACTTAGATCAGAAAACATTATTCATGGTGAAGAATATGTGCATGATTCTGTACTAAGCATCTTGTTCAGCATAATGTTCCAGTCTATCAGATTGCCATGTGGCTCAAGGAGAATAATTTTTTCCAAGACAAATTAAGCACTGTCTATGAATTTAGGGAAATACCTATTTGAGTTCTTCTTCTCTCTCAATCGATCCCTGTGAAAACACAATTAAGACAACAGAGAAAGATGGAAATGATGCACTTATTTGTATTCAAAGCAAGGGTTCACTGCACCTTATGGAAACATATGCATAAAAAGGAGATAAAATGTTAACTATACTATTGTATATTATTGCAATAGTGGCCTGAATTATTTCATCGTGTGACATACTATTATGCAATTCATTTGGAAACCACAGTGCAATGAATGAATTTCGAGCCAGGCATACTTAAAATTGTTGGAACAAAATTGTGCCAGATTATCCAATACTGTAAAACTAAATATGAAGAGACAGCAGCAAATTAAGAAAAAGCCTATGTATTAATCTCAAGGAAGTCTGGAAGAAATATTAAGTATTCAGCTCGCACGTCTACCAGTTTCACTATTAACATAGTGTGTGTGTGTCCATACATAAAATGAAACTCTTTGTACTGATTGATTGAATTTAATTCAGTATACATAGTTTCATTTGCTGTTATGAGGTTGTTCCAGATATACATTATTGGTTTTACATTTTACACAGAGGCAGAAAAGAAAATGAATAGTGTCATTGTCACCCACAGGCTCTCATTCTTCCTATTAAGAAGCTCTATTCAGCAAAATCTAAGTAAGGGAGCTATGGAAACTTATTTGACATAAATTTGCTTGATGTATAATTTACAATCACCATAACAAGTTTGAACAATGGCTTTAGCACTACCAAAAAGGAACTTCCTTCCAGACTTTTTTTAATAAGCTGGTATAATTAAATGATTTTACATGAATGAATAAATACATACACACAAGTCAAGCATTTACATATAAAAATGGGAAGATTTTATATTAAAAAACAAAAGAAAATTTAGAAAAACAACAAACCTCAACCATTCCCCATTTAACATTTACACATGCAATGGAGAAATAACTGGCGCAGGGGGTTCACAGCAATTGCACAGGAGGCTAGCGTGGGCTGTTCTTCATCTCTGATCAGATTAGTGAGTGATCCCTTACTGGGCTTTCTGGCAGCTGGCATTGGGCTGCAAGCTTGAATCATCAACAGTTACACTGCTATAGAAGACAGAGGTCAGGGGTCTCCCCGCTTTTAGAAAGAGAGATTCCCTTTCCAGAGAGAGGAATCCCACTCTTCATGTAGCGGACTGAGGATGCTGCTCAGAGAGGGGCTGCCTGGCTTTCATGCGGAGGGAGCAAGGAAGAGAAAGGGAAGCAGCAATAACAGGCAAGTAAGCCAGTAAGGCCAAGCGGCTCCTTGCAGCCAGAGGAGCTTCCTCCCACTCCAGACACCCGCTTTATTAGCGCGCGCCCTAAATTAAAAAAAAACCCTCACCTCGGAATAAGGACAGAACCAGCTCCCAGGAACAGCCACAGTCTGGAGCCGCGGTTCTGAAATCAGCTGATCACCGCTGCAGCAAGAAGACACGCATGCGCGTTCCCATCAACGTTCTCCTTCAAGGGACCAAACTAGAACGCGCACGCCCCTACGGAAGTGACGTAACCCCACTTCCTCTCGCAGGTTTGTGGGAGAGTAACGCAAACGGAGAATATCTTCCGGGTGATGTGGTTAGAAAATTTAAAAAAAAAACAAACCTGGGGCGGAAGCTAACTTGGAGAAATGCGGGGTTTTAGCGTCTCTGTGACAGGGAAGTCCCAGGTCTTCTCCCTGTCCGCAAAAACAGACGTTCATGATCTTGGTGTAAAAGGCCGGAAAGTCGGTAGAATAGACTGTAGCATAGAGATACGGAACTATTAAAACTTCCGGGTTCGAGTATCCAACTTTCCAGCACCGATGCAGCCACAACGCAGCAGCAAGGAGGCCTCCATGACTACCCCGTCACCACAGAATGCAGCATACACCCCATTGGGACAGCTACATCAGGGCTGTTAATATTACAGGTTAGAAAGGCTGATTGGGATTTCCAGCCAGAAATTTCCAATTCCATCAAATTTTGGCCCCTCCCAAGCCCAACTCCAGTGCTCAATTGCATTTAGAAGCCTGCTAATTTGCTGCTGACACAGAGAATCCCTGTCGTTGCATTTTAAATTATTTTTTAACTGAAATGTTTCAGAAAGAGTGGAATCTCTTATCTTTCCTGCTACATTTTGATTTGGGTAAGGGACATGTGCTGCTGTCGTATAACAGTTATAAACTCTGGGACAGTATAAAAGCTAATGCAGTGTTTCTCAAACTGTGGGTCAGGACCCACTTGGTGGGTTGTGACCTGATGTCAAGTGGGTTGCAGAAAGCTGGGAGCAGCCATCTTGGAAGTTGCAAACCTTATTTTTGCTACATTTTTTTGGTGAGTGTTAACAGTTTGAGGGCACAACCCTAACCCACTTTCCAGCACTGACACTGCTGTGCCAAATAGGGCATGTGCTGCATCCTGCAATTGGGAGGCAGTCAAGTAGACCTCCTCAAGGTAAGTGAGTGTTTCAGAACTGAATTACCTTTGCCCCAGTGCTGGAAAATTGGTTAGAATTCTGCCCTGAATTTTCAAGTGAGGGTTTTTAAAATTTGTTTTTCATTCAGTGCTTTAGTCCTAATCTTGCTTTCTGTCAGGAATTTTTCATGGTTGCGCAATTGCTGCAGTCCAATAATGCCAGTTTGCATTCCATTCATTTTATTACGTCACAATTAGGGCATTTCCTGCTTAATGATGCCACTTGCGCCAAGACTCACTGGAAGTAATGTCTTTAACCGGGAAGTGATTTCATTACTGGAAGTGACACCATTACCACCGGTGCTGGGTGACCAATGGGCCGACGCTGGCCCCATGCTGCCCAGAGGCTTGCCAGTTTTATGGCCTTTTTGGACAGGATGACAGGGTGTTCCTAGGCGAGGGATAGGCCCAGCCACGACCTTTGCTGCCAATCCCAACCTCTGTGTAGGGCGTGGCCCTACATGGAGGCCCTTGCCTCTGACCCAGCTAAATTGCTAGTAGACCCTTGAGTGGTAGATCCATGACTACTAATGAGCAGACTCATTCTTCTGGAGAGCTTCCAGCACTAGCCAAGAGCTGGATGGATGCAGCAGTACCTGCTTGGCTACCGCTGCTGTCATGGGCAGTAGGGCAGCCCAAGATTGGGCTGTAAGGAATCACAAAATGCCTAACCCCAGAGCTGCACATTGGCAGCATCCTACATTCTAATAAATATTGGGATGTTGTGGACAGTCAGGTGTGTTGTACCCGATACAACAACGCCCTGTGTCTCTGGACTGCTGTGTCAAGTCAGAGTCTCCATGCTGCACACAACCTCTGAACCCCCAAAAGGCTTGGATACAGCCTACGAGGTAAAATTCAGACTGCTACTATCTCATTCTCCCTGTCCTGCAGCATTGGATGCAGGCATGTAGCAGCAGACTGGGAAGGAAAAGATAAGGGGGCCAATGGGGACTAGGTGAGGAGGCTACAGAGGTGTCACCTACGCATGCGCTGCATGTCACCTAAGCATGCGCTGTTCTGGGAGGGAATTATCACATGGGAATTATCCATGAACTAGCCCACCTAACCTTGCCTTATAGTTGAGTTGCCCCGATGAGTCTATACCCAATGAGTCTATTTCTCAGCATTTTCAGTGCTTTCGTATTGGAGATTGGGATTTGAGGATTTTATTCAAAAGGCAGGTCTTTCACAATTAAAACTTGCCAGAGATTGAAATCCTACCCTAGTTGTCGCAAATCATCCCCTGTCATAGTTGTGGTGTTAATTTGGGAGTGTTGCTTAAAATGTCTCAAAAATATGCAGTTCTGGCAGATTTCCCTTGTTAACTAATGAAAGAAAAAGCCTGTTAGCCCTGGAAGCCCTCTAGTGGAGAAACACCTATTTCATGTACTGTATTAAAAAGGGTTATAAGTAGGACTTGTAAGACATTTGAGCCACAGACCTACCTAAGCATGCGCTGTTCTGGGAGGGAATTATCACAAAGACCAGAGTGATGTATCTCATTGTCTGATTAGGAAATTTCCAAGTGAGAATTGCCAGCCCCGTGCAACATCCTCAAATAGAAGGTACAAGCAAGAAAGCAGAAATGTTGCTCTTTTTGACCTTATTTTATATTTAAAAATGTAAGGTTTTCAACATTTTAAAAATTTGACCGCCTGCCAATGTATTCTATTATCGTTCCCACAAGATGAGGTGGGGGTTCTGAGAGTGAAGCCTGATATATACTCATTGCATCTAGAAAGCCAACAAATCGGACAGAGGGGATTACAATTAAATGGGTTTGCAGTGTATTTCACTGTTAATATCAGTGAAGTTGGAGGTGAGGTTGGTTTGGACTGGCAGCCACAAATCCTCCAAACACCCTCACCTTCACATTTCAACAAAGGTTAATTACCTAAAATGCCCTTTCAGACTCTCCACAAGAGCCTTGCACTCTTTTGACTTTACCTTTTTCTCTGAAAATTCAGAGGAAAAAAATTACATTTTGCACTAAGACCTGTACCTGTATTATGACTATTAAAACGCCTTCCTGTGCTAGTACCTTTCGTTGGTTGGTGATGGGGCAGTACAACATCACAAGAGAGACTGAGACTCAGCCAGAGACCTGATTTTCTTCGCGTACGGGAAATTTGCTTTGGCCTCGGGGAAAAATAAACCAAGGACGAGTGTGCAGGCATCTCAATCCGCCCCTCACACGCGTCAGTCTAGCGCAGGCTAAGTCTACGGTCCATCGTTGTCGGCGTCACGTCGACGCGGGGCGAGAGCCTGAGCTCGCTCGGCGAGGGGGTGGGACGCACGTACAGGCGCTCGCGCGGTTGATCTGCCAGGGCGGCCTGAGGCCCATGTGGAGCGGCAGCTGGGAGCCTCCAACCGCCGCCGGATCGCGAGGCCCGTGGCAGCCATGAAGGGGTGAGTGCGGGACTCGCCTCCCTCCCGTCACCGCCGCGGGAAGCGCCCTCCCCCCGGTGCCTGTCCCCGCGGCGGGCGAACGGGCGCCCCCCGCTCTCGGTCCCTCTCCGGGCGGCGGGTCTTTGTTTCTCGGTCCCAGCCCCGGGGAGGGGGAGCGTCCCTCGCTCCAAAAGGGCGCCGCCTGCTTCCCGCGGTCCTGCCCGTGTCGCTCCCGGAGGGTGCTCGGCCGGGCGTCGAGTGGGGCGGGGGGACGGCCCACGTGGGAGGGCAGCTGCTGGCGGGGACGGTGGGCGCCCTCCGGCGGCGAGTTGGGCTGCCAGTCCCGTTGTATGGGGACGGTCTCCCCTGCGCCCCGCTTCCTAGAGCAGCTGGTCGCGTGTCTTTGGAG
The DNA here is from genome assembly GCA_029204185.1 of Lerista edwardsae. NCBI lineage: Eukaryota > Metazoa > Chordata > Lepidosauria > Squamata > Scincidae > Lerista > Lerista edwardsae. Next base: position 3,491,025 of record JAJKFI010000066.1, on the reverse strand, counting down.
AGCCCACTGTAAGGGCATGAAGGCAGCGCCTTTTCCCTGCCATCCTCCCATTGCACGCCTTCCCCCCCCCCGGAGCATTCATTGGTATCCTGCTCCGATTGAGCTCCCTGGGACGGCTTTCTTGGCACACGTGGGGGGCAGCTTCATCTGGAAAGCGTCGGTCGAGGCTGATAAGCGTGTGCCATTCCGAGGGGGATTGCGCACGGGCAGGAGCAGCCCTGTTTTGTGTGTGAGTGTGAATGGAGAAGAGAAAAACAAGTTGCAGATGGGTTGGCGCGCCCAGGAGGACGGAGCCTTCCTGTATGTGTGTGTAGAAAAAGGAATTCCAGCAGATGCCGAAGGCGGCTGCACACCTCAGGGAGGTGCACCCTTAACAATTTGGGTTCAGTTCTGGTTCATTTTTGAACTTTCCAACTCAGATACAGAGGGGAAAAGTGGTTAGGTATTTGGTTCACACCCTTTAAACAATGTTAGGTACATCTCATGCAGAATAACAGGAGACCTTTAACAGACTTTAAACGAAGAAAATAACTGCCATCAATGCATTTTGTGTCCTGTTTCACCAATGGCAGCGAATACTGGGACCTGTAATTTCATTCCTTGTCTTGCGTAGACTGCTTTTTGTTGAAAAGCAGAATATTAATGTTTGTAATAATGTGCAGTAATTCTTCTTTGGGAGGAAAGGCTTCTCTAAGGTAGTGGGCAGAGGAGAACAATGTTTAGGCCCAGCCTCTCAGGGAGGCTTTTAGGCAAAATGTTTACTGTATTTTATTAAGAAGTATAATTAATATATATAGTTATTAATTAATACTGTATTTTATTAACTGCTAAACAACCTCCTCCACACATGGCCTGCGCTCTCTTTCCTACTTAATCTTTTTTTTCTTTAATATTTACACCTATTCCTCAGACTCTGTTTTTTCTTTCATAAAGGTCCACTAACTTGGCAAAAAATAACATCATCATCCTGGTAGGAAGAATGGTAGAATGTCAGTAAAGGCCAAGGAGATACAAGAGCTTTAGTTCCAGAATTCTCCACAATTCGGCCTTGTTTCTGGTCAATAGTTTTATTTGGTTGGGCAAGCTTCTACTTGAGCACCAGGACTAGCAGTTCTAGGCCTTGCCTAGAATTTCTTTTGATTCTCCCCTTTCCAGGTGACTTAGTGGAGAATATATATTTTTTTCTAAATTAGTTAGATTTAGAGCAGAGCAGAGTTCTCACTATCCTGCCAAAGAATGTATTGCGTTACTACTTATATATTTATATAACTGTCATTTTTTATATTTAGGGGTTCAGGTTAAGGTAACCAAGAGATTTTAGGTTTGGATCCAGTAACAGTTTATTAAAAAACATCTTTCTGGACTGGTTTTTGGATTTGGGTTCAGTTCAACTTCTCAGTACTCAGTGTAAAAAAAAAAATATTTGCAGGTTGAGTCGAGTATAACAGCACAATCCTTTGCATGTTTACTTGGAAGTTAGTCCCACTGTGTTCAGTGGCTTATTAGCTTACTCATTAATAGACTTGCCCCTAATAGGATTTTTAGATTGTGTATGCCTTGGGGACAAGAAGGGGAAAAAATACAAGTTGCTTTGAGCCCATGGGATGGTTCACAGCAAGGGCAGTAAGGATATAAGTCAAATAAATAGTAAATACAGTTCTATGCCATATACTTATAGTAAGTAGATAACCTGTTCAGTTGTAGGAAATGAGGTTATACACAAGTCTTGTGTGTTCAGCTCAAAAGCCTTTAAGAAACTTAAAGCTAATGGGGGGGGAGAGTTATTTAAGGATAGCCTGGGGGAGGGGGGGAAGGAAGGAATAGTAGTCATATGGGTTAAGTTCCACCCCTTGACCATTTGAACTTGCCTAGTGTTTCTGTCATTCTGCTTTTGCCAGATGCTATGCATGTGCTTCAAATTACACTCTGCAGCCATGTCCTGGAAACTAGTCTTAAAAAATACAAATCCTAAAACTCAGAATTGTACATCCTGAACCAAGATACACTTGCAAATAAAAATTATGGGCTGTGTGGAAAGGTTATAGTTTGTCACGTTCTCAGTAGCTTGACAGGCTACATGTGTCAACACAAACAGCCTGGTATCTTCATAGAAAGTACAGTACTGGGAATTTTCCAAATAATTTCAGCAATGTGCCAGTGCACTTGTAATGTGTGTACTATCATTTTCTAAATTTAGTTTGTACTAAGGCCAGAATTCACCTTCATTGCTGCCCTGTGTCTCTGTGCCAAAGTACCCTGGCACAAGTGCTGGTATAGCTAGGAGTCTGAGTTATGAATTGTGAAGTCCCTGATTTGAATCTCTTCCTGGCTATGAACTCACTGAAGTGATCTTGGGCAAACTTCCTCTGTAATCTGGGAGTTTAAAAATGCATAGGTTTGTTAAACTTGAAATCAGCTTAATTTTCTGTGGTATGCAGAGTTGTCTCTCCAGTTCCAAGAGAAATGAAGTGGAAATAAACTACCTTGCTATCTTCCACTTTTCTATCCCAAAGCCACATGGGTGACATTTCTATAAAACTTACAAAGAAGGTTGACTGGTCATAGCAAGCCATCAAGCAATAGCGTTTACATTCATGATTTGTAGAAGATAAAAAAATGATACAAATCTCTCTTGCCTCAAGGAGACATTGAGGCATGCCTTTTCTGAACTTCTCCAAAACTTCACAAAGCTTCACACATGTCTGAGGGCAGGAGGGGATGGATAGTCTGGGTGATTTTTAACCTCTTCAAGGACTTTTGTATAAGGCAGAAGCCTTCTACAAAGACTGGCAAGGGGTTGTAAGCCACTCGTTGTGTTCATATGGGAGGGATACCTGCAATCACATTGGTGATCTAGTAAGATGACTTTTGGAGCTCTGTTGCTTTTGTGTACAATTCATGGATAAAATTCTTGACATGAACAAGTGGAGTATTGCGAGATTGGTGTAACCTAAAGAACTGAGCCAAATATCAGTACTAGCAGCTGTGCTCTAAATGGTTCTGTGCTGAATAGTTGAAGCACTTGAGGATACTGTAGCAAATACCTTGGACCTGACAGTCAGGCTGGTCATTATGAATTTACTAAAGCTTAATGAGAATGAGATTCCTAGAGGTATTGAGCATGTTTTGATTTGTTCCAGTAGCCGGATCGAGCTGGGTGACGTGACACCACACAACATTAAGCAGCTGAAGCGGTTAAATCAAGTCATCTTTCCTGTCAGCTACAATGACAAGTTCTACAAGGATGTGTTAGAAGTTGGCGAGCTCGCCAAGCTGGGTATGCTATCTTAATCTTTATATGGGTGGGTGGGTGGAATGGCTGTCCACTGTTGCTGTTAGTATGCCAGTTTCAATGCAAGTTGTGTCACCGGAGTTTGGTTTGCTAGATACCTTAATTGACCAGTTTGTGAGAAGCCTCATGTGCCAGGCAGTCTGGGTCGGTGTAGTACTGTGGAGGGAGTGGCAACCTCTCCTATCCAGACTCTGTGTGTGCACACTTGCTTTCTAGCCTGATTTTTTCCTTGTAAGGTCACCCAAAGCAACTTATCAACATATTTTTTTTGTTTGTTTCAAGAGGTAGTTGTGTCACTTCATTTCCCCCTGCCACATGTGTCCCTTCAGTCTCTCTGTTCTCATATTAAAGACCTTCAGTCTATCATTGCAGCCATTAAGGTACAGCACTACTGTATAATGTTGTCTTTAGCAGCTCTTGGTGGACAGCTGAAAGCTTCTTCTGGTGCATGTTATGTTGGTCATGACAAGTGACATCAGTATTTCATCACTGGAGCTGGTTTCCCACAGACTTCATTTATATTGAACTGACTACTTATGAATCCCTCAGTGACTTATATCAGGCCTCCTTTTCTGTTTCATTATGGCCTTTAAAATGAGTTATGACACATTTATACAACATTTTGTCTAAGTGCTAAAAGTCCTTCACATACTCTATGCCAATGATATGCACTGAGAGAATCCTCATGTCAATAAGTACTCATGCCTCAACTTTTCAGTGGTAGATTCTCCTACTGGAGACTCATCAAGGTCCACATAAATGTTTTTCAGAAATATTCTTAATATAAGGGCTAGTTTTAAGGTTGTAAACCTGTGTCTTGCTTGTATACTTCAGACTGCATGTGAGAGCTGATATGATTGAATGCTTATTAATTCAAAATATTCCCTGAACATAGCCATGCTGGGAACATGCTTGTTTTTTGTGTGCAGAATTATTTTTTGTTTGCTTCACGATGAACCATTCCCTTTCAGTCTGGAATGATACATTTGGGGCACATAGGCTTAACCTATGGCCTCCTTATTTAGTTTGATGTTGAATGGAGTCAAGTAGAGGTAGGGTTATTTTAATCTATATTTAATGTGAAATTGTATATTTTTGATGCTCTCATGCTGTGTTCTTAACTCTATATTTGCTTTAAACCCAAGAAATAGATGGTGTCAAAAATCAGAATAAATGTGTTTTTTTTCTTATTCCTCCCTCACCTTTCTTTTTGGCAGCTTATTTCAATGATATTGCAGTGGGTGCTGTATGCTGTAGAGTAGATCACTCTCAGAATCAGAAAAGACTGTACATCATGACACTTGGATGTTTGGCCCCTTACCGAAGGCTGGGAATAGGTAAGGCCATCTAGCAAATGATCAGGTGGCTTTTGGGTATGGGGCAGGTGGCTCTTGGGCTTATAGGAAACAAAAATTGGCACTTCTTTGTAAGAAGAAAAAGTAGTGCAAAATGGTAATAATGGTTAGTCCTGAAAACCCCAAAAACTTCTTGGCAGTCCACTGAAATCTAATATTCTTTTGATGGGTAGAGCCCTTCATGTGTCATGTTGGGAGTAAAACTTCAAAACTGAGTGAAATAGTGATCACATTTCTGTATCAAATACCTTGCCCCTTCTCTTTACAGATAAGTACAATAAGAGTGGAGGTGGCATTCATCGGTAACTACTAATCTAGTTTTCAGTAACTATGTAAACATTTAAAGCATAAACCATTCCCTTGGGGTTTAAGAATATAGAAGCGGTTTTCTTCCCATGCATTGTGATAATCTTCAGAACCATGAAAAATATCAGGGATCACTTTTTGTACCCTTTTGTCTCCATTCTTTTGTAGGAACTAAAATGTTGAATCATGTGTTAAACATCTGTGAAAAAGATGGCACTTTTGACAATATCTATCTGTAAGTACACAATGCTGTTGTCTTTGATATTATAGGCCTCCTAAAGGTCACAGAGAGAGAAGTTGGTTACAAGTAGTTTGTTATACTTGGTACTTGGGACTGTTCATGAATTAAAATGTCAAATTGAGTTGTGTCACGGTAATAGGGAACAGCAGGTTCCCTAATAGGATTTTACTTTTAAGTGCACAGCAGTATGCTTCTGTGGGCATTATGTACACATATTGGCCTTACTGTGTGGTATAAAAGCTTGGACTAAACTTTCCGAGATGTTGATGTTTTAAACTTACTACTTTGTAGCATGTAATTCCCTCATTGCTGCGTCTGTATTCCTATTGCTTCTTTTTAATGTGCATAGTCATTGAACAGTGTCTGCATGAGTCTGTAGAACAGGCTAAACTAAATAAATTGGGGTCCAAAAAGGTCTTCTGGACATTAAATGTAGACCTCAATACAGAACGTGTCTAATAGTGTAAATCTAACATTTAAGTAAATCCTAAAAAGTATCTTTCCATCATATTTGGTGGAGATTTTCTTTTTTGATTTTAAATTTTTGTTCTCAGACAATCAGTAGCAAGTGGCTGTTAATAAGCCTGATGCAAATTCCTTCAAAAATATTTCAATCAAAGCTTGAAGTATATGTCTACTTGCATTCAGTGAAGCCAGTTGGAATTCAAATAAATATATTTGAGATTATTGCCTCCCCCGCTGTCATCTGAGATATAGCAGGAAGGCATGACGAAGGCCTCTCAATCATAGCACCAGAGTTATGGAATGTGTTTCGTAGGAGCTTAGCTGGTTCTTTCATTATTGGATCTCCACCATGTAGCAGAGAAATGGATCTTCTATAGATTAGTGGTTCTCAAACCTTTCAGCTCTGGGACCAACTTTTTAGCATGATAATCTGTTGGGACCCACAGGAAGTGATGTCATGGCCAGAAATGACATCATTAAACAGAAAAATTTTTAACACCCCCATACAACAAAATCAAATCAAAGCCTCCTAAGCAATTGCTGATCTGTTTTAAAATGTTCCCTCAAAATCCCAAAGGCTGCAATTCTAGCCACAGTTGCCTGGGAGTAAGCCCCAATAACTATCATTGTTAAAAGCATTTACATAGTAGCCTGTTAAAATTGCAGATCTGTAACATTTCTTCAAATGCACTCAACATACCACAGTACCATCATTGTGCCACCATGCATGGACATACATCTCGGGGATATGACTGGGCTGAAATAAACTTTACCTATACATAGAGTATAAATGTTTAAAATATTTAGGCACTGGTGTTGCATGCGGTTGTGGGGGATTTTTCTGGCCCTAGTTAGAATAACTAAAGGACATCTCAGGAAAACGTACCCACACTTTATAGCGACAAATTTATAATTCACACACATACTGCATATGGTATACACAGAAGCAGTTGCTTCACCCAGTTAATTAATGAACTAAACCCAAGTGCTCAAAATGTTACCCATTGGCATCTGTGAACCCTGACATCATTGATATGAAGGCACCTTGTATTTTGATAATGGACTCCTTAAACACACAAAAACGTTAAATTGCCCAAATCTAGTGATAATTTATTTTGTGTTGGTCTTTAGTTTTTAAATTGATCGCAATTATACAAAAAAGCCAGTATTTTGAAATATTTTGCTTATGCTGGTGGCAGACAGACCAAGGGTAAAGTTGAAATCTTATGTAATGAGGAATATCCAAGTAATGGACAATACCAGCTTGTATTTTTTTCCTCTTATTTTCTGGTTTCCTAATGCAGTTCATTATATAGAACCAAGTCTTGTCCTTCACAAAATGCTAATACAATTTTTCTTCGATTTTCCTTTTTTGCTCCAGGCATGTCCAGATTAGCAATGAGTCAGCAATTGACTTCTACAGAAAATTTGGTTTTGAGATCATTGAAACAAAGAAGAACTACTATAAGAGGATAGAACCAGCAGATGCTCATGTGCTGCAGAAAAACCTCAAAGTCCCTTGTCTTGGCCAGAATACAGATGTGCAAAAGACCGACAACTGAACAAAATCCAATGAACGCTTTCTTGCACTTGCTTGTCACCAAATAAGGAAAGAGAGGCCTGTTTTTTCCCTCCTTCTAATGTTTTGTACCCTCTCCAACAAATTAATAATTTCCCATGGATTGTCCAATTGTGTGTTTGGGTTTTATAGGTCTTCTTCTTGGGGATGAATAGTGTGCAGTTATAGTTGTGGGGGAGAGGGGCCTTCAGTTGGTCTTCCAGATATCAGCTTTTCTTCAGTGTGTTTTGATTCTTCTGCATTCCCATTGAAGGGTAATGCTTAAGCAATACCTTGTATCCAGACTCCCAATACCATACTTAAAATCTGGAGGCTGTTGCTCTCTAACTCTGAACTTGGTTATGCGGTTCTCTGGCCCTGTTTACATTTTGAACATATACATGCATCATCCATCTGTTGATCTACAGTATTTGAGTTACCATTTTTTCCGTTGTATGCCGAGAGAGGTGCAGTGGCTAACCAGAAGATTCATCTTGCTGAGTAACCAGTGTGGTCAGTCGTTTGGTCAGCTGGTGCCACGTTCCTTGACTGGTGTAGGTGAGAGCTGTACTATCTTCCATTCTTCTCCCATTCATTATAAGTATTGTGCTGGCAGCGAAACAACCCTGGGCTTGAACAACAATAGGAGAGCCAAACATTTAAGACTGCTAAAGATGATCAGTATGTGACCCTTATTTTTTTTTTCTTAAAAAAAAAAAAAAGCTTTGCCTTGGAAATGACTCTGCTGGTTTGGACTCTGCTTGCTTGCTGAGTTTATATTCTTCCTAAGGTAGAGGATGGCTAAAATGGCTTTTTCCCCCCTACTCTTCTGAAGACTTGGGACTCATCTTGGTATCCTATTAAAGGAGGTGGTGGGGAAGACAATATGGAAGTGAATTATTGAGAGAGCATTGTAAGGATTCCGGAAATAACTGGTTTTCTCCTAACATTGTAATGTGAGAACTGTAGCCTCCTTTACTGAGCTCTTGCTTTGTATTGTGTTATGCTTTTGTATGCAGTAATTTCATTTTGAGCTTATAGTGTTCAGTACAACAATGCCAGCTTAATCTTATGACTCTTCTCCTTATCTGGGGAAATGTACTGGAAAGAAAAATCTGCCCCATCTAAATCAATATTAAACTGTATTACTTTCCTGTTTTTGAACTTAAGCTGTATTTTGCGCTTTTTCTAATTTGAAAAATATTTGTCTGGGCTGGGGGGGGATGACAGCTTATTGTGTGATTTTGCTAGCAGGTGCTGTAACTTCACTGTGATGTTGAATTGAGAACCAGGGGGACAAAGACTAGGAATGCTCAAGTTTATTTGCAATATTTGTCAGCCTTTAATTGCAGAGGATTGGGGAAACTACAGACACAATTCATTATCTGGCTTGCAGAATGTCCTGAAATGTGTGTCTGACATCTACTTGCTTGCAACATGCAGGTTCAGAATTGCATGTGGATTCTTTTGATCAGAACACACACTCTGCTTGTCTGCTAGTGGCCTTGTTTCTAGAAAGGTTTTCATGCTGCTTCTCTGGTCATATAGACAATTCTGTACTGTAGTTCCTGAGATGATTATATCCTTCAATGTAGATGTTGAAATACAGCGTTCAAATGCCACCACAGCTTCTCTGTCAGTTGTTGGTGAGGCCAGGAGGTTGAAGGGAGAAGGTGCTACATTGGAGAATGTATGTGTAGTTGAGTCTACATTTTCCTATAGCTGCCTTCAGGTGCTAACTTATCCTTTTTTTCTAAAATTGAATTGTCAATATTTACAATGGGGAGGTGTATGCCTTTTCTTGACATACAGATCAAGGGTGATTTGGAGCACAAGTGAAATCAAATTTCTTAACTCCCTCTTCAGCACAACAGCACCTGTTCTCCAAAAATCTGTTCTTGAGACTTGGCGGGCGGGACAACCTCCAGAACAGGATTGTGTGAAGCACAGAGGATTGCTGGGGGGGGGGGGAAGTGTGGTGAAAATCTTCCTCGCCTCCCCTGCCATTTTTGTGCACATGGAAGTGCCTTCCATTCATGCAAGAGATGCTTGGGATACAACCATTTGTGTGATGGGCAGTTTTCCTTTAGAGTGCAAGAAAACTCTAGTGCACAAACATTCAGAGTTAACCTTGGTTTCTAACTAAAAATCTTAATCACTGTTGTTCTATGAATGTATTTCTTAATGTTTCTTGGAGTTTCCATTGTACAGTCAACCTTCCTTAGTAACTATGTTCTATATGAGGTGAAAAAGAGAAGACATTTCAAATCAAAAGTCTCAATTTTTTCATGATGATCAGTCCTGACAGCATCTTTCTTTGCTACAAAGGCTTGCTGGGTTGGGAAGAAGGTTTTTCTCTTCAAATAAATAGGGGGTGGTGGTTTTTAAAGTATTTTAATTCTTTGTGTATTGTTAGAACTTTCCATTCTCTTGCAAATCGGCATATATATAAATATATTAATTGGTTATGAGGTTCTCTGAAAATATCACCAGCAGCATTTCTCTTGTAAAAGTTTGCAGCGCATATGTATGCGACTAAGTTTTACCTAGTTATAGGTTGCGTACATGACAAGCGGCTCAGTATAATAGGTTTTGTCATCAGTCATAGTTCAGTATGAACTGGTGAACTTTGAACATAGCTGAACTATGAACTTTTAAAAAAAAGAAACTTTCAGTATTAGGCAACCATGATATGCAACAAGAAGGAAAGAAGCACCCAGGACAGACTTTCTTTGCTGGCGCTGGGGCAGGGAAATATTTTTGTGCACACAAAGTAGCTGGGTTTACTTGATTCTTTTAATGGTTAAATATGTCCATTAAAGATGACAAACTGTTACAGCTAAAATAAATTCTAGTTATTTCATTAACTTTTAATTGTGCCCTGTGATGTCTAGTCACCTTGAATCTAACAAAGAAAATGTATCCTCTTCATGTGAATCCTGGGTCAGTAGCAATGCACAAATTAAGTTTTATGATGCTTTTTCCAACTTTGTTTTTGCGTTTGCAGCTGCAGCTTCTGTCTAAAGTTGCCACTGTCTGTTTTCTTGATTACAGTTTCCATTGAATGTGTTCGACATGCAGCTTGTGGACATTCGTAATGTGTTGGTTCATTGTGTGTCTTGTAAATATGTTCTGTCTGGAGTAAATTTGCTGTCTAGCCTTTCCTAAGAGAAATCCTGGTTTAATCAGCAGGCATTACCTTATTGTGAGCAGAAATACTTAACTAGCCCCTGCCTCATCCACGGATACCAGAAACTGCGGTTAAAACGGAACACTATCTTCATGCCCCCTCACTCTTTACTTTTGTTTATCTTCACTACAGTTGCATGAAATGTCTGTTAAACAAGGAGGCAGGCAGATGCTAGAATAGCGAGCGAATGTTAACAGGAAGTAGGAAATTAATGTTTGTTCTTAGTATCCCTTCTAGCCTACCTGCTTGTCAAAGCAAGAGACTTGGCTGTGATGAAGATAAACATAGGTAATGGGTGCGGGGAACCGTGGATCTGAAGATACTTGTATGTAGCCCATGCCAGTGAGATTGGGACACGCCACAAGTACAATGTCTTGGAGAAAACGTGCATTTCAAAATTAGGGCGAAAACAATTACAGATCTTAGATTGCTTGGGGGTCTTGGGTAAAGAGCATGGTTTGGCTTTATGAAGTGTTTGGAAGTAAAACTTTTCGAAACATTATTCTGAATAAATGTGCCCTGTGAAGAATATTGCCCATAAACTGGACTTTTGATTCCTGCTTTATTTAAACTCTTACCTGCTTTTGGTTTGGCTTGTAGTCGGCTACTTCAGAATAAGCAACATTATAGCAACTATTCTGTTTTCCCAGAGCGAACAGCAAAAGCCCTTGCTCAGCACAACATGACAAACCCCCTCTTCTCTAATCCAGCTGAGGGTGGTGGTCTTTGTCATGTCACTAAGCTTTGAAGCTGGCAAGAGCAGCAGAAGAGACTTGCCAAAGAACTCGGGTGATAGGAGCAGTGATAAAGCTAGCCAAAAAGTACAAAGTATTTAGATAGAATTCTGTATATGAACATGAATTAAAACTACCTTGCACTCTGTTAAAGCCGTGGAACTGAAAGGTACAGGAGGTTCTGAAATGTGTTAATCTTGACCTTAAATCTCCAGGAAAATGAAGCACCACAGCTGTTGGACTACCTGCACAACATTTTTTGTTGGCCTCCACTAATTAATTTGGCTGTTCTCCTATATTAAATAAAGAGTACACTCACTTGATCTAAAAGATTATGCAGGGAGCTAACCTGTTTGTGCTTCCGTGTCTGTGTTGTAACCATGTGCAACAAGCAGCTTGAAGAGAAAAAAAACCTGACTTAAATATGCTTATGCAGTGGTTTCCAAACTGTAGGTCACAACCCTACAACCTCCAGTGGGTCGTGAGCCAATTTTTGGTCGGTTGCGAAACATTTGCAGCATTTCCAACTGGAATGACGTGGAGGTATATAGGACTTGCACTATCGCTCTAGCTGACTCAGCATTGCTCCCAGCACTTGCCACCAACTGCCTCCTGTACCTCTTTTCGCCTGCTCTGGGCCTCTGCATGTCATGTTCTTGTTGCTCCAGCTGCCTGGCTCATAGGGGCTGCTGCTGCTGATCCTCTTGTTGATGAGCAACAAACACAACATGTCAAAGCCCAGAATGGGCCGAAGAAACTGAGCCAAGGCTTGGACTGCAACAAGAATGGCAGCCGGTGGTGAGTCCCATGCCTTAAGCCAGCTGCAATATGTGGGTTGGAATAGAGCGCTGTATTAAAAAATTGGGTCTCAATGCTAAAACGTTTAGGAAGCACTGTACTAATGTTTGTATGGAAGGATGGTAGGGCATTCTGAAGAATGATACATTCAGCCTGCCCTTATGGATGGTAATGTATTAGCCTTGGAAATACCAGGATACTGGGATAAAAATTATACCTTGTTTCTAGATTTTTCCCCCCTGCATCCTGCCCATATTAGAGAGTGGAACAAATGTGCGACTGATCAATCAGTATGTTGATTCTTTCAATGAGCGAACACCCACCTAACTTCATAATAAGGCCATGCAGTTCAAGGTTTTTCAAAAAATACAGATTTATTGCAAGATGCATATTGAATTTTGTTTTGGTGTGGCATGCACGGCAACCATGCTCTCAGTTATCACTTTCCATTGCTGTTGGATTGCATTTTTAAATGCACATCCATGTCTTTATAAACCAGTATTATTTGCTATTGTTTGCCCATGCCTTGTAACTTATGCAACCATTTAGGTTTGCTGTATAGTAGAAAATGTGACCTATAATATAAATAAGAATTGATGAAAAAAGTCAAATGTATATATCCCAACGCATTCATTTAAGTAAATTTCTGGACAGGTTTTTCCTGCAATTATAAATCTCTGCAAAAGACTTCTGTTTTATATTGATGAGCTTTATTGGTTTGGATAAATTTGCTTATTTGAAAGTCTTCAGATTCATTTCTTTAAATCATTCATTTTGCATTTTCAAAAGACAGAAGAAACAAATAAGACTCAACTGATAGCACTATGAAGACTTCCTAGCTACCTCCATCTCTTCCTAGCATAGTTTCTGTTCCACACATAACCCATGAAGTTATATATACCGTCTCAGATTTTGTTGCATGTACTGGTAATTACATGCCAGCAATTACATGGAGGGTAATTCCCCTCCATCTACTACAGAATAAAAATAGTTTTACTCTTTCTTAACTATTATGGGGGGGTTAACAATAACATTAAGAAATGGCAGCTATCGTTCTCATTTAACTTATTTGCATTTTCTTTGAGAAAGTCTGATCTTAACCAAAGCTTAATATATGGAATACACTTTCTAAACATTTAGAGAATTTTTAGATTTAGATGCCAAAGAAAATTTGGCAGCTAGGTGAAGTAATCACACAAGTTTTCTTTGAACAAAAGAAGAAATATAATGGTCCAACCATACTTTTAGGACTGAGGTAGTACAATTGCTATAATAAATTTGACAAATTAAGTCTTGACATGTCTCAAGTATTTGAGACTAAATACCACATGTGAAGCAAAGAACCTGTCTATCTGTAACAGCCTCCATAAAGAAGAATTGGATACTGGTACGTGATTATGAATCAGCCTTGACAGTGGATAGTACTATGAAATCATTATTTTAAAAGGTAGCTCACAGTTGTTGAGGGAAGCCAAGTTTGTTTCCCTGAACAACTAGAATTCTCTAGTGTTTCTAGAAGCACAATGTCTCTCATAGAGGAAAAATGACAGGTTACTGTAGTCCTTTCCCTTAAGCACTTCCACTCCCTTGCAGTTCCATGCCAGGACAAATGCAAGGTTCACTATACACTTGGTTTCTATGATGTTAGTGCCATCCACCTCATGCTGACTGCTTGGAGGCTGGATTTAGTGTGTGGTGCCTGCAAAAAAACAAACATTGCTGACTTTTCATACCTTTAGAAAATATGAATAGCTCCTGAGAGGGGGGGGGGAAAGACCCTTTTGAAATGCTTTCATCCTATCTCCTAAAAAAACCATGAAACCTTGATCTTAAACTCACAGTGTAGTGTCCTGACCACAAAGAAGATTGTATACACCCAACACTGATGTATCGATTGGTATCCGGGGAAATGCTTGGCTCATTTGCTGAAAAAGGAGAAAACGCGTGAAGACATGGAGAGCACAATCCGAAATGGAAGTTAGGCCGGCATAAACTAAGCCAGCAAAGGTTGGCCAGCACAAGGGCCACCATAAAGTGTTTTTGGACTACTCTCAGAGTCAGGGAGGATGGCTCACATCTGTGTGCTGGACCTGCAGATTTGACTCAGTGTGGGTTGGAAGGACCTCACTGTACCTCCTGGATGTGACCAGAAAGTCTTCTGATCACGTCCAGTTCGGAGAAGCAGGAAGAACCTCATGTGGATTCCGAGTTCAAACTGTATAGTAGTTGCTAATGAAAAATAAGATCATACTAACTAGGCATCAACAGAGCCTGTTTATAGAGGAAATGATGGATAACTAGCAAGGTAGAACACACCATTGATGCCTTCACCTGCTGTGGTTTTTAAGCTAGACTGAGCTCCTTCCCCCCCTCCCCAATAAACATCAACTGCCTCTGCAGAGGAAGAGAAGAAAAACATGTAGAAAACCATTGTAACCTGTTCCTGGGGGATATAAATCAAAATTATGAGCCACCCTGGTGGTCTCTGTGGGGCAAAAGGATGAGTTTAAAAAATTCTCAAATGCATATGTGCACACACCCATGCCCAAGTTGAAAAGAAAAATACTGCTGGAAATGAGGTGCAAGGGTGTCTGCAAGACACTAGGAGGGGGGCAGTGCATTGTCCAGGAGGCAGATTACACAAACATTAGCCATCTCAGACCTTTTGTTCCCTTTCTATGGAGGTATGCCCCTACTATTTATTTCTTCCCTCTTTCTCCTGAACTCCCATGGAACTCTCTCCATGAACTGTGGTCACCTGCATGGGTTTCAACCATACCATGAGTATCACACACCCATGAAAAGGAAATCGCTTTAGGATTTCCTGTTCCAGTCTAGGTCAGGGACCTGTACACCCAACAGAGATGTACATGTGTTTTTTGTTGTGTTTTTTTTGAAGTAAGGTATTTTTATTTGAAACTTTTACGGCCTCTGCTCCTGTTTAATTTCAGCAAACTAGAGGGACGTGGTGGCGCAGCGAGTTAATCCGCTGTCGCTGGGCTTTCAACCGCAAGGTTGGGAGTTCGAGACTGCGTGACGGAGTGAGCTTCCGTTGCTTGTCCCAGCTCCTGCCAACCTAGCAGTTCGAAAGCACCTAAAATGCAAGTAGATAAATAGGGACCACTTTGGTGGGAAGGTAACGGCGTTCCGTGTGCTACGGCGTAGAATCATGCTGGCCACCATGATCGGACAAAAACGCCGGCTCACAGGCTTTGAAACGGAGATGAGCACCGCCCCCTACAGTCGGTCACAACTAGACCATTCGGTCGTGGGGAAACCTTTACCTTTTTTAGAGTGGGGCTGGTAGGGGGCAGTCAGAAAAAGGATCTGCCATTATCTGCTTAATTTGCATCCAAATCCCCCTTTTCAAACATACTCTGTAGTTTGCCTGTGGCATTATTAACAAATGGCCCTACTCAATGAGCCCAATCAATCATAAATGCAATCCAATAAAGGTTCCTCAATAAAGGCGAATAAGCCTCCAAGAAAAAAACAAAAAGGACAAGAAAAAGACTTGATAGCATTAAGGCCACAATCCTAACCAACTTTCCAGCACTGACATAACTATGTCAATGGGGCATGTGCTGCATCCTGCAGTTGTGGGGCAGTCATGGTGGTCTCCTCAAGGTAAGGGAATGCTTGTTCCCTTACCTTAGAGCCGCATTGCCGTTACCCAGATACTGAAAAGTTGGTTAGGATTGTGCTCTAAAATAAAGCCTGTGTAACCTATGCTAAATCACTGACTAATCCTCATTTTCTTCTGGTTGTCCAATCCCTTCTCTCCTGTCAGGCAGCCTAATGCTATGCTACATTTCACTGCCCAGACGTACAGTGGTGCCAAAATGGCTGTCGCTATATTCTGTGGGGCTGGGGCATACACTGGAGTCTCCTCAGAGTAAGGGAACAGATGTTCTCTCACTTCATGTCAAGCTCCAAGCAGAGGCGGTCCGGGCCGGGAGCGTGCCCCATGGCAAGGCGACAAAACCGCGCCCCCGCACGTCGCCCCGCCCCCATGCATCTCCCCGCCACGCCTCCCCGCGCCCGGAAGAGCTCCATTTTGGAGCATTCCAGGTGCACGAGAGGGAGGGAGGGCCAAAAAGCGCCTGGACTCCGTGCAATGGTGCGCGGACTCCGTGCAATGGCGCCACCCGGCGCCCATGTGGCTTGCCATCCCTGCACCCCCCTGGATCCGCGACTGGCTCCGAGGTTGGCAATGGGTCTCCTAAAATCTGCATTCGCTATTTAGCAAGGAGGCCCGTCCCAGCCTTTCAGGTGCAGGAAGGAGCATAGGATTCGGCAGCAGTTTCTGCCACTGTCCCCTGCCCCCACGCCCAACCCTCCCTTGGGCCGCCCTTCTCCACTCCAGCCTTCCTCCGCCCCAGGAAGCCTCACCACAGGCCAGCAATAACATTTCTGGCTACTCCAGCAACGAGTCTTCCCAGTGCTGAGGCCTAGCGCTGACCGGCCTCAGCATTGATGGTATAGTATGCTTCTATCCCTGGCGCCCGAGTGCCTTATGGCACTTTTACGACACCCAGCGCCAGCACTATAAGCGTACTGCTGCACTGGGTGTCAATAGGATTGGCCCTAACCTAAGTCTCCAGTTTAAAGCAGGCTTTTCATTCAGGTCTCTCTAAGGCTATCAGGGAGAGACCTACTAGAGATTTGTATGACAAGATGCCTTTGCAAAAGTCTTCTCACTGCAGGGAGAGCCAATTTACTTGTGTCAATTTGTTTCTGCCCTTCTCAGCAACAGTTCCTTCTCAAAACATTCAGTCAACTGCTGCAGAGACTGCCAGCAGCCATTAGGCAATTTTCAGCCAATCACATAAAACCAGTGAGCCTGTCATTAAAGGTAAAGGTTTCCCTACAACCGAATGGTCTAGTCGTGACCGACTGTAGGGGCAGTGCTCATCTCCGTTTCTAAGCCGAAGAGCCGGGGTTTGTCCAAGGACAAGCTTCCGTGGTCATGTGGCCGGCATGACTATAGTATACGGCATAGCGCACGGAATGCCGTTACCTTCCCACCGACGTAGCACCTATTTATCAACTCGCATTTTTACATGCTTTCAAACTGCTAGGTTGGCAGGAGCTGGGAGAAGCAACAGGAGCTCACTCCATCGTGTGGTTTCGAACTCCCAACCTGCCGGTCAGAAAGCCCAGCAGCAGCGGTTTAACCCGCAGCGCCACCACATCCCTATCATTAGGAGGCATTAAAAAAAGACCCTTTAGGTCTGGACCTGCCTAAGATACCTCTCAGATTGTCAAGGTTTGTGCCCCAAACCAGTTGAGTAGAGTTGCTGGAGGATGTCCACAGCCAGGGCTGAGTAAAAGTTTGGCCCTAGCTGAAACAGCACAAGGCTTGCCAGCTCAGAGTGCTGAGTCACTCAGCAGGTGCAAGCTGGTTACCTACAGAGGAACTCTAGAGCCAGGTGCAAAAGGGTGTGGCTGATTGCCCCAAAGCCTGCCCAACAACAGGCACTGATAGGCCAAGCCAAGTTCAGAGCATTTGCTCCAAGACCAGTGTGTGTGAAAGATACCACTTCCTTTGAATTGGCTGACTCAAATGGCAGGGCTGGCCAAACTTCCTTAATATAAAAGTAACATACGATAAACTTCAGGCATCTGAGAGCTACAATATTTAAGAAGTATTAAAAGTTCTAAATATTTTTACTCACCATGAACATTTAACGTACATTTTAACCCAGAGGACTCTCAGTTTATACCTGGGAAATAATTATAAAACTTGAACATTTCTTATTTGACTTATATTAATTGTGATGCAAAAAGGAGCTCTGCCAAGGTTTTTCCGCAAGCTGCACATTATATGTTGAAGAGCTGCATGTGGCTCATGAGCCACTGTTTGGTTACCCCTCCTATAAGGGAAGCAATTGCCGTAATAGAAAGAAAAGGGGTAATCGTAAATTTACAATTCTGTAAATCTGAAAAGAGAGAAAAGGTAAGCTTTCAAAACATTGGGATATTTATTTTTATTCAAATATGGCATTGAATGGTATAGGTCAGTGTTAGTCAAACTGTGGGTTGGGACCCACTTGGTGGGTCGCAATCAGTAGTGGGATTCAAATAAATTAACAACCAGTTCTATGATGTCATAGCCGGAGCCAAAAAAAAACACCCAAGGCCAGCCGAGGTAAGCGAGTGGGCGGGGCCTGGCCATTTAACAACCGGTTCTATAGAACCTGGGCGAACCCCCTGAATCCCATCACTGGTCGCAACCTGATGTCAGGTGGGTCATGGAGCAGCCATCTTGGAAACGGCAGACTTTATTCTTGTTATATTCCTTTTTTGAGTGTCAGCAATTTGAATTTTCAAGTGATTTTTTTTTTTAAATTCCAGGTTAATGACATCACTTCCAGTGGGTCCTGACATGAGTGCCATTCTAAAAAGTGGGTCCCAGTCTAAAAAGTTTGAATACCACTGGTATAGGTAATATTGTATGGTGCCTTGTGGAACCATTCTTAACATCAGAAAAGATGTATTTATATATTTTTTTAATTTAATGAATTTCTACCTCACCTTTCCTCCTGTAAGGGCTTTCAAGGTCTCTAACTCTGTAAGCATCCACATCCTAAAAAAAAAAAAAAAAACGCCATTTACCATCCTTAGCATCCATATAGGGCAGTTTCTTCTTCGAATTACCCCTATGGGCTATTTATAGCCAAATGATAGTTTACCTTCATCTAATAAGTTTTTACATATATAAGTTTTTATATGTAACAAGTGGAGAATATTCAGTCTTGTGCAGGCACAAATTTACCACTTAGCACTGAGATCTAGATCTGGGCAAACATCAGCAATAGGTTTTAGGCCTTTTAGAATTTGACAAGCATTCAACAAGCAGCCAAACCAAATTGAGAAAGGTGGACCATTTCATACATTCATTTCTCTGCTTTAAATGTGAAATCTTAAAACATTTTAATGCCCTTCTGTCAAGTTGATTTTGGCCTTAAGTACAGTAACATTCTTGCTTTATCTCCATTCCACCTCATTTCCAATTATTCATTGGCTGCTCAAGCAGTTCCTGTTTCTCTTCAGGTACTGCCTTTGACATCACACCATAGACTTGTAATCACCAGGTGTACATGTAGGACTGGTTTCTGGGCTTTCTTATTTATAGCCAAAAGGAAAAACAATTGCCATTTAAATTTGTCATTGACAGAGAAATTCTGGCTTGTATGTTTTCCAACATAAACTTTATGAAACAAATTTTCAGTTTCCAAAAGCAAGATAAAATATTATTGTTAGAGAGAAGACACATATATAAACAAATTTAAACAGAGATAAAACAAAAAAATATAGTGATTGCATAACAAGACGTTTTTGGTGATTTTTTAAAAAATATATTATTTTATATAATAAAATAATATTTTATTAATATATTCTCAAATGATGGGTGCAGAATGGGAAGCAAAGAAAAGTATATGATAATTACAATAACTATAACAAGTTAGAAATACTTACGTTACGATGTATATGCTCTGATGGAGTTATGATTGGCAAGTAGCATGTTCCCCATGAAATGAACTTCCTCGAAGAGCAGAAATTATGCTCCATCTAATTCTGGTCTTATTCCTCCTTAAAAAAAAATTTCCCCCATTTTCAGAATTTTAAAGTACAGGGCACCTGAATGTCAGTGGAGCAAAACAATTTTTTGCATGTAATTGACTGTGGCAACTGGGCTGGCTGAAATTATGAGGGGAAAATTTATGGAGACTGCTGCAGACTCAGGAATTGCAGCCCCATCTCTAACCAGCAGTATTAATGGAGGACTGCATTCCTATAGTTATTTATTTATTTTATTTGACAAATTTATATCCCGCCTTTCCCATGCTGAACCAAATGCCCAAGGCGGCTTACATGGGCAGGCTAGTCTAAA
This sequence comes from Lerista edwardsae, assembly GCA_029204185.1. Taxonomy (NCBI): domain Eukaryota; kingdom Metazoa; phylum Chordata; class Lepidosauria; order Squamata; family Scincidae; genus Lerista; species Lerista edwardsae. The sequence continues at coordinate 3,471,189 of JAJKFI010000066.1, read as the reverse complement.
CCACAATTTTTCAATGGTGTTTCGTTTGTTTTTTTTTAACAAATATACAGTATTTTGTGATTCACAGAATCCTCAGTCCCAGATATAGCCTTCACAGTGTGATTCACTGCTCTAAAAGGTAAAGATTTCCCCACAACCGAATGGTCTCGTCATGACCAACTGTAGTGGGTGGTGCTCATCTCCATTTCTAAGTGTGTAGAGCTGGCGTTTGTCCGAGGACAAGCTTCTGTGGTCATGTGGCCAGCATGACTATACATGACTATACATGACTATAGCGCACAGAATGCTGTTACCTTCCCACCGCACCGAAATGGTACCTATTTATCTACTGGCATTTTTACGTGCTTTTGAACTGCTAGGTTGGCAGGAGCTGGGACAAACAACGGGAGCTCATTTCGTCGTGTGGTCTCAAACTCCCAACCTTCTGGTCAGAAAGCCCAGCAGCAGAGGTTTAACCCGCAGCGCCACCACATCCCTCTGGCTGAGTGCAATCCAGCTTCAGCAGGCAATCGTAAGTCAAGCCTGGGCAGGTCGTAAAGATCATACTCTATTCTTTTGTGGCTGGCCTTCTCTTGCACTCCTTTTTATTTCTCAGTAATTTATTACACCCTGCAGTCCTACACTTTGTTGTTGTAAGCTTGAAGCACCCTCTCCCATGAATAAGGGTGTAGTCTATGCTGCAGGATTGTTGTGCACTACTTTTTCACAAGTACCCTGCACCACAACTTGAGTTGCATACACTGGACTACATTGCAGGACTGTTTCTCTCTTGGCTAACTGCCTTCCTCTCATCTGGCTATAGGAATAATGGGCTGTATTTGTACTGAAATTTGCAGCTGTATGATTAACATTAACATTTTTAAAAAAATCAGAAACCTTAAAATTGTTCAAAAGAAATCAGAATTGAGATAACAGGGCTAAGAACTAATCTGTACTAGTGATGCCCAGTCACGGTTTTGGGAAAATCCTAAATTTTCCTATTGATTTCCATAGGGAGCTCTCCTTTCCACACAAGAAAGTGAGGTGGCCTTTAAAAATGGCTGCTCCGCTTTCAACTTGCAAATGGCCTTTTCGTCCAAAAAGATGCTGATCTCTTGACGTTTTATGTCTATGCGTATCAAACCAAAGCTTGCAGTCCCCTCATTGGCTCAGGGCGCGGCCAATTGGGCGGTCTTGGGCACGTCCCGCCTTTCTCCAGTTTGGCCTGTCTTTTTTTGGGCATTCCTGATTGGCGGAGGTGCGCTGGGACGTCGCCTCCTGTTGGTGGCTCTGGCGGGGAGGGGCGGGAGCAAAGAGGCCTCCCTGGAGGAGGATGGTCCCGTCGGTGGGGCTGCAGCTGCTGAGCCCGCTCGGTGCCCCCTCGGTGAGTCCCTCCGGGCAGGGCCGTAGCGGGGAGGATCAGCCTAGCAGTAGCACGACCTGCCTCTTCGCCCCCGTGTGGGCCCCTCCCGGGCCTTCCTCCTTCGCCTCCATGAACCCTGTAGCGCAGTGACCCGAGCGTGGCGGCGGTTCGGGGGGCGCCTGTGCAACGGTGTGCGCTGTCCAGACGATCGCTCTGCGCTTGGCGTGTGGAAGAAGCGGGGTCTGTCCTCAGCTGAACAGGATGAGCCCGAGGAACAGCCCCTGAACAGTAGATGCCAGGGACACACCGCAGGGGAAGGCCGTCCCCTTCCTGTCCTGCTTGGAAACACTCAGGACCAGCTGGCTGCCCGCGGTTGGAAACGGAATGCTGGGCCAGGTGAGCCTATTGCTCTGATCCCAGTAGGGCTCTCCTGGTAGAAACCTTATCTGGGGCAACCCAGGAACCATAACTTCCTGCTGTATGTCAACTGTGCTAAGTGGCTGGCATGAAAGTTGTGTGTAAAAACGAGTTCTTCACAACAAGCTTCTGAAGTTTGCTGCTGTTCTTGCATTTTATAGGTGGGGAACTGATCAGAACTTGGTCAAGCCTGCCCAGTACGGTGGTGGAGTCTAGGCCCAGCGGTTTTCAACGTTTTTCAGCATCTCATGGCACACTGAGAAGGCACTAAAATTGTCAAGGCACTGCACTTTTGGTACTCACATTGGAAATTCACATCCCCCAATGGCCGTATTAATTTATCACACACACCCCACAAAAAACCTCCTGTGGCACACCTGCAGATCATTCATGTACCACAGCACCACGGTTGACAATCACTAGGGTTGGCAGCTCAGCTTGTATAAAAAGGCAGTGACATAGAGTAGGATGTGACCCAAGAACTCTCTGTGAAGGGGCATATTCTTAACTTACTAGACTGTGTTTCATATTTATTATCCGCATTACACCCACCTCTAAAAAGAGTAAGCGAGGCATATATGGAACAAGGAATCTAGGTTTCAAAATAAATGGTATTTTGCAAGGTGTAAAGAATAATTTTTTAGATGCACAGTGCTCAGTAAGACCCTGAACATGAAAGCAAAGCCCAAGCCTTGATGTTCTAGCCATGCTGTTCTTTACAGGTGCAAGAGCGCCAGTTGTGTACATAGAAGGAGCAGCTTGGCCTACACAGTGGGATAGGCCAGGGGTGACCAACCTGCCATGTGCCACTTTTTATGTACAAAGTCATGAAAGGTGCCTCTCCACCTTATAAGGTGGCTCTCTCTGCTCATGTGAATAACTGGCCCATGTAAATAACCCTTCCAGCTCTCTGATTCTGTATGAGCTCCCGTTTGAATTGATACAGCCAAGACACAGTGAGAATTGGGTTCAAGTTGGGTTCATATTAAAAAATGGTTGAGTTTACGCAAAAAGTTCACAGAGTGGTTTACATTATAAAATAATGTGGCAAACAGCACTGAGCAGAATAGGGGTCAGAAAAAGATAACGCTTCAGATATACGATAGGGGCAGTTTCTGTATCTTAAGAAACTTAGGGCCCGATCCTATCCAACTTTACAGCACCGATGCAGCTGCAATGCAGCAACAAGGTAGGGGAATAAATGTTCCCTTACCTTGAGGAGTCTCCATGACTTCCCCACAAGCACAGAATACAGCACACACCCCATTGGGATGGCTACATTAGGGCTAGAAAATGGATAGGATTTGGCCCTCAGTTGCTAAACATCCTAAATATGTGTGAGTGTGTGTGGCCTAAATCATATGCTCAGTTGTAACAAGCTTTTAATGTGGTGTGTTTAATATTTGGGAGTGCACGAGTACTGTAGGCTTCTTGTCTGAAGCAAGAATTGTAATAAAATTCTCAGCTGGTTCCAGTTACTTATTTGCTGTGATAATATGGTAGAAGTTCGAAAGATGTTCTGTTGTTGATTCATTAATTCAACCATGAGGGTTTTGAAGTTGCAATAATAACATAGACAACCGTATAAATGTATTGCCAAACTGCTAGTTCTGCTTTTTGGATTATCTAGAATCTCAGAGGTGTAGCTGGGTATTGCTTCTTATTAAATTTCAAAAAGCCTCAGTAGATGAATAAAGCCTCTTTTCTTTTGTTTGGCTCATATTGCACTACCTCTCCTGTTATCTGTGCCACTTTAATATTAAATTAAAATGGCCCCAATCACATATTTTGGTATCTCTTAATTGCATAATAAACTACCTTAAATACTGCAAATGGAAAAGGTTCTGTTCACCTAGTAATTAGTTTTATTAGAGTAATTGTCATCAAGAATTAGTAGCATTACGTTTATTAAATGGAACCTGGTAATTTTACATTCCTACAAATGAAAATAAGTTATTGTGATCTATACTATGTTGTTCACTTGAATTGAACTACATTTTTGTTCCTAGTAGCAATGTTTATCTCTTGTGCAGGCCATTCTTATTTGTATTTATTCAGATATAAGTAACCACTGAGGACACTGGTGCTTCCTCTCAGAAAAGTATACATGGGGTTGACACTTGAGGGTTTCTGTTCTATCTCGATTAGTTCTCTTGACTAGTGTCAGGATGGAAATGAAAAATTAAGGTGCATTCAAATGCTTTTTCAGAGTGGTCTTTCTATAATCTGTACCCCATACCTGTTTTTGTAGCCTATCAATTTTTGAAAAATTGTAATTCATTTTTAAAAAAAATGGATTTCCCTTCTAGTGTCTTTCTGGAAGAGTCACTTCAGAACTAAAAGGGACTAAAAATTATTCTCTCTCTCTCTCTCTCTCTCTCTGAGGGAAGTGTAGGTGTACCTCAGGGCCAATGTCTCAAGATGATTCTCATGAATGTGCTAGGCCAGTGATTTTCAACTGCTGTACCACAAATTGCGGTCATGCTCCCCCAAAACACTCCAACTATAAAAACAAACCACATATGCACACGTATTTTAATGTGACTGAGGCTGCAATCCTATTCACACTTACCTGGGAGTAAGCCCCATCAACTACAATGGGATTTACTTCTGAATAAACATGGATAGGATTGGGCTTTTAAACACACACGGCTGGCTATGGTGATGTGAAACACCATGAGAAGTCAATGATCGTTTAGCTGTGAAGAAGGGAAGGTGCTTGGGGTTGCGTGTAAATATAATGGCTGGTGCTTTAAAATTGTTATTAGCTTTTTCTGTTCTTTCTAGATTTTTCTGTCTCAAACTATGCCTGAGATGACCGAGAAAGCTCCTCTTAAGAAGCAGCACCGGTAAGTGTATATGTCCTGATCCCCCAAAAAGCTGCTTTGCCTTGATAAATAATTTTTCTTCCATTACAATTTTGTCGTTATGCGAAAAACTTACCTTTGTATTGGTGATGTTGTAATCTGAACGCTCCAGAGGCCTCTTTCGGGTCGCACTAGGTCTCCACAGGCCTCAAAATGGCCCGTAGAAGTTTCTGGAAGCTACTTCAGATTTATGGAAGTGAACCGGAAGTTGCTTTCTGAGAATTGAAAGTAGTGTCTGGAGGCTTTTGCAGGCCATTCCAAGGCCTATGGAGACCCAGTGCACCCCAGAAGCCTCCTAACAACAACCCCACCAACACATAAGTAAGCAATATAGGTCGTTGGTCGGAACGTAGCTAAATGATGCATTAGTTTTTTTCCTGTCTGCTGTTAGAAGTTTTTTTTCCCCTTCAAATCAAGGCGATTGGGTGCTGAAATCCAAATGAAGGACGGTTAAAATATCTTCCACTTGATAGTTTGCAGAGTTTGGAGAAAGACTAGCATTTTCCTTTACTTACATTAGAGCCTGCATTACTAATACTTGCCCTGTATACAGGCAAAAAAATTTCAGTATGAGAACACCACTGCAACATTGCTTGCAGATATCTCTCTACATCAGGTTTTATTGCATTTTTGCCAGCAATTAGACCATAAGAATTGCTGGTTAAATCCAACTTTTCCCCTGCCAGCATCCTGATTGGTGAACAGTGTAAAGTCGCAGTGAAAGAGAAGTTGATTGTATAGTGCTTGTGATAACAGAACAAGGTGGTATTCATTGATAATAGCAAATTATATAAGAATAACAAGTACTGTTTTCAACAAAAGTTACTAAAGATATTTACAGAACGTAAGAAATGAAAAATGTTTTTGGTTTCCAAAGATTTACCATTTTTCCAAAAAGTGGGGGGAGGCTAGCAAAACACACTGGATGAGTAGGGGCAGTTGCTCTTTCCTAGATATATAATGTGACTATAAGAACACCCCTGCCCAGTTGGCCAAGAGAACAGGGATTGTACATACTCCTTCCTTTCAAACCAAGGGGAGACTAAGAAGACTTTTCTCTTGCAAAGATTCTCCATTACATCAAGAATTCTAACCCCCAATACAGCCCCAGCAATATTCACAGCTGTTTTACATAGCAAAAGACAGATTGCTGCCTGCACTGTGAATGGGAGAGAAGAGAAGCCATTTAGCTTCAATGTAGAACAATTTAGCTTCCTTCTGTCCACTCTTCTTCTGTGGTCTTCCTTGACATCAAGTAGGAGTTTGTTTTTTGAATATGACTTCCTCTGAATTAGCCCTCTCCATTGGACAATTCTTACTTTAATATCCAGCCACTTCACCTGTAATACGTAGATTGGGGTGTGCTACTTGATGCAGGGTAAGAAAATGAAATGAAGCAAAGAACCCTCTCAGAAATAAAAGTAATAAAGATAAAAGGTAATGAAAGTAAAAGAAGTAAAGCAATGACAATAAATGTCGACTAGATATTTTGAAAAAGGTTTCAGTTAGCAGATGTATAAATGGCAAAACGTGTTTTTTTTTAAACGGCATGTGGGGCAGAAAATAAAATGGAGATAAACACGTCCAGCTAAGTCTAACTAGATTTGTTTCTTTAATGGAGCCAGATTTCAAATTAAAGCAACATTTATACGTGATTGAGGGCGCAATCCTAACCAAATTTCCAGCACCAGGGTAAGGGCAATGCAGCTCTGAAGTAAAGGAACAAATCTTCCCTTACCTTGAGGAGGGCTCCGTGACTGCCCCTTCCCCCAACTGCAGGATGCAGCCCATGCCCCATTGGCACCGCAGTGTCAGTCCTGGAAAGTTGGTTAGGGTTGCATCCTGAGCTATTCGGTCCGGCTACTTGCCCCATCTTTTGTGTCCTGGTTCTCTCTTTTTGAAGCAGCAGTTGTTTTCTTTCTGAGTTGCCTCGTGCCCCACATGAATAGACTGCTGCCCTTGGATACTGTTTAGTTGGTCAGTACAGCGTTTCATTCCCACAAAGTAGTGCTCTTTCCCCAAAACTTGTTTTCATTTTCCGAACCAATACTTCGGTTTGGTTCGTTTGACCTGTTCACCTTTCTGCCTAGGACTTGAACTAAAGCTTGCCAGAATCATTTTACAGCACAATGTATAGAACCTCAAACAAATACACAGGGTAGGTAACAGGCACATTCTTTCACACTGCTTTTCTTAGGATTTTCACTTAGGGTGCAACACCTAAAAAATGAGGATTTGTCTCTGTATCCTTAAGTACTGACTGAAAAGATTAGCAGAGGAGGACATTGAGAAACATTTTCTCAATTAGCTGCTCCTCTGGCACTCCTAGTTTTTGTTGGGGGGAGGGGAAACCACTTTTTAGTTCACTCCTGTGGTTGTTCTGCAGCATTTCTGCAGTGAAGAAACTTGGGAGGTATGAAGGGAGAGATTAAAGGAGCTGTTCTCCTTTAGGAGAGAACTGTCAGCTGTAGAAAATCTTATATCGGCTGATTGGTATTGCATGTTTAAGCCAGTCTTTGGGATTGAAGGTTGGCTGTCTGCCACAAAATTCCTTTTAGAAAATCGTTATTAAGATTCCAAAAGGTGCCTTAAGTGGATCTAGATGGTGTGTAGTGTTTTGAGAGTTGGACTTAGATCAGAAAGATCCAGGTTCAAATCCTCTCTTAGCCATGAAGTGTCCTGGGTGACCTTGGACCAGTCACTATCTCTCAGCCTTACCTACCTCACAGGGTTGTTGTGAGGGGAAGAAATTGGGGAGGAACCATGTACATCACCCTGAGCTCTTTGGAGAGAGGGTGGTATTAAAAAGTGGGGGAAAAATAAATAAAATGCCTTCTATCTGTGGGAATGATGAAAGACTTCTCGTGTTCTTTGTTTGGTACCTAATGTAAAACAATTAAATATCTATCCACTTACATTAGATTGAAATTGGTTAAAGCCAGTGTGCAATTGTATACATTTGTGCTTTTGCAATAATAGCTGCTTTTGGAAGTGCTGCAGTTGGAGAGTCTCTGGTGATTACAAAATTGAGTTTTAATGAAAGCACATGATTTTGTCTCTGACTGTTGCTTTTTTCTTTTTCTGAAAACCAATAAAGAATCATTTCTATGTTCTTTGTTTATTATGACCAGCCTTGACAAAATAATTGAAATCTGAATACACGTGAATGGGAACAGAGAATTGCAAATCTTGGTCGCCAGTTTTGCAAAAATACAGAGCTGGTACAAACCTCTCCAATGTAGCAACAATTGTTTAATTTTTGAAAATGTAAAAAAGAAAATATTCATTTGTTACAATATTGGAAATGAAAGGTTTCAGTAGTAGGCTGGGGTCAGATACAGGTGAGCCTCAGTATCCTCTGATTCAGTATCCACAGTTTCAGTTATCCATGGATACCATGGATACTGGGATGCCTATTAAAAATATAGGAGAACATAAAACAAATCTCTTTTATTTTACCTTGTTGCATCAAAACCACAGATGTCCCCCTATCTTTAAAAAGGCATCCCTAGTATCCATGGTTTCAGATGTTCAGGTGGGGTTTGGAACGGAACCTCAGTGGATACCAGTGTACCCTTTTTGTGAACAGCCCTGGAGAGAGGGACACAATTTGCTTTTACCATTGAGTAACAAGACTATTTGTGAGCCAGCCTTGGAATGTTAGTTATTCCAATCTATTTCTAGCTCTACAGGCAAACATGGCTCTGTGGTTTTAGGACAGCATATCAGTGGCAGATCTAGGGGGGGCAAGGGGGGCACGAGCCCTGGGCGCCATCTTGGGAGGGGGCGCTGTAACCATGGTGCGCCCCTCCCCCAAAATGGCGCCCGCGGCCCGCCCAGGCCCTGCGCCGCGTTCTCCTCGCTCTGGCTGGCCTTAAAGAGCCAGCCAGAGCGAGGAGAATGCGCTGCCGCCCGGCGCCCCTCCCGCCTCTTAGAGTGGGGGACGGGGTGCCGCGTGGCATTCTCCGCGCTCCGGCTGACTCTTTAAGGCCAGCCAGAACACGGAGAACACGCTGCTGCCCGGCGCCCCCTCCTGCTTCTCAAGGCGGGGGGCAGGGCACTGGGCGCCGCCGCGTTCTGTTCGCTCCCGGTGGCCTTAAAGGGCCGGCGGCAGCGAACAGAACACGCTCCTTAGAGGGGGCGGGGCGCGACGTCATGATGTCGTGACGTCATGACGTGCGTGCCCCTGGGGCGCCTTTTCATTGGGTGCCACGGGCGCCATTTCAAGAAGATCCGCCCCTGCAGCATATATAATTTGTTACTTTCATTTTGAAGGCAGCAGAGCCAAATGCTCTGAGTATGGGGTATGTAATATGAGTCTACTTTATTTCCACCAAACCGTAGGAACTTTGAATAAAACTTCTTGCTTTCCCTGCAATATAGTTTAATGCTGATTGGCTTTTCATGGAAATTTAAGCTTTTACGGATGCAGTACCTCCACACGAGAAAATTGAGGGTTTCTCTCAACAAATTCGCATAGGATTGGGCTTGAAGTCTGTTAGGGTATTAGAGATTACAACGGAAAAGCTTGCTTGATAATTAAGTTGAATAATTTTTGCAAGCTTCAGCTCTCGAAGAGCCTTCTGACCTCCTTCCTCGAAGTGCCCAAATAGAAATTAAAACCAGATTTTACTTCTGTTGTGTCTAGAAAAGGATAAATCACCCTAAATTTGATCCTTCTGATCAGCAAGTTCACCTGAAGATCAAAAGCTGTCTCAGTTCTGAGGACTGAATCAGTTTTTAAAGAAGGCATCAGTCCTCTGTTCAGTCAGTCCTCTGTTCTACCACGTTGATCCTAATTTTGGGGGGGCAGAAACCTAGTATAAATGCATTTTTTCTTCATCCTTGTTCAATTTAAGAAATTATATAACAATATTAAAAGTACATCTTAAATTAGACTTGCAACTTTCTGCTAACTAGAAGAAGGTTCTGCGGTTTTGGCACTTCATATCAGTTTCTTCATACTTCTGCAGTGCAGTGAGCCCTCGATTTAATGGGGGGGGGGTGTACATTAATGCTGAAAGTTGTGAAATCCGAATGCATTTAAGTCGATGGAGACATGCATGTGCAAAAAGTATGACTTGTTTTAATGGAGAAAATGCCCATTGTTTCCGAATTGAGGATTATTAAATCGAGGTTCACTGTATTTCCTTCTCATCCCTCTAGCTTACCTACGAAATATAAGAAATTGTGCATATGGCAGTATTTTGTTCATGGTTTGCATCTACCCTAGAGGAAAAAACTTGGTACTTAGTGCCCTTTAATTATATCTTTTCTAGCAGTAGGTAAAGGAGAGCAGTTGCACTCCAGGGTTTCTTTTGCTATAGGGCATAAATAACTTCTTATACGCGTAGCACCTCCAGCAGGGAATGCAGTTTAATATGCCAGAAAAGCTATGAATCTTAATTGTAAATATTTCTCTCACTCACTCGCATGCGCGCACGTGCACGCACACACACACACACACACACACACCCTTGCCCAGACAGGAAGTACTTTAATGTATGTGCCGTTAGCTTCTTTGAGCATTTTATGCAAAATGGACAGTTAGGGTGCAGATATTCATAAACCTGTTTTCATGAATTGAAGGAATGATCTTAGAATGCAAGATGCTTAATTCAACCTTAAAATTTCATCTGTATGTTTGTTTTTAACAGAAAGAAAAACCGCGAGACACACAATGCAGGTAGGCACATCAGTCTGGTTGTGGTCCCAGTGGACGAGGTGCTACTTTTCAAGTTCTTTTTTTTTTTTAACATGCAAAGGCAAGCGCCTTTGCAGTCACAAGAGAATCATCTCCTTGTTTCTGAGCATGTTGCCAATCTGTTGGTTTGCCAAGCCCTGATACATATCATGTTCTCTGTTCACTAGTGGAGAGACATCGAAAGAAGAAGATCAATGCGGGAATAAGCCGAATTGGCGAGCTAATTCCGTGTTCCCCAGCACTGAAACAGGCAAGTGGGCCCTAAACTTGGTAGTAGCTTGGTACATACAGAAGTATATCATAAAGCTGGTTCACACACTTTTTCTCTCACTCTCACAATACAAGAATAAGAATTAGCCTGGCCTTGTCTGGCTATATGTTGGTATGGACAGAATCCATATGACTTTGGCATTCATTGCTGCGTCCATCTGTGATACTGTGATACTGTGATAATTTCCATGATCACAGTATCCAGGAGAGATCACAGTGTCTTCGCATGGTATCTTTTCCAGTGACTGTTGTTTGTATCTCTTCTGTATTTTTTGTTAAGAGTGTGAACCCTTTGGGGACAGGGAGCTGTGTATTGATTTGTTTCTATGTAAACTATTTTGTAAACTGCTCTGTTGAAAAGCAGTATATAAATATTCTTAATAATTTTAATAATGATATCATCAGTAGGCTACACAGTGACTTGTTCTAAGAGGTTTTCTTTTGAGTAAACAATACTGTACTTACTGTTGTTGACTACAGAATTCAGAAAAAGTGGAAGAGGACATTATTGTTGTTTCACGCTAATGTTGTAATTTCAGCCTATATGTGTGTTTTGTATTGTATGTATCATTCCTGTGGGAACCAGAGATAGGTTTTTTTCCAACAGAAAATGCAAGTTAAACATCTTTAGATGCTGATGGACACATTTAAATATATCAGATGAAAAGCCAGTAGGAATTGTTTTGAGAACACACCTGCCTGCAACATCAGACGGTATCACTTTGTCTAATTCTCTGTGTATGCTCCTTTACAGAGCAAGAACATGATCCTCGATCAGGCGTATAAATATATAACGGAAATGAAGAGGCAGAATGATGAACTCCTGTTGAATGGAGGAAACAGTGAGCAAGGTGAATAGATCCTGCGTCAACCAGGGCGAGCCTTTCTTGTTTCGTGTCCTTACTGCAAAAGGAACGAGGAACTCCTTGGGTGGAAACTGGTGACCCCTTATCTTGTGGGTGCCACATACAGAGTTCCACTGTGGCAGCTCTAACTGTGTTAGAGGATGTCGTTGACTGTAAATTAGCTCTTGGATGAGAATGTTCTTATGCAAAGATAGGATGAACATAAGAAGAGCCCCTCTGGATCAGGCTAAAGGCCATCTAGTCTAGCTTCCTGTACCTCACAGTGGCCCACCAGATGCCTCAGGGAGTGCATAAGACACTTGCAATCTTGATGGCTTGTGGTGATGATAATGCTTGGAGCCCATACATCAGTGACTGACTCATGGTCATAGCTGCCACTTTTGGCACTTTTTAAAGAATAGCTGGCCACAAAATAAATTACTTCCTGGGTTGTTTTTTTCCTGTGCTCAAGTGGCTAGAAATTATCCTCATTCTCCAGCTTCTTCTGTTCCTGGAAGTTTTCAGCCTGCATCATTGCCAAATTTATATATTTCTATCTGTATACATTTGTGCCTGCATCTTGGTCTTGTTTTCCTCTTAGGTTTGGCATTACCAAATCAAGTTGTGTTCTGTGTTGCCTCTCGTTTACCTCTGGACTTTGGAGGTCGCAGGCACTGGGTTGGTAGGAAAGAGTTGTGTAACTCTTCAAACCCAAGGCACAAAGGTCACAAGTTTCTGCATGTCAGTCGTCATTTAGCTGTAGTGAGGTTAATGTGTCACCTCAGGTTGTCAGCTGCAACTGATGCTATTTCTGGATGGTTATTTTCTCCAGCGTGATTCAATGCCATTGAGCCACAAAGGCTCTGTTAAAATCTCAGGGACTGATTTCGGTCGTCTTCTAAGATTGATGCTGATTCCAGGAGGCTCCAGGCCAGCCCTGGAGGGTTGACAAGTCTAATGCCCCTGAATGCTTTTGCATACATGCGCGCCTTTGGTGACAGTAGTGTGTGAAGGTTAGGGTAGGCTGCTTTGGGTATTCCCAATGCACTCTTGAGTTTGTCTGACTCTGCTACTGGGCTGATACTTCAAAGATATTTTTTTTCCAACTGTGCTGTTCTCCTCCTCTAGACTGCAATCAAAAAGACGTTAGCGATTTGAACGCCAATTTCAAGCCATTTGTGGCACACATTGTAATCTTCTTTACGTAAATAAAAGTAGTCCCAGTTTGTTTTCATTAAAAACACATTTGTTAAATTCATCACTTGCTCATGATAGCTTCCTCTGGGTGGCTTGTGATTAATTCACTTCCCTCTGGGGCAGTAAATGCTTTCCCCATCAAGCTAAGTCGCCATCATTCCAATATTGCTATTTCCCTCTGTGGCCATCAGGGGGTGTGTGTATTCCTATTTTGAACAGCAGGGAACAGAGTTAACAAAGTGGGACGGAGTTGTGTAGACCAGCAACTCATTTGCTGGGCAGGCATTTAGCTATGGCCTGTTTTTTTAAAAAGTCTGTGTCACTTCATGGCAGAACTCCGAATTATAGGACGGTAAAATGTGCACACAAGAATGTTGTCCGAGTATTTGCCTTGCCACCTCAAATAGCCAGGATGGTGTAGTGGTTTGGGAGTTCGGTGTAGACCTGGCAGATTCAGGTTCAAATCCCTGCTTCGCTTTCAAGCTTACTCGATGATCATGAGCCAGTTACTATCCCTCAGCCTAATCTACCTCACGTGGTGGTTGTGGGGACAAAAGGAGGGAAGAAACCCTGTGCACCCACCCCATCCCGCGAGCTCCTTAGAGGAAGGGCAGTATCAAAATGTGAACAAGAACATAGATAACATATCATGAGCATAGGGCCTGACTCAGAGTGCAGTCCTATACTGCGCTGGAATGGCGAGGCTGGTCAGCCAACGCCATATCCCAATGCAGTATAGTGGAGGCTGGAGCCTCCCCGCGGCAAGGGAATGTACGCTCCCTTACCGTAGGGGAGGCTCCAGCCTCCCCTATGCGCTCCTTGGATCTGTGCCTGCTAAATAGTTCCAAATGCAAGTTTTTCAAGTGGTGCTCCTCTTATATTTAGCAGGGGGAGAGTAACTGTCCCTCTTCACCCCTGCGCAGTCTTTCTAGTGGCTGTTGCTGGCGGTCTGCCTTTTTTTTAGATTGTGAGCCCTTTTGGGACAGGGAGCCATTTAACTTTATTATTACTATTTGCCTGTAAACCGCTTTGTGAACTTCGTGTTGAAAAGCGGTATATAAGTACCTGTTGATTGATTGATTGATTGATTGATTGATTGATTGATTGATTGATTGAAATGCGCCTGCTAAATAGCGGCCCCTAAGGAGACCGTGTAGCCCGAATCAGGGCTGCGCAGCCTCCCAATCGGGCTTAGGAGGCAGCCTTATGGCCTCCTCCCAAGCTCACACACATCCTGCCCCCTCGCCCACAATCTCCCTCCCCCCCACCAATCCACATCCCAGAACGCGATGGAGCCTCCCTTGCGCTAACCGGCTTCAGTCAGTGCGAGAGAGGCTCAGCGCGGGTGCAGCAGGACCAGCGTTGCCTGCAGCGCTGGTCCTGCTGCTCTAGTGCCGACGCGGGGGTGCCGATTGGTGCTCTGGCAGCGACACAAGTGACGTCGCGCTGACGGTATGACGTAGCATTGGGGCGACGGACAGTGCAGGATTGCACTGCCCAACAATTGGTCCATCTAGCTTGGTATCATTGATCCTGATTTGCCGTGGGTCTGTAGGACTTTCCCTATCCTGCTATGGGCAGTTCTTTTTATTTGTTAGCATTTACTGTACCACTGAACTGTGGCCCTCTCCTTTTTTTCAAAATCTCTGAGACATTATCTAGACTTGATAGTACATTCAATCCATTTGGAGGGATATTGCTAAAATGAGCAAGACCTAATGCTTATTCTTCTGCTGTGTGTAGAATATGTGTCGAATATTGAAGTAGGTGTCGTTAGTGGTTCATTTTTGTTGTACCTGCTCCTAAAACCAGTCAACAGTTGTAGATTTTCCAAGAATCTTTGATCAGTGGAATTATTATTTTTCTTTTTGTTTGCTTTGTAGCTGAAGAAATAAAAAAGCTTCGGAAGCAGCTGGATGAACTCCAGAAAGAAAATGGGCGCTACATAGCACTGTTGAAAGCCAACGACATTTGCCTTTACGATGATCCCACCATCCACTGGAAAGGGAATCTCAAAAATGCAAAAGTGTCTGTTGTGATTCCAAACAACCCAGTGCAAAAGAAGAAAAGCGATCTCAAAAACGCCAACGTTTCTGTGGTTATCCCCAGTGATCAGGGGCAAAAGAACATCATTGTATATTCCAATGGGAGTCACCTTGGTGGAAGTAATCAGGGGGCACCTGTTCAGGGAATAACATTTAATATCAGTCAGAATTTACAGAAGCAAACAGCTAATGTTGTTCCAGTCCAGAGAACTTGCAACCTCGTTACTCCTGTCACCATTTCTGGTATTTATTCCACAGAAGTCAAGTCAGGGGTACCGACTTCCATTTCTCCAGTGGCATCAAATCCACCAAATCCAGTTAAGAAAACTCTTGAGCACCCTACCTCTGAGAACGAGCAGGGCATATTGACGAGTCCCACCGCTGCCAGCTCCCAGAGTGCCTTGCAGCCAGCAGAGATACTGCCTGAAATGCAGAGCTCCCCGCAAGCTGAGAACACCGCCCCCAAATCGAAGAACAGGCAAGAGAGTTCCCAGTTACCTGAGAAAACGTATGAATCCAACGTTGAATCCAACGTTGATCCAACTTCCAGTGTTGATGCAGACCCCAGTCATGTGCAGCTTGCAGATGCCTCTCCTAAAGAGGATTCAAGGACCAGATCCCAAGAGCGCCCTGTAGTTTCGGCAGCAGACATCTCTTGCACCCCACCAGTACGGCTCTCCCTTGTGGACAGTGTTCCGTCAGGAAGTGTCTTCAAAAGTACAGATGCGATAAGTGGCAGTGGGACGTCGGCAGCACCTGCGGTAGAGGTCCTGAAGGCTGTAACAGAAATGAGCTTGTTACCCACAACCAGTTTAGATAAGTGGCCATTTTCCAGTTCTTCAGGGATTGGCACTCCGGGCTCAAAAAGCATGGGTGGCCTGACACGAATCGCCTCTGCTGGAAACACCCAGACAACTTGGACTACTTTGCAGCTAGCAGGGAATACTGTTCAGCCTCTAAATCATACACCACCCAGCGTAATGACTGCCTTGTTAAATGAGTCGGCTAATGATGCTGGTACTATGACTTCCATTCCTAACAAGTGTTTGGCCACTCGTGCCACGTTAAATAATCCTCTACCTGCGGAGGAACGTATACCTGAGCAGCACCCGGTTTCTTTGCCTTCGTGCCAATCCTTACCTATGCAGCCACTAGTCACTAAGACGCAGGTAGTAGCACAGCCTTCAGGCAGCCTCCTTCCATTGAATCCGCCCATGCAGGTGATTCAGATGTCCCAGCCCATAGGGTCAGCTGTTGCTGCATCACCTGCTAATCAGAATGTCATCATTCTCCAGCCTCCAAATACTCATCACTGTCCACCGGTGCTAAGAGCTGAAGTCCCTAACCAAACAGTTAGCCAGCAGATTGTAATTATACAAACCGCTAACCAAAATCCCTTTTCCCTGTTCTCTGCCCCGCCGCCTTCTGTTAGAGTACCTGTTAATGGAGCCTCTTCTGCAGCAAGTGCTAACACTTCCACACAAAATGCTTCTGCTCCTCATATGTTTGGTGGGAAGCATCTGGTCCATATTTTACCAAGACCATCGTCCTCTACGCTGTCGTCTAGCTCAACGCAAACGCTTTCAGTTGCCATGTCGAATCAGCAGCTTCCGCAGACGATTTCTTTGAATGGGCAGCTGTTTGCATTGAAACCTGTCAAGTCCTGTTCCGGAGCTTCAGATCAAGCCCCTATGCAAATTATTCAGCCTACCACCAGTGAAGATCCAAATACCAATGTTGCCCTCAATACATTTGGTGCTTTAGCTAATCTCAATCAAAGCATATCGCAGATGGCCGGACAAAGCTGTTTGCAGTTGTCGGTCAGCCAGTCTACCAGTCAAACCATTGCCAGCAGCCAAACCACAGCAACGAACTGTGTTCTGCTGGCACCTCCTTCAACATCCTCTTCAGCTGCAGAGAGCGCTGTATTAACCAGTGCGTTACATTCAGTGGATACTCCTTCCTCCAAAGCGTCTCTTGGCGCGTCTTTGGGTTTGGGCTCAAAACGCTCCAATAAAAAGCCAAGTTCTAAGAAATGCTTAGTGGGCAGTAGCAACCTGGCATGTCGAATTAATGCTTGCAAAGATTCCAAAAAGCCTGACAGTGGGAATGCAGAAGCTGCCCCTGAAAATTCAGGGAGTGGCATATTGCTTGAAAATATGTCTGTTAATGTGGTATTGCAAGACTTGGCCATATCGCAGACAAGTGATCGGGTCTCACCAGATGATGTAAATGCGTCTGATTCTCATCCCAAAGAGACTTTGAGAACTGAACAGGATGCAGAATCGACTCCAACAAATGACCTGAATGCAGTTACAGTGACTAGATCATCACCCTTAGAATCGGCCGTGTCAGGGCAGTTTGAAGCTGCTGCTTCCGTTTCCAAAGATTCTGCTTCTCCACCTCTTCAGGCATGTAGACCTGAGACCAAGTTAGCATCCAATTCTCCATTATCTGACCCCAAATGCATTCCCCCCATCTCCTTAACATCCTCCTCTGATACTCAAGTGACAATTTCCTGGATTTCTGGGACCTCAGTTGCAAACAGTGGGGCGACCGCAGAGAGCGTTCCCAGAGCAGAGATCTCGGAAATCTGCAGGGTGGAGCAAAATTGTTCCATTATAATGCAAGCCACAGATTTGTTAGAAGGACAAGGTCTAACTAAGATGCTTTCGGATCTTAGCAAAGAGGGTGAAGCGGTACAAAAACACTATTCCGTCCAATTAGAGCACCCTAGCTTCCGCACCCAAAGCGCTAAATCGATTATAGACTCAAATGATTTAGCAGGGAAGGAGGAAGGGCTCTTGCTGATGAACACTGAAGGGGAAAATCTTGCACAGTCTCACTCCTGCAGCTCTGAGCAAGAGACAGCTAATAGTTCTCTTGCCGCTAATCGGCAGTCAGACTCTCCCATGTCAACTAGTTCAGGCAGCAGTTGTGGCTTCTCGGTTGCATCCATGTTGCCAGACTCGTGTCGAGAAAATGTTCCTAACAGTTCTTCGGTAAACACATGTAGCAGCTGCACATTTTCAGAGCCAACCGATATCGTAGCTCTAGCAGCCAGAGCCATTTTTGACCAAGAGACCCTAACGAAAGGTCCCACGGCAGTTGCAGGAAGTTCTACTTCCAAAGCTGATGACGTGGTGTCTCTAGGAAGAGAGCAGCCTTTCAAGGCTCACTCAGTGAAAGACACAGATCAGATGGAAATAGCACCGAGCAATTTCAGCACCCAGAATGCAGTGCAAATAAACATCGATAGGTCAGCCGAAAAACAAAGCTGTTCTGTTCGAATTGAAATGCCCAGTACGACGTTGCAAATTCCAACCCCGCAGTCTTCGAGCACGTCAAGCCTGAGTGTCAATAACCTCATACATCAAAGCTGCGTCATCCACCCGCCCGTGAGCTGTTCAGGTTTACCCTCACCTTCAGACCAGCCGACCATTCCTGCAGCAGTCACTCCATCCGTACCTGCCAATTCATACATGAGTCGGTCTCCAGGACCTTCTCCAGTGCTGATGACCGACTATGCTTCGGAACAGTTGTCTGCCCTTCGGACCAGCACCATGCAGGCTCCTCAGATGTGCGACCCCCACTTAAAGCAGGAGAGCCGCAAAGACTCGGCCAAGCGCTCTGTTCAAGATGACCACCTGGTTTCTGCATCCAAGAGGCAGAAACATTGCCAGGCGGCACCTCTGCAGCTTGAAGGCATTGCTCTGCTGAACCAAACAGCCAATGATATTTCAGATCAAACCCAAATCCTTGTCACTCAAGTCCCCCCTAATTCATCCAATCCAGCAGTGTCAGTGAGCAGTCAAGGACACTCCGATGGTCATAGCAGGTTATTTCCAACCAGCAATTTTGTGCCTCCTGCTCTGAGGCAAGCGGAAGTTCAGTGCAATTCTCAGCCTCCTATCTTGGATCAGCCCGGCCAAGCAGGCCAGCACCTACAGCCTGTTCAACATGCTCCTGCTCAAGGAATGGTTCACCTTCATGGAAACCACCCGTACATAAAGCAACAGCAGCAGCAGGCTGGGCAGTTAAGAGACAGGCATCACTTGTATCAACTTCAGCATCACATTTCTTATGCAGACAGCTCTATCCACTCTCAAGCCCTCAACGTCCACCAGCAACAAAGAGCAATGCACCAAGAGGTGCAAATGCAAAAGAAGAGAACTCTCATCCAAACGGCCCAGTCCTTTCCCGCAGAAAGCCAGCTTGCTTTACAGCAAAAGCATCATGGCAATGACCAAGCACGGCAGAAGAGCAGCCAGCCTCACCCCCATCACCCGCAGATGCAGCAGATGCAGCAGCACTTTGCATCTTCCCAGCCTGAGAAAAGCTGCGAGAATCCTGCCACAAGCCGAGCCCATCACAGCCGCCCTCAGAGCCATCTGAATCAGGATGTTCTTCATCAGCAGGCGCCAGACGTGGGCAACAGGCAGCCAGGTTCTGGAGTTTCTTCTGAACACGTGGCAGGGCATAGTCAGATGCAGAGACTGATGACCTCCAGGGCTTTGGAACAGCAAATGGTGTCCCAGCCTAGCATTGTCACCAGACCATCAGAGATGACCCCCCACAGACAAGAAAGGAACAGAGTGAGTAGCTATTCTGCAGAGGCACTTATTGGGAAGTCGCCCTCTAATTCGGAGCAGAGGCTAGGAATATCCATTCAGAGTTCAAGGATTTCAGACCAGCTGGAAATGAGGAATTACCTTGATGTGTCCAGAAATAAAGGGTTGGTAATCCACAACATGCAAGGTCGCATGTCCGTTGACCATACAGCTGGATCGGATGTTCAGAAGCTCACCGAGTGCCAGACGTTCAAGACAAACGGCACTAACCAGCAGCCCACTGGAAATTTTGATGTACAGGCCTCAAGGAACAGTGAAATAGGCAATCTGATGCCTTCACTCAGGGGTATGCAGGCACAGACGTTTCGAATTGCTCACCATGCTGGGCCATCCATCGACAGACCAAAAAGGATGCCCTATCAACCAGTTCAAGGCATTTCGACAGGAAATCCTCTTCCTCCCCCAAGGGACAATGAAAATACATGCCACCAAGGCTTCATGCAGAGTCTGCTTGCCCCTCATATTGGAGATCAAGCCAGTGGAAGCCAAAGATCAATTTCAGAGCATCAGAGAAATCCACAGTGTAGTGCTGCTTCCATTGTTGAATACAATTGCTCCCCAGCAAGAGAGAGCATTCATATTCGAAGAGATGGTGATGGTCAAAATAGGGAAAGCTGTGACATGTCCCTTGGTGCTCTCAATAACAGGAACAATTCATTAAATATTCCTTTTTCAAGTAGTTCTTCTGGAGACATTCAGTGTCGCAACACGAGCCCCAATATTTCTCTTCAGAAATCCAATTCCATGAGAATGACAGAGAGTCATGGAACCAAGAGCCACATGAATACCCCAGTTTCTAGCAATGTGCATGGAATTGTACGACCTGCACTTCCCCACCCACCAGTCTCGCGTGGGAACTCTGAGCAGGTTCCGCCATCAGTCCGGCAACCCAACTCTTCAGTTGCTCAGCGATCAAGACATCCTCTGCAGGATAATGGTGGTTCTAAGATCCGCCAGCCTGAAAGGAATCGGTCTGGAAATCAAAGACATGGGAATGCCTTTGATCCTAGTCTCCCTCACCTTCCTTTGACTGCCAGTGGCAGTATGATCCTTGGACGGCAACAGCCTGCCCTAGAAAAAAGGAGTGGCATTATGCGATTCATGCCAGATGGACCTCAAATGACTAATGATAATGCCACTCCTGATCAGCACAGTCTGTCTCAAAACTTTGGATTCCCTTTTATTCCAGAAGGTGGAATGAATCCTCCAATAAACGCCAATACGTCATTCATTCCACCAGTGACTCAGTCCAGTGCAACTCGAACACCAGCCCTTATTCCAGTAGACCCCCAAAATACGTTGCCATCGTTTTATCCACCATATTCTCCTGCTCATCCCACTCTGTCCAATGATATTTCAATTCCTTATTTTTCTAATCAAATGTTTCCTAATCCAAGCACAGAGAAGCCAAACGGTGGAAGCTTAAATAATCGGTTTGGCTCCATCTTGTCTCCCCCCAGACCTGTTGGTTTTGCTCAGCCAAGTTTTCCTCTTCTGACAGACATGCCTCCAATGCATATGGCCAATTCATCACACCTGTCCAATTTTAATTTGACTTCTTTGTTCCCAGAAATAGCAACAGCTCTTCCTCCAGATGGCTCGGCAATCTCACCTCTCCTCTCAATAGCAAACACTTCTGCCTCTGACTCTTCCAAGCAGTCGTCCAACCGGCCTGCTCATAACATAAGCCATATTCTAGGTCATGACTGCAGCTCAGCTGTATGAAATGTAGTGGACTAAACTTTTTAGAATGGTGGGTTGTCTGTCTATATGTGTACACCGAAATATGTGTGCGTTTGGGGTGCCATTCTTGAAGAGACCATTTTATAGCATCACTGTTCGTGGGAGAATGTGTGCACATGGGCAGGTGCTACTATATTTCTACATACCCACAATGCCAACTTAAAGCATCAGTGCCTCTCTTAATGCTTACTTGTAATAGTAAGAATTTAACACCCAGATCTGTCTTAAAATGTTATTCAAGACTACAGTAAACTGATCGTATTGCAGATTGTCATTCCGTCCCCTCCCTGTGCAAAGATTAGTCCTGAGCAAAATGGGAAACAGGAAAGCAGACTTTTCCAATTTCATTTATAATTCTTGGACTGTAACGTTTTGCCCAAGATGTAGATCTGTAGGGATCTCCTGTACACCTCATCTTGGAACAGAAGTTTTTGAGTCTGTTCATGCTAGATCATTTTGATCGCTTTTTGTTTTAAAACTTACCATAAACATCTATGTTAGGGCTGACTCGATGTGGTAAATTTGGGTGTGTGAGTGTACAACTATTTCCCAACTAGCTTCTGAGGAGCTGTATAAAAATGGTGTGATGAAAAACATTGCTTCCCTTTTAAAACAATGCTCTCCTTCTGAGGGTCTACATAGGTTTATATTAATAGTTACTGCAAACAATGGATATATTTTAAAAATGTAACTTATTACACCTTGTTGGTGGTCTCCCCCTCTAGATATGGCATTCATTCTTGCTATTACTGGCCTGTATGCTGTGAGTGTTCTCAGGGTATTCTTTCTGTGTCTTGCTTAGCATCTTCTTAAGGTGAATCCTCTTTCCTTAATATCCTTGCAATGTTTTTTCTTTACTTTCTCCCTCGATTAAGTTTTCATCTTGTAATGCAAAAAGCATATCAACAATGCTGCACTAGGATCATTGTGGAGTGAAACTGCAGGCAAATGCAAGATGAATATCGAGCGTTAATGTTGAATTGTATTGCTTTGCACTTATATAGCACCTTCTGTCCGAGCCGGGGTTCTGGTGAGCATAAGAAAACTGTGTGTGAGAAACTAAGCACTTGGCAAATTGGGATGGTTGGTGGGTGAGATGAGGATAGCGTGAAAGACCACCAGCTGGAAATGGCTGGTTTAAAAAGAAAAAGAAGAAACCACTAGATGATTTTATATAAAGTGTGGGCAGTAGCCTGTGGATGTGTTTGTAGTAATCTACTCAAAAAGAGAAATTACTCCTTTTACATTGTTCTGAACAGACAACGATATTGCTTCCATGCATTTCGCTGTTCCAAACTCCTGGTGGCAGTGGATTATTACAATATTTCCTTGCTAAGGAATAGCTTCTTTCCTTAAGGGCTCAATCCTAATCTGGAGGTGACTGGCACAGTTAAGCCAGCAAAGTTTGGCCAGCACAAGGAACACCATAAAGTATGTTTGGACCACTCTCAGGGTGCAGTCCTAACCTGGAGTTAGGCCAGCACAGTTTGGCCGGCACAAGAGACAGTATAAAGTTTGTTTGGGCCACTCTGAGTCAGAGTGGCCAGCACACAGTCGTGCACCATCTTCCCTGACTCAGAGTGGTCCAAATGTGCTTTACAGTGGCTCTTGTGTCGGCCAATCTTTGCTGGGCTAACTCCAGGCTAGGATTGTGCTCTCAGTCTCACAAATGGATAACTGTAACTTTTATCCATGTTGTCAGTCCGATTGTCATGTTTATGAATTCTCCTTTGTAGGGATTTTCCTACAAAGAAACCTTTTGAGTATATTCAGTAGACCTTGCTTTGCCAAAATGCTGCAGTTCCAAGATGTGTCTTTGAAAAATTGGAAAAGTGTTTCAGTGAAGAAATACTTGTGCAGCCTCAACAGATACGTCAAAGGGTCTGTGTCAGTGGTCATCCTCCTGGAAGGGATAAGAAAATTTAGTGGCTGGTCCAGAATTGGCTTGTGGCTAGAATGGCAAAGTCTGGACCTCCTTTCTGAATATCTGTATACATCAAGAGGGCCTGAGCTTCAGGTAACTGAGAAAGTTAATATCTCAGTATTGTAACAACCCGTTTGCAGCAAGTGTAGAAAGACAATATGAATCTTGCATGATTAATTCCTGAGAGCAAGATTTCATCTTGTGCTCTGACTGAAATGTATCCTGGAAAGAAGGGGTGTGAAAACTTGTCACTGATTAGTGGTAGCATATTTATGTACTGCATGGACTTGCCTTCATTTTGCACTGAAACACACAAAGGTGCACTTTCAAACTCTGGCTTCTTGTTCATCCTTTGCGGGCAGGATCTCATGCAGTCTTGATCTGGTAACCACCATTCATTCCATCACTGAACAGTGGCACAGTAAGTGACTACTGTTTGGAAGTCAGCACACATAGATGAACTTGGTGTCACATAGAGTTCAGACTATTCTTAAAACTGCAAACAGCTCTCTTGATAAAGCCTTATGCTTCCCATGTCTTTAAAAGTATCAGCTTTGGTAGTGGTTTCACTTTACTGACTTGGCAGGGTCATTCAGTCTGGGCCTCTGTTAGTTCTTCCAGCGTTCAAAGTGCCATTTTGACTGAAATCATGCCTCTTGGAAAGGATAAGTGCTACCTGAGTTGTTGCAGAGAACTTGATAGCCTATGCATTGCCCTTGTACAAGAAAAACATAGATTAGGCAAACCTTTCGAAAGGCATCATGGCATATGGCAGCATTTGTACTGAGACATCAAGACCCTGCAAGTTCCTAATTCAAAAGTAGTTGCCAAACGATTGGTGCGTTCAGTTATTTCAGGCTATGCTTTGCTGACCTTCTTCGACTCAAGGACTATGAAGTTGTTCAGAGGCACGTTTGTTATGCTGTTACGCATCTGCTCCAGCTTGATAGATGCCCAGCAGTTCACTTAGGAGAGACTAGAAACATGCCTTGGTGTGTAGTAGCAGCAGCTTAGTGGCTTGCAGGAAGTGGGCCATGTTTAGAAACTCTTCAGAAATGTAAATAACTCCGATTGGCTGAATCTGTAATTAACACTATTTCTAAGAGGGTCTCATCCCTTATTGTAAGAAGGCATGATATTCTCAACCATTAGTAAGTAACTGAGCCCATATCTGTTTGATATTTTTAGTTAGTTTGGGAAAAGAAGCAAAAGGGGTGTAATGCTAATGATCCAAAACTCTCTTAAGAGAGATCAGAACTTTTTCTTTAAGTGATCTGCCCCCCTTCTCCTGTTGGGATTCCTTAGCAATACAACAATGAAGTTAAGATGCATTTTTGCCAGTCTTATATAGTTTCTGAAGCCAGAAGCACTAGGTGATTTGCCCATGAAGAAGCCAACCACTTTTCAACAAATTATAATCTAATTGCAGAGTAAGCCTGTCGTATGGTTTTCTATTGCCGAAGCAGGTTCAGTGCAAGAGGGTGGAAGAAACTCCATGTAATTGTTGTGCTTGTCTGTGTCGTGCAGAAATTCAACTGCATGTTGAGCTCTACTGAAAACCAACATGTGAACATCTACGACGCATGGAAATCTACTTGTTGCCAGAAAGACACAGTAATTTTAAAACCACTTGAAAATCTTACCTGTGGCATCTGGCTTAACCTTTTTGGAAGCATGAAGATTTTTGTCATAATTAGCATACCTAGATTTCTCTCTAAATGTTGAAAACCTGTGTTTTGGCTGTCTTACACTATCTGGCCTTGAAGCAAAACCTAAGCTGTCAACTTTATGGATATGACATTGTGCCTTAGCTCTGCTCCAGTATTGACTCAGTTGCTGACTACTATATAGCCTGCAGTTTCATCACCTGCCAGCTATTAAACTGTAGAGTGGGTTACAGAGAACAGATTATTTGCCATCTCCTAGGATTGGGAAGATTTGGATTCTCTTGCATTACATTAAAAAAATATTTTAGTTTATAATAAAATGAAATATTTTTAAAATACTGCGTAACCTTTATCAACACTGGAGCAATGCTTCCAGTCTCTTGGGGAAGGAGAAACATTGACTGGGGACCTGAGTTTGTGGGATCTGTGGAATGTTCAGTTTTTGATACATGTAGTATTAAGCTGGTCCCTTTAAATCTAAAGTTGCCACAGTAGGTGAATTTGTACATGTACATATGGAAGCTTTGGAGTTGTATGGGAGTGCATCTTTGGTCTCTGCTGGGTACGAGCAGCAAAGTCTTGCGCTTTTGATGGGAGCAGATATGCAAAACTTTTGCCAGGTTGTGTACGATGGCAAGTCCCTTCTATCCCATAAGCCATATGCTTCTGTGCCTAGTTTCCTTAAAAGGATTCCTTTAATCACTTGAGAGAGCAAGCCGCACCTCTCCCCTTCTCTCAGTGTCAAATAAGTTGTTGGTTTTAGCAAGTTATCTTGATCTGTGCCACAGTGGTTCTGCTGTATATCCTTTAAAATTCTAACTACTGCTCATGGTTCCCTCAGACTCTTTGCTATCCTGACACAGAATCGTCTACAACGTTGACCATAAATTATTGTTGTAAATAAGAATTTGTTCCATTTATTTTGGCATCTTTTTACAAGTTCACTGCATTCAGATATAAATATTTGCAACTGTGATTTTGTTGGAAGTTTTCAGATTTTTATTAAATGTAACATTTTATTAATTGTAAAAATTGTATAGATATTAACAAAATAGTATTTTATTTTTAAAAATGTGATTTGTGCATGTTTGTTTTTCGATAATCAATACATTTGAAGTTCTTCCAGGAAGCAAGCAAATCCTGGGCGCAGAGTTGCAACCAATGTTTATTAACTTTTAAAGGCAAGAAATTTCAGTGTTGTTTCTCACAAATTGAATTGGACTTGCTGACTTCTACCTTGTAGATACACTTTCAATTTAAAATTGGCTAATAAGTTGAACTAAATAATGCCTGTTTGTTTATAAACTGGGCCCAAAACCTCACACTAATGAGCATACAAGCTTGTATCCTTAAGCACCAGCTTGGTTGGTTGATCTGCCTATTTCTTAGACACACTTACTCTACCTGATCTGAATCTGGAAGGTTAGTCTGAGGATCTGACCAAAACAGGAGGAGGAAGAGGCCCTATTTGGCTTATACTTCTGACGATCCTTCCTTCTAGAGCAACTACTTCCAAACTTTTTTGTCTCATGGCACACTGACAAATCATCAAGACACCCCATCAGTTTTTGGACAGTTTACAAGGCACACCATGCTGCTGTCAGAGGGCCCACATCCCCAATGAACCTGCTAATGAATGCCCCTCCCACACACACCTGTGAACCATGTGCCACAGTGGTTGAAAATAGCTGTTCTAGAGCTTCGCGGGATTAGGCTCAGCAAAATAAAGCAGGTTGGGCAGCACGCTTCATTTAAACTGGACGACCTTGTGTTAATTACCAAGCACAAATGTACTTTTTTCAGAGCTTCTTCACACAGAACTAAGGGAAGCTCTAAACTGCAACTCGGAAAAAGAAACTATGTACGTACCTGTTCACTTCAGGTGGGTAGATATTTGATAAAACTGGAGCTTGGAACGTAGGCATTGCCATTTCAAGATTCCGAGCAGTCGTATTAGTTCAGCAATCCTTAAGGCTTTAGGGCAGCCGTTCCCAAACTGTGGGTCTGGCTGAACAGTGGGCCACAACACAAATTTAGGTGGGTCTTGAAACTGACAAGGCAAATTAGGCTATGGACACTGTTATAGGGTAAGCCAGTATTATCTTCATAGATGAAGCAGGATGCTAAGCTACTGTTGCTACTTAATGAGCTTTTGACTCTAGTACAATTTGAAAGCGGGGCCTTTCCAACTTTCAGCTTATAGCAGGAGTTCCTTACCTGTGTGATCTGCACCTCTAAGGGCTGTGTGAAGTGGGGAGTGCATGAAGTGGTCTTAGAGTTAAGACGAAAGTTTGACTGGATGAGAACAATGTTTAAACATTTGAGTTTGGTTTGAATGTGCATTGATGAGCTATTGATGGGCCAACAGAAGCCAATCATATACATTCTTATTGGCCACATTGACCTTCTCATTTCTCTTGAGTCTTTTTATGCCTTCAAATTCTATGAAGCAAATACATATTTTTATATAATTGAAA
This sequence comes from Lerista edwardsae, assembly GCA_029204185.1. Taxonomy (NCBI): domain Eukaryota; kingdom Metazoa; phylum Chordata; class Lepidosauria; order Squamata; family Scincidae; genus Lerista; species Lerista edwardsae. The sequence continues at coordinate 3,444,060 of JAJKFI010000066.1, read as the reverse complement.
TTTCATTTTTTTAGCTCTAAAAAAATGCCATATGTGTGCAATGCAATTTTGGGAAAATATGCTTCTTGCCATATATGTGCAATGCAATTTCAGGAAAATAGCAAATAACTGAAATATTCCCCTCCCATATATGTACTGTATTAGCAGTTCAAAGTTCTCCTTGACTTGAGTTCTTAGAAGAGGTCCCTTTTAACATTTGACCCATCGATGAATGTGAAACAAGTAAATCTGAATTTTAGTACAATACTGATTATGCTTTCACCCTGGCAAACCAGGCAGTTTGGGCTATGTTGAGAACTACTATAACCATCAAAGCCAAATATTTTTAAAGTCGGCTGACACATATTTGAATAATTACCATAAGCTTATTAGCAACAGTGTGACATTTTTATTCAAAAAATGGTTAGCAAAGCAGGATAACACTCTACACAATGCCTGCTCCATACAAACATCTTTTTAAACGCAAGCAATTTGGTACAAACGTAGAAGCGACTTCCTTCAACATTCCTGTCCCTCTTAGCTGGAGGCTTCCATCAGGAAAACAAAATGCTCATTCTGTTGGGGTTCAAGTTCACAACACTGTCCAACAATGAAGTGTACAGAATCTGATTCAGGAGCTTCTCGGCAGAGGTGAAAGACTCTGAAGCTTACTTCCATTGCACTGAGCCCTAATGCTCCCTTTGAGAAAGGAAACTTTTAATGTTAATGACAAGGGGCTTACTGGAATTTTAAAAAGGTCTTCAAGGACTTGTAATACATGCAGAACGACTGAGAAGACAGGCAGACCCTAGATGAAAATGTAGCATGAATGGTATGAAGTAGCCATGTTGGAGAACATCTCCCTCAGGTGTGCCCCCCACCAAGGAAGGAGGAGTTGTGCTTATTTAGAGAAAGTGACTTGAAGACAGAGTAGAAGGGCTTAGGAAAGTTCCCTGAGGGAACACCCTTTTTCAGTACGAAAATAAATAGTCTCTTGTTCTCAACTAGTTCCTGCATAATTTGATGGAAAACCTTGATGGGTCTTGGGGAACTGATACTGACAAGCAGTGGGGTCCAAAAAGGGATGATGGCTTACAGTGCATGTCTGGCTGAAAAATCACCAAGTAAGCACCACAGCCTAAGCGGACACTACATCCCTGCTGGCTTTTTCGATACAAGAGATCTCTAAGTCATCTTGCCGTTGCATTGTAGCTGTTATTTCTAGGCAGTGGGCGTTGTTATGCGTTTCACCACCAGCCTCCAAAAAGAAGGTGGCGAAAGTAGAGTATGTCCCTTGTACAGTTCCTGAAAAGCAACTAGAAAGGATTTACAACCCACCAGGCTGCCTTCCTCTGTCCTGGAGTACTGTACTGAGTCTGAGCCACTTAGTAGCAAGGACCCTCGCATGCTTATTAAGTTATTTTTGTCTTAAAATGGCCTTCCGTACGTGCCAGTTGAAAGCTGGTTTCTTCCTGGTGTGTGCTTTGTGCTGGTATACACAGACACGTTTTTCTATCGACTGCTGTGGCTGGCAGCGCTGAAAAACCATTCTTGCCCTCTGCCCAGAGCTCAGAAGACAGGAATCTTGTCTCTTCGCACAGAATCCAAATCATCATCCAGAGTAAGCAGGACCTAGAATGCGCAAAGAAGAGAACTTGTTTAAATGGTCCTTTCTAATAGCCTGGGCTGTATCCTACAGTCCTGTTTAATAGTCCTATCCTTGGCCCACAAGCAGGTATGCACAAGCAGGAAAAGGAAAATGTATTACCATTAATTTTTGTTAATGCCTTTTCACTTAAGAAGCGGGAAAGCAAAAAGTGCTTTTTAGTGTGCAGTATGAAAATGTAAAGGAAGTGCTATGAAGTAGAGTTCTCATGGAAGACATGGAGAAAATCTCACCAAGAAGGAGAAAAACAAGGCAGCCGCTGAGAGGAAGTGCCAGATGTCGTGGTCATCGAAGAATCCCAGAAGGATACATGGACGGTTCTTTTCTCGGGATTCTGATGGGGTTTCCTGGGGGGGGGGCGGGAGGACACAGCAGAGAATTGCAAGTCTCTTAAACATTCCATTGTTGCAGAGAGGTTTTGCAATATGGTAGCACTTGCTCAGAAGCTACTGAAATCAGAATCTACTGAAGTTCCTTTTGTTTTTTTGGACAGAAGCAAATATCATTATTTCTGTGGCAATCATTACTTTCCAATGAGACTTGTTCATAATTCTTTAATGTATGCCTCAAACATCTTGATCAGCCTTCTTTGCTTACAGCCCTTGGGAAAAGGCAACATTGTAAGACTTTTTACCTTCTTCAATTTTTTATTTTTTTTACTGAGAAGAGAAAATTAGGACCGGTATAGCTTCTTTCATATGTAGATGTTTCTGATTAAATTATCTCTTTCACCCACTGACTAAAGTTCAAAATTTAAAAGTTTTTTTTTTAATCACAATTTTTCTCAACCTATTGTGTTACAGTCATCTTACAGAGGTACGGTGCATGCAGAAGTGAGATTTTTTTCTGCATGAAATGTACTGAAATTGGTTTTAAAACTTGTTCAGAGTATCTGAACTGGTCAACCAGCCACTTTCTAAAGTTAGCAGGGACTTCTTATACATCTTCCTACATTTGTTACAAAGAACGAACTTCCATCAAGCACAATACTATATGACTGACAAGAGCTCTTCACTATTTCAGGCAGAGGTTTCTCTGAACTCTGCTAGATGAGATCCTTTTACTGAAAGCACCAGGGATTTAACCTGAGACCTTCTGCACAGAAAGCATGTGCTCTCTAAACTATGGCTCCTTCCCCTTTCCAGACTTGCAGCCCAATCGCGAACTGCCCAGCTCCCACAGGAGCAGCGGTACCAAAATGGCTACTGCTGCATTCCACGGCAGCCAGGCAACTGCGGGAGGCTCCTCGGGAGAAGTAAAGGAGGTCCTCAGCTCGGGCTCCTCAGCACACTGCTCACCTCAGTATTTTGTGGGCAGTGAATCAAGCAGCCAAATGTTGGGCTGCCCGGGCCGGGGATAAGATCCAGTGGTGGAAGCCACCACCAGGTCCAACCCCCTCAGGGGCTGGCTCTTCCAGTGATGTCATTCAGAGGGAACGGACCAGAACAGGCGTTCCGGATCCTAACGGGCTCCGTGGCTGGTTCCGGGTTCCCAACAAGTGCCAATCAAAAGTAAGTTCCTGTTCCTAAATCATTTGAATGACACCACTGGGCTCTTCCCCTCCCTCAGCCTGGTTCCAGCCCTCCCCCTGCCCCAAATGGGCTTCCCAGTGGCTGGTGCTGCAGTAGCCCACATTGGGGCCTGGTGCTAACTGAGCACCAGCCCAGTGTGGGCAGTAATGTGTTCTGATTGTGCTTTATGGCATGTTCACGATACTTTTAGCCAGCGGTACAAATGTACTGGTGATAACGGGCTCAGGATTGAGCCCTTGGTTTTTATAACATAAAAGTACCCTTACGTTGCTCTGACTGGGGCCTCCTTCAGCAGCCTAACTCATTTCCAAAAGCCTAAAGTGCAGGAGACACAGTCAAGAATCTTACCTCCCAACTGCTGAGGTTTTGGAAAAAGAAATAAAGAGCTGCGGCCCAAACCACAGCCGTGGCCACAATACAGAACAGCGGGATGGGCAGAAGCCTCTCTGAGCTGCGGAGCTGAAGAGACAAAAAGGCAGAAGACCTTAACATGACCTCTCCCAAATTAATGATGGTTGAGTGGGCACCTCCCAGATGCCCAGAAGTACACACAGTTAAGCCAAAAGGCACATCATAAACTACTAGATTCCTACCCAAATACAAATGGAAAGCAAGCTGATGGCAACCAGGCGTGACATTGTATGAAGCTGGAGTGAGAGAATCTGAATTTGCTGGAAGATACTTGCCACGTTGCAATTTTGCTTAATTGTAATCAGTCCAGAAACATTAAGTGTAGCTAGGAATAGTGAGGTTGGCAGAGGTTATTTGATGGAACTCATGTTCACATGTGCAGGAATTCAAACTGGCTTTCTTCTCACTTTTAAAGCCAACCCACAAAGCACTACCTCTGTAAGAACTTTGTTTCAGCCAGTTCACAAGAACTGAGGTGGAGGCAGCATCTCACAGTTAGTAGGCAATTATCTCTGTTGATCAGTCATCAGCAAAATGTGCTACCCAGGAATCTTGACACTAATAGAACTGACTTGCCTTTGGATCATCATTAGATAAGAGACGACCAAAACAGAGAGAACTGATGAGCTGTTCATTTTTACTTCCCCCACAATAAGTCCACAAGTTCTGTGTGGCAGAGGCGTTTCTACAGGGATGGCAAAGCTCTGTTTTGCAAGAAGCCTTACCCTGTCGTGTAAATCCCTCCTCTCCCTTGCTGCTGTAGCCAGTAAGCAACGCCAAGATTGGCTAAAACGGTGCAGGAGAGGAGTGATTTCCACTGCATGGTAAGGCATCTTGCAAAACTTAGAGCTTTGCCATCCCTGTAGAAACGCCACTGCTGTGTGGTATCTAATTTTTTCCTCTAGTGCAGTGCTTCTCAAACCTTTTAGAGGCCCCAGAGACTGCTGCTTGATTTATAAATGCCAAAGAGTGTGGCTATAATGGTGGTTGAGCAGCAGTGCTCCCGCTCCCCAAGTAGCAGCTTGTTTAACCCTTGATGCACAAAGTCTAATCTGTCCTGTCAGCCTTACCCAAGGTTCACAAAACCTGTAGCCAACTTTGGACAGGCAACCATTTAAAGCTGCATCACAAAGTCCATTCTCCTATTCACATCTAAAAATTCTTACAGGCTTAAAGCAAGAAGAGAGGCACTGCTCTTTTACCTTCATGATGACATAGAAGGCCAGGTACAACAGAAGGTTACAGATGAAGATGCCCAACATATAGGAGGCAAAGTCCTTTGGCCGATACACCAGTCCAAAAATGGCACTGAGGAAGAGGAAGGATAAAGAAAACTTAACCCAACACCTAAGAACTGTATATAAGCATTGTATCTAGTTTGAACCACCGTTAAGACGGAATTCAAGCACTCAAGTAAAACCTTCTAGATCAGAGGTCTCCAAACTGGAGGCAGCCATGCACCAGAAATGGCTTCCCAGCATGGATGGAGCTTACCATTCCATCAGAGAGCCCCCGTTCCATGCCATCAACCTCCCCTAAACAGCACTCCAGCTGGCCGTGTGTGCCCAGAAATCCGGGTGCAAAGCCTGCTGGGGTGACAGAACCTGAAAGTGGCCAGCCTGAGTGCAGTTTGGGGAGATTGGTGATGCAGAATGGAGGCTCCGTTCACCCGGGGCATGTGCACCAGATCAGGTCCACAGGTTGGGGTATAGAGAGGGTTGCTCTAGGTTAGCAAAACAGCAGTAGCATGGGAAAAATCTCTCCCAATCAAATAGCAGCTACAGATGGGCTTAAAATAAAGTTGCCCATCATCCTAGACTTATCATGGTGGGAGCAACAGAAGAACCACCTCTAGAAGGGGAGTACCTTAAATGAGATTTCCTTTTTTTTATAAGGTACATTTATAACCTTGAAGGCTATTGAAAAAAAATATTACAGCTTAGAAGTGGACACTGTTTCCAGAATGGAAAAAACCCAAACCCAACTCCATTTCTAGTTCTGATCGCCTTCTTTCCATTACTAAGACACACCACACGCATGTGCACATACAAAACTTACAAGGACCAGTTCACCAAGTTCCCAACAATAAGCAAGACCATTCTGTCCTATGAAAAAGAAGGCAAAGGCTGAATTAGCAAACCAGAAATGGGCAGGAAGTCACAACCAGAAAATGATGATATGCAGTTGGAAGCACAAGTGCAATTGGAAGACCAAAGGCTTGATGGCAAGAGCCTTGCTTGCTTCATCATGTTTCATAATCTGCCTTGTTCACGTATGAAGTGGAAGTGATGTCTGATTTTAGCATGAACAGGGGAGTGCAGGTGAAAGCACAAGAGCTGAGCATTAACAGCCCCAATCCACATTTCTGGCATCAAAGCTAGGCAGTCCACTGCACACAGTTTAAGCCTGGGAAGGCTGGTTCCTGTCTCCCCATTGTTTCCCTTTCCCACTGGTGGAATGAACGAATGAATGAAATAGCTCTTTTACATCCCGTGTTCCGGGATAGAGTTGGGTTTTAAGTAGGGGGCTTAGGTAAAGGTTTCCCCACGACTGAATGGTCTAGTTGTGACTTACTGTAGGGAGCGGTGCTCATCTCCGTTTCTAAGCTGAAGAGCTGGCATTTGTCCAAGGACAGGTTTCTGTGGTCATGTGGTCGGCATGACTATACACCAAGGCACACAGAATGCTGTTACCTTCCGACCAAAGTGGTGCCTATTTATTTACTCGCATTTTACGTGCTTTCGAACTAGGTTGGCAGGAGCTGGGACAAGCGACGGGAGCTCATGCCATTGCAGAGTCTTGAACTGCCAACCTTCTAGTCAGCAAGCTCAGCAGCAGCGGTTTAACCCGCAGCGCCACCACATCCCTACGTGGGGGCTTAGCATAGCTTAATAAACATAAAACCACTAATTTTTGTTCTGACCATTAATAGTAAAGACACTCTAGTATCTCTGCTTGTGGAAAAGAACATAAGCTTCTTCCATGGCTGGCCCAAGAGAGTTTCTCGAGGACTGAGATAAGTACTTACCATGTACATTGGCCGGCTGCACTGCTGGATGCAGTCTGTATACAGCACCATAACTGCACGTCGGAAAATCCCCATATCTGCCAAAGACAAGAGCACAGAGGATCAAAACAGGGTGGCCCACCAGCAGACAAACAGTAATGTACCAACTGGAGAGTGAGGGAGCCATTTAGCCCAGCATTGTCAGTATGGTGAATATACATATGGCGATATTGTAATAATGAGAGTTGTTAGCTGACTGCCAGCTGGACAAGTTACCCTCATGGGGTAAAAGGTGGTGGTCAACCTGTTCTGGGTGGGACTGCACTCCCCCTAAAAACCTGGGTCTCTGTTTGGTGGTGCTGGTGATCCAGCCTTATCTCCTGATGCCCAATTGGCATTTGTAGCACAAAGCACGTTCCATCAACCAAGGTTGGTACAACAACTGCCACCCCTATTACTAATTTGGGATCTAGATATCTGGAAGGCTTTTCTCACATGGAGTGGCCCAATTATTAAGACAATCACCTCACAGCCTTCAAGGACACTCCTGTCACCAGAAATTAGGAAATGGTGTCCAAGGAAAGGAAGTTTTCAGCTCTGGCACCGTGGCTGAGAAATTCTCTATATTTGGGGCTGATTTTCAAGGCCTTCAGGTGTCAGGGAAATGCCTGTTTATCTACCCAGCTCTGGTCTACCCTGACTTTTTAAACTTAATTGTGATACTTTTAAACTGAGGCTTAAATTAACTGTAACACTGTCATAATGTCTTTAGGTACTCTTGTAACCTGCTCCATTATTTTACTGCTTGTGGATTTTATTTTACTGCTTTCATTCTTAGGGCCCAATCCTATCCAATGTTCCAGTGTTGAAGCAGCCATGCTAATAAGGCATACGCTGCATCCTGCTGTGGGGGCGGTAGTCATGGAGGCCTCCTTAAAGTAAGAGGACATTTATCCCCTTACCTTGGGGCTGCCTTGCAGTTGCATTGGCTCTGGATAGAATCCACCTCTTAATCTGGAGGGCACCAAGGATGTTTTTAAACAGAAAGCTTAGGTAGAAATCTTTTGTGTTCTTCAACCAATGGGGCCACAACGCCTCAGTTGTGGGGTCGCAGCAACTTCCAGGAATGAAAATGGTTGAAGACCAGTGGAGTAGAGAACCAACCACCAGGTAAAGGTGGAGGCATCTGGTGTATCCTTTCAGGTACCAGGAGATTGTGCCCCAGTCCTGCTCAGGTTCTTAGCAATTGTGCTAAAATAGCTTTCTCTGGTGCCTTCATGGTACCTTTTTCTGATCTCTCTAATAACGATTGTTGGTTAGAGTAAACATAGCTGAGAGGGCATTAGGGAGGCAGGGACAATATGACAGGGGTGGGAGGATAAGGTCTCGGGGGGGCAGATCAACTGTGGGCATCCTGTCTCATACTGTATTTATTTATTTATGTATTTATTTCCATTGTGACACGGAACAGGTTGAAGACCACTGTTCTAACTAAATAAACAAAGAGGTTTCCCTTAGAGTACTGGCACAGGTGTTGTTCTGCCGCCACAAGTATACTTGAGGCATCTCCGTGGGGCTGTCACAGAATGAAGCTCCACTGTCTCCAGCTTGCTTTGCTATGTCTGCCCTGAAGAGGGATGGTACTCGTGGTTGCACCTGTAGCCCAAGCTAGCACCTTTTTCTCAAACTGCTTAGGAGGTAAACGTACTTCCATTTCTGGCTCCTGAGGCCCCTGCTTGCTCAGTCCAAGGAAGAAAAGGGTTAACACAAAGTGTTCGTTACCTGGATCAGAGACCTCTGTGGCCCAGCGAAGCAGAAGGGAAAGGAAAAAAAGGTGCTTGTGAGAGGAGCATAATGGTAGAGCAGTGTAGGATCAACATGCATTTCGGTTGTAATGCCAATGACTTGTCTTCACTTACCTATCTTGAAACGGCCCATGTAATAGATCTGGGTGCTGAGACCAAGTGAGGCCACAACGTGTACGACTGAGAAGAGGACCCAGAACCATACAGCATTTTTTCCGAAAACCTAGAAGCAAGCAAATAAAAATTGTTCTGAGAAAGTAGACTGTGCTTTCTAAAAAAGGTCTAAAAGAGATTAAAGACACAATTCACTTGTTTTATTTATCCAGTTTAATGTTTATTCCATCTCTACACTCCTTTCTGCCTCCTTTAAACACAATTCCAGGTACAGGTCCTGGTCTATTTGCAAACTTGGGTTAGAACAAGTTTGGATCCCCTAATTAAGAGCGCAATCCTAAACTGGAGTTAGGTCGGCATAAACTAAGCCAGCAAAGTTTGGCCAGCACAAGGGCCACCATAAAGCATGTTTAAACTACTCTCGGAGTCAGGGAGGATGGCTCATGTCTGTGTGCTGGCCTCCCTGACTCCGAGAGAGGTCCAAACATACTTTACGGTGTCCCTTGTGCTGGCCAAACTTGTGCTGGCCAAACCCTTGTGCTGGTTTAGGATTGTGCCCTAAGACATGACAGATCCTAATGTATTCTATCGTAGGATCAGAAGGAGAATAATTTCTTCCTCCCCGCACGTATGTCAAGATCAAGGGCTGGTTCGACATGAATTAATAATGCTTTAAAGTATTATTAACACTTTTAAAGAAAAAGTTTCACAAAGCAGTCGCCGCCTTCCCCCCTCCCCACCCCTTAAAGGGGAACAGGGCTGTGCTCCGCAGGCTGGTAGGTCACAACCCACAAGTTGGAAGAGCACTGCTCTAAGCTGCTCTTTCCTACTACGTGGGAGCTGCAGAACTGAAAAACTATGCAACACTTTCAAGCTAAAATTCATTATGTTCTCTGTAGTCCAAAGGCATGTGGGGACATGGTGGTGCTGCAGGTTAAACCACTGTTGCTGTACTTGCTGACTGGAAGGTTGGCAGTTCAAGACCGCGAAACGGAGTGAGCTCCTGTCGCTTGTCCCAGCTCCTGCCAACCTAGCAGTTCAAAAGCACATACAAATGTGAGTAGATAAATAGGTACCACTTTGGTGGGAAGATAACAGTGTTCCATGCGCCTTGGCATATAGTCATGCCGGCCACATGACCACGGAAACTTGTCCTTGGACAAACGCCGGCTCTTCAGCTTAGAAACGGAGATGAGCACCGCCCCCTACAGTCGGTCACGACTAGACCATTTGGTCGTGGGGAAACCTTTAACTTTACCTTATATTAGTCCAAAGGCAAGATTTTACAAGGAGATCCTCCAGATGCTACAGCTATCTCCCCCCAATGCCATTCTGAGTGCTTCCTCCCAATTCTTGCTGAATAATCCACCCTTCTCTGAAGGGCAGCCTGGATAAGACACAGACATACCACTCCAAGGACAGCGAGGCATATGACCACGGCAAAGGATGCGTAGGCAGAATAGGCGCTGGCGTTGATGTCGGGGTGGCGGGCCTGGTACAGCTTTAGCATGCACAACCCTGCGATCATGTACATGAAGGACGTGTCTGCCAAAGGAAGAGAAAAGTGGCATGGCTAGCAACGGGTCTTCTGGGACAGAGAGGATCTTTTCACACCCTAGGACAGTGATAGCAAACCTTTTGGGTTCGGTGTGTCAAAACTTTGGAAAATGCTTAATTGGTTAGCCAATCCCCCTCCCAAACAAAAGAGAAACACTTCTTTATGTTCATTTATTTAAACAAAAACCAAAGTCCAATCATGTGTGGTGCTATGTATTCTATAAAGAAACATCAAATAATTGCAAAAAATGAAAAATAAGTAAAATAACCTCAATTTTTGTTAGGTGTTGGTGAACACTGGTGTGTTACCCCAAACGTTGTGATGTGTCACCTTTGACACGCGTGTCATAGGTTTGCCATCACTGCCCTAGGATGTGGCCAGAATCCACCACCCACATGTACTTCTATGGATAATCTCAGGAACAGAGAACTACTATGTACATCACATGTCTGCTTTAACTACCTGTTCAGGCAGAGGTACGCTGGCAGCAACCATGAGTGAAGATAGTCCAGTGTCTGTAGCGCTTCAGCACTTACGTCTCTCTCTCCAAGGACCAGCATAGTCTCTTTCTTTTGCATATGTTGCTCTGTTTTTATTTTGCCATGCCGAAGCAGCCAATGTTTGTATATGTGTTTTAAAGGAGGCATGCACTGAGAAAGGAACTGACAGCCCAATCCTATCCTTCTCACCCCCATCCTGCTGCTGCAGCTGCTTCAAAAACAGGCATGCTGTATCCAGCAGAGGGGCGGGGGGATCAGGAGGCTTTGGAAGGGAAAGGGGATTTAAATCCCCAGTGATTTCCCTTGCGCAAGTCCAAGGAGAGAAAGGGGGCTGGGAGGCTGCTGCCGGAGGGGATTGGATCTGGCGCACACCATCACTGCCAGATACACTCTGTTCCCCCAGCTTTGTCACATCCCTGTCCCCGATCTCTCTAGGATAATGTGAAAATATACAATTCAAAATAGGATCAAGATGAACCACCAAAAAGAGAAGTACAGTTATATTACTGACAAAAAATGCATATGAAGCAATTGGAATACTCTGCTTACAATCCTATGCACTTCCAAGAGAGTATGGTTCATTGAACACAAAGGGGCTTCATTTTGAGTAGACCCGCCTAGGTCTGTACAGCAAATCATTCATGGTTATTATCGGGTATCCTAAGTTATAGGCTTTTAGATGAAAGGGCTGCATCTGCTATCTGGGCAGCTAACTGGGCAAGAGGCACTTTTTTCAAGTGGCGTTCCCTTATATTTAGCAGAGGGAGAGCAATTGTCCCTCTTCACCCCTGTGCTGTCTTTCTAGTGGATGTTGCTGGTGGTCTGCCTGTTTTTTTTTTAGATTGTGAGCCCTTTGGGACAGGGAGCCATTTAACTTTATTATTTGCTGTAAACCGCTTCGTGAACTTTGTGTTGAAAAGTGGTATATACATACTGTTGATTGATAGATTTGCATAGCTCTGAATATGCAAACCATGGAGAAAATGAGGAAGCTAATCCCTGCTAACTGGACAAGAGACACTTTTTCCAGTGGTGCTCCTCTTATATTTAGCAGGGGGAGAGTAACTGTCCCTCTTCACCCCTGCGCAGTCTTTCTAGTGGCTGTTGCTGGCGGTCTGCCTTTTTTTAGATTGTGAGCCCTTTTGGGACAGGGAGCCATTTAACTTTATTATTACTATTTGCCTGTAAACCGCTTTGTGAACTTCGTGTTGAAAAGCGGTATATAAGTACCTGTTGATTGATTGATTGATAATCCAGGTTGCATAATGGATTATGTGGGCATAGCTTTCCACCTGTGAAAGGGGGGAGGGGGAAGAAGCCAGCAGGTAATTCACATATGTGGAAGAGCATGTAATGGAGAGGCATCAGGGACCTGGGTGGTCCCAAGGGCATCCCTAGAAGGTGGACCTACCTAGGCATGTGCCCACAGTGATACTCCCCACCCCTACATTCATTGAGCAACTTTTGATTTTCCTAATTAAGCAGCAGCCAATGGGATTTTGCTCTCTAAGGTCCCCATTGGCCTCTGGGGAAGGGGAGGAAGTGGTCGCTGGGTACAAGCACAGCAGGAAGGGAGGGGGAGTGCGGCTGCCCTCAGGCCCACTCACAGCTGCCAACCCCTAGTAAATAGAGGGCCCGGAGGCTGGCTTGCGTAAGTCCCAGAACTGGATCATGTTCCAGGGCCCAGCAGATCCTGGCACCAACATCCTGGGTGGTCCCCAAGAATTGGTGGTATATGGAAGATGTAAGTTCCAGAGATGCATGGGCCAAAGTGCACATGGCAGGCATTCAACGACACTGCCGGAAACAGGATCAGTGAACAGGGTAATGTTTGCCTATGCAAACACTTTAAGCCAAATAGAAGAAATTTGTGAGATAACTTATTTGTAGTGAAGGAACACAATTCCCTAATTTGTTAGAGATTGAGGGCACAATCCTAACCTGGAGTTAGGCCAGCACAGTTAGGCCAGCAAAGTTTGGCTGGCACAAGGGACACACAGATGTGCACCACCCTCCCTGACTCTGAGAGTGGTCCAAACGCACTTTACAGTGTCCCTTGTGCCGGCCAAACTTTGCTGGTCTAACTGTGCTGGCCTAACTCCAGGTTAGGGTTGTGCCCTGATGCAAGACAAAAACCTCTTTGCAAAGCCGAATGCAGAACAAAGTTAGCACTGGACTGCAAATCCAGGAAACAGGAATGGGATCAGTGCATAATTGCAGGACGGTGCATAATTGCTCCAAGGGTGCAATCCTAACCTGGAGTTAGGCCGGCACAGGTCCCTTGTGCTGGTCCAGGAGTGTTTCAAACACACTGCAAAGCATGTTTGGACCACTCTCAGAGGTCCACGGACATGCGTCAGCCTCCCTGACTCAGAGAGTGGTCCAAATGTGCTTTACTCCAGGTTAGGACTGTGCCCCAAGTGGCATTTCTTATAGCATTCAACGTACACTTGAACACTGATTGACCACTGAAGACTGATTTCAAGTGTTTGCCTCAAGCTCTGGAAACTCTAAGGCTGCCACTAAAAGGAGTTCCCAGGGACCCGGCTCAAAACGCAACAGGCAAAAGCCGAACTCTCGCTTCCACGTTGGCTGAAAAAAGCTCTTTCTTACCAAACTGGAAATTGGAGTAGTTGGGGCAGACATGATAACAAGCACTAAGGATGCCTTCCATCATCAAAGCAATGCCCATGGCATAGAAGAGGCCAAAGTGCTTGGGAATTCCATATTCCTGAAAGAGAAGGGAAGGACCAAAAACAACACCATTTTTATTAGTGCTGATATAAGCTTGGCTATACGGTCAATCTTTTATGTATAGAAAGAGTGTGGGCTTCAGAAGACCAATCACCCTGATCAAAGTGACTCCTCATGGTGGAGTCTCGGGTTGCAATCCTATGCCCACCTTCCTGGGAGTAAGCCCCACTGAACACAATGGAACGTACTTCTGAGTCGACACACATATTATGCACTCAGTTGCTGCTCATGCAAATGGTTCAAAAACATGAGCTGGTCCTGCCAAATCACGGCCACGGGTAAATTGCAATTAGATTGCAACTTAGAAAAAGGCAACTTATTGGAATGGAACCCCAGTGGATACGGGGCATGCCTGCATTTTAAAAAATTGAAATTGACTGTGCATTCTTGCCCGCCAAACACTATCTTGCCACTGAACTGGCCTCTCATATGGAAGAGAGAATGAGAGCATGCACAACCAGGGAACCTTCCCCAAACAGCATTTTTTGTGGATTTCTAGCCTACAAAGATAAAAACAAATTTGGGAAGTCAATTTTGAATGACCAAGTGGTGGTGGAGAATGGATTCAACTGCCCCCCCAATCTTGCTACTAGGTACAAATCTGGCATGTTCCATTCCATACCATTGTGTGGCTGTTGTTGGTTTTCAAGGAGCGTCTATGGAGAATGTCTCTGTGTAATACGATCAGCAGGAAGAGAAAACCCAGCAGCACATGGCCCACGTTGCTGAGGATGTTGTTAAAAGCACTGCAAAGGAGGAAGAAGAGCGTACCATGATGGAGGGAGAGGGATAAGGTGGACTTTTCTGCCTCTCAGATGACCCATATAGTATTCCTCTTTTCCTCTGCCCCAAGTCCTGGTTCTGATCTGCAGTCTATATAGTCTCAATCAGAAATTGCAACCATTTTATACTGGAATAATGTGAAAAGCCTAAGCTATGTTTATTCCATGATGATTATGCTGTTCATGTTTAAAAATACCCCCACCACATGTTTTTGTGAGAGAGGGAAGAGTAATACAATTGCTTGCATTATTGCAATCTGTTCCCAGAAACTCATTCCTGCAAATTCATGAAATTGTGCTTATTTAATTAAAAACCATTTGTCTCACCAACCCACAGCGCAATCCTGCACTGCCTGTCGCGCTGACGTTACATCATAGTGTAAAGCATAAAGTGTGTTTGGACCACTCTCGGAGTCAGGGAGGATAGTGCATGCCTGTATGCTGGCCTCTCTGAGAGTGGTCCAAACAGGTTTGATGGTGTCCCTTGTGCCAGACAAACTTTGCTGGCCTAACTATGCTGGCCTAACCAGGTTAGAATTGTGCCCTGAGTCATTTCTGACACAAGGAGTGATGTCACATCATGACACTTGCTAGGCAGACTTTGTTGTATGGGATATTTTGCCATTGCCTTCCCCAGTCATCTACTTTTACCCCCAGCATGTTAGGTACTCATTTTACCAACCTTGGAAGGATGGAAGGCTGAGCCAACCTTGAGCCAGCTACCTGAGAACCCAACTTCCATCAGGATCAAACTCAAGTCATGGGAAGAGCTTTTGACTGCAGTACTGCAGCTGACCATTTAAATCCCCCTTCCCTGCTTAAGCCTCCTAATCCCCCCTCTACATACGGCATGCCTTTTTTTGGCTTGGCTGCACAGGTGGGGTGGTGGTGGAAAGATAAGATTGGGCTCTCATGGTGGTTTCTGAAGTTCTGATCTGGTTGGAAATGAAATGTTTTCCTTGGATATGTGCTTAGATAATGAGCACATCCTAGCATTGCTCAAAGGAGACAGTGATGCAAAAAGGTTCTTAGGGTTGTCCTTAGTGGGAAGCCAATACAGAATGTAAGAAAAGCAGAGGGGAGCACATGCTTACTCACTCACTTATTTTATTTGTTTCAAAAATAGTATTTTAGCAGGTAGTGATCCCAAAACATTGTTTTGTAAACAAACAAAACATTGATCCACAACAATGTAATAAAGAAAAAAACAGGGCACCATACCAGTGAATAAAAGCAAATGCAACTAAAATTTTCAAAAAATAAATGGTACTCCCCTCCACTTTTTCATGCTAAAAAAAGCAGCACGAAAATCTTCTTCCATTTTCATGGAAATGAATCTAGAGCCCAAGAAAGATCCTGGAAGTCATCCATACACACCTCAGGACTCCCAGAGGATGGGCACAAAGGAAGTTGTAATAGCAGATGTCCTGGTTTCCAGTCACGTTCACTACCTAAGGAGTGAGGAAAGTACAGCACAGGGGTTCATTTGCATCTTGTACACAACATCCCAGTTATGATGATCAGAGACAAAGTGACAATGACAAAAAGAGAGACAAAGGAATGTCCTAATGAAAAGCCAACTGAAAAATGCGCTAATTTAGCTCCTGGCTATCCCAGTAATCCATTGCCTGGATACTCCAATCTTACAAAACTACCTATTAGGGATTAAATTAATAACATTGTGCTGTTTTATTTTCTTAAATAGTCTTCTTGGCCTAACAGAATGATCCCTTATAAAAGCAAAGCCAAACCCTCCTTTATGATCAATTCCATCTGATGTATTATATAATAATATATAATATAATATATAATATAGTTACAATCATAATTATTATTTTATTAAATATTATTTTAATATATTGTATATTGTATGATATGTTGTATAATATATTATATTTAATAATTAATAAATATTAATAATTAATAATAAGTGGAAGACGAACATGCAAACCCTTGTGCACAAAGTCATCAGAGGGAAAACAAGGGCAGGGTGCAGGATCTCTTGTACAAGCTAGATTTGGGGGATTTTAAAATGATGGAATCCTCATCAGAATGCGCGTGTGCACACACATGCATGTGCGCCCCCCAAAAAAGGATAGGCATTCTATAGAATACGTAGACATACTATACAATCCCTAAGTAACGTATGTAAGGTTGTTACCTAGGGAAATACACTTCTTTCATACTTGGCCAGGTGTTCTACAGTGTGCCTAGGCATTCTATAGAATGCCAGAGGTCACACAATGCCTGTAACACAGTGGTTCCCAAACTTTGGTTCAGTACCCACCAGCAGAGGCGGATCTACAGGGAGGGCAAAGCTCTAAGTGTTGCAAGGAGCCTTTACTTACCCTGTCATGGAAATCCCTCCTCTCCCTTGCTGCTGTAGCCAGTAAGCAACGCCAAGATGTTGCTGTTCCCTGTGAGGATTGGCTAAAACGGTGCAGGAGAGGAGTGATTTCCACTGCAAGGTAAGGCCTCTTGCAAAACTTAGAGCTTTGCCCTCCCTTAGATCTGCCTCTGCCCACCAGTGGGTCGCAAGCCAATTTCAGGTGGGTCGCAAAGCACCTGGAGCTGCCATATTGAGAATATGGGAAGATGGGATGTTGGAAAGGGGGAGGGCTGTGTGGCTGTTTTGCTTGTGCCAAGGTTGTAAATAGGCTTTTTCCCCCCTTTCTGATTCACTTTGCTATTGGAAAATAGCTGAGAAATAACCCAATTTACTGCTGCATTCTCAGGAAAGCGGCAGGTTCTGGCGTCACAGTGATGGCACTTCCGGCCATGACATCACTTCCGGTGGGTCTCGGGCAGACTGTCGTTCTAACAAATGGGTGCCAGTGCTAAAATGTTTGAGAACCACGGCTGTAGCACAGATAACTTTGAATGCCATGAAACAGAAAGACAGCTTCCCTATTTAGAAGTGAATGCACTGCACATTCAGACATGCCCATGGTTTTTAATAGGAATAGAAGGATATCCAAGGCATTAGCAGTGTTTCCATGGGACAGAAACATGGAAGCATGGAAACAAAGTGACAGGATTCACACATTTCTTTAAAAAAACCCCCACCAAAAACCAAAACTAGTGAAACTACAGGCATTTCTGGGGCAAGGCTGGATGATGGCAATGTTGCTGCTATTTGTTTTCCCCCTTTAATTAAATCTGTGAATTCCCAGAGGAGAGTATTCAGGGCAGCCAGGAAAGGGGAATACAGGCAGAGGCAGGGCAAAGGATTAAAGCCCCTCTTTCATGCCAGGTCCCCAATTCCCACACCCACAGCTCCTAGTAAGGTAAAAATATCAGGCACATCAGCTCTAATGAAGGGCTTAATGTAACATGTGGTGCAGTCAGCTTCTGTGTAAAAGATAAAAGCAGAAGAAACTGAACTGAAAAACAGCGTTTGCTAAGTGGTGCAAACATGGAATGGAAGTGAGGGAGAGACCATTTGGTCTGGATAGGCAAACTGGCAGATAACTCACCGTCTGGTATGTGATCACCAGCTGGATCACCGGCAGGGCATAGAAGACAGCAATTGTGATGATGTTCCTGTGCAACCAGAAGAGCATTACTTATATGTGAGCATAGGCAAGGCACACACACTTTCTGATGGGCACTAAGGGGGTGTAGGTGTATTCACATAAACAGAAAAATGAAACATGACTAACACAGAGAAAAGCAAAGGAGGCAGATGGGCACTACCACCGCCTGCATTGTGAATTTCATTATATTCATGATACCGATCCTCCAACTTCAGGACCTTCTAACTCTTCAGTGCTTTAGGGAGTCAATTCTTAAAGAGTGTTCTAAAGCACTTTGCAGCAGCACACCCTCAATAAGCACCAGTGGGAAGGCGAGAGTGTTCCTGCTAGGGCTAGCTGCTGGGGCTATGGCTGCCAGAGCAAGTGAATGGGGCACAGAGGGCAGATTGGGGCAGAGGGAGGGTGGCAACTGGGGTGGGAGTGGGGAGATCAGGCCAGGAGGGAGGGAGGATCCATAGTGCCTCAATTATTACAATTAATATTGCTGGAATTATGATTATGATGACATCACATGAACCAATTGGACATTGCCTGTGTATCACTGCAACCAGCAACTCAAATCACTACCCCTTCAAAATCCAACCATTGCATGTCTCACCTGATATGGCTATCCTTACGCATCAAAAGTTCTTTCTGTTGTATCAAGGCTGGGGAAATGGCACCGCAGATGCTGGACTGGGGCTGGAGTTATTTTATGTCTTATCATCCAATAATTTTTTGTTTTGTTTTAGAGAAAGAGCTTAGCTTTAGGTAGCTGTCAAACTACTTACCAGAAATAAATCTTGTACTTTTTGCTGACAATTCTTCTATCTTTCCTGGATAAATCTGACAGATAGAGGAACACCTAGAATGAGAGATCATTATATTTTCTGATGCATTAATGGATTATCAGCTATCTAGCAAAAAGCTATTAAGAAACCATGTATAGGCATGCCCCAGTATCCACTGGGTTCCATTCCAGATCCCTGTGTGACTACTGCAGATACTGGGGACACCTTTTTAAAGATGGGGGAACTTCAGTGGTTTTGCTGCAACAAGGTAAAAAAAGAGATTTGTTCAATGTTCCCCTATCTTTTTAATAGGCGTCCCAGTAGCCATGGTATCTGTGGATAATTGAAACCATGATTCACACTGAATCCATGGATACCAGGGCCTTTGATGGATACCTGTACTTTGAAAACTTTGATTGGCAAAGGCACTGGATCCTCAAAGACTGAGCATTGAAGCACAATCTCCTTTAGTTGCCAATGTGAGCTCTGAGTAGGTGCAGAATCAACATGTGAGCCTTCACTGACCACAAAGAAGAACAAGAACTGCCACAACTACTACCACCTAAGGTCAAAGACTGCTTCAACGACTTCTAAACAGATTTGTTTCCTTCCAGCCTTCAGTAGCAAACATTTTCTGATAGTGATCTTAGAAATCCTACTTCAATACCAGAGCTTTGGAGTTTTTAAACTAAACATTTCCCCTTATAACTGCAGTTTATAGAGGTGGGGAGAGAGAGAAAGGCATAAGATAACAAGACACAAGGTAATTTTGGAATTCCTACCAGTGCAGTCCCTAAATCAGTGTTCAGTGTCTATACTTCAGAGTCTTCTCTGAAGGTGGGTAGTGCCCCATCTGACCACACCCCTCCCCAGTTAGAATAATTGCTGATAAGAATCCATATTTATTTAAAAATATATTAAATATTTGCTTATTTTTCATTTATAATGCACCATAGTAAATCTCTCTGAAGGATTTATGGTAAAATACAACAATATGAAATACACAAAGACATTTCTTCAAAACAAACGGTAATAACAATTTTTAAGGTAGTAATTTTTAAGGTAGCACAAGAACCCCCATTATTAAATGTAAAAGAATGTTCACTTGCTCCTGAAGCAGGACGGGTTTCAAGAGTATCTCGCTGGACCCAGGACATTACATACCTTGGGTGTCATCATCAAGAAGGCTCTAGATTAGTGCTTCTCAATCTTTTTACCTCTATAACGTTCTTTATTGGCTGCAGCGGCCAGGTAGCACCCTAGAATGCCTTGCAGCGTCTAGCTAGAATCCCAGAACACCTTGCAGCTTTCAAGCAGTGCCAGACCATGATTGTGTCATTTTTGTTGAAGGTGTCATTTTGTTGACCGCATGTCATGCCGCATAATGCCTTCTGGCTTGTGGGTAGTGCCCCATAATGCCTTGGGGCGCCATAGCCTATGTCCCATCAGATCACGAACAATCGGTCGGTTGTGACTCACAGTTTGAGAACCAGTGCTCTAGATCTTAGGCACTTCAGATGGCAAAAGAGCCTTCACCAACTATAACCATGCATAGTTGTTTCCATTGGTGGGGTGGCGAAGGATACACTGGAGGAGAAGTTCCTGATGTAAAAGTAAGCAATACCTTAGTGCGGATGACATTCTTGTCACTTTCTATTTCAGGCATTGTGTCAAAGTCGCTTTCCTCTTCCACGGAGCTGTCTGTATCAGAGCCACAGGGGGGCCTCTGACCAAGTGGTGACAATTGCTGCCCCCCACTGGAGCTTGATTCATCTGGAAATAATACAGAAATATTAGATGACTCTCTCTCTCTCTCTCTCTCTCTCTCTCTCTCTCTCTCTCTCTGGACTCCTGAAGGGCGAACACACTCTGTACTGAAGCCTATGACAATACAAGGTGCATGGACATGCAGACACCTAGCCAATAAGGTTCTGTTTCAGTTATCAAATGACAGACACAGATCCTATCCTACAAGGTCTACCCCTCTCTACCTCCAAAGCAGTGGTGGGATTCAGGGGGTTCGCCCAGGTTCTATAGAACCGGTTGTTAAATGGCCGGGCCCCGCCCACTCGCTTACCTCGGCTGGCTTTGGGTTTTGTTTTCTTTTGGCTCTGGCTATGATGTCATAGAACCGGTTGTTAATTTATTTGAATCCCACCACTGCTCCAAAGCATAGGCTTAGGAACACACATTAAGACAGCAGGTAAGTTCCAATGTTAACCAGTGGACGCCTCACTTCCTATATAGTGCCTTTGGTCCCCCCCTCTTCTCCAGTCTTCCAAGCCCTTCACCAATAACCAGGTTAGCTCTCAACGTTTCCACTTACTAGCTGGCCTTGAACCTGCTTTTCCCAGGTGTCTCTGTAAGTGGAGCGGAGAGCCAGCAATGGGGTGTGTAGAGTACTTTGAGAGTCTCACTCATTGGGACTTTCCTTTGGTTTTACTTGTCACTGGGAGCCAAACACTTCTATCTCTTAACACTCAGTGGTGTAGCTAAGGTAGGTCCAGGACCCCAAGTACTACCTACACCTTGAGGGGTATCAAGCCGAGCACTTAGAGCGGTTACAAGCCACTCTGAGAGGCCAACAACATTTGTCTCCTCTTTTTGGAGGGAAAAAAGGGCTAAAATATAGTTGGTTGCTCAGAGTAGCTTGCAACTGCTCCGAGTGCCTGCAAGGGTGGGGGGGTGCAGGAGAAGTGAGGTTTTCCTCCCCAATGCAATCCTCCCCCATGTGATTCTGAGGGGCTGGCAGATGTATCATCCAAACTGCCCCTGTGTCTTTGGACCTGGATTATACCAATAGTAACTATCCTATAACTAACTATAGTAACTAAAACAATACTATACCAATAGCGCCATAGCTGCTTCCCTCAGGGATGCTGGTAGTGATAGGATGAGAAGAAGCCACCGTCCCAGCCCCTGAAATAGAAATAAGCAAGTGAATGGTTTTCCTCTGACAACTCACCCAGACAACAGACAGGCACAAGGTACTTCTAAGAAGAGAGAGCAGATACTTCCCACCACATGGTTTTGAAATGGCCAAACAGAGCTCTGCACAGGTTGTGGGGTTCAGGGGGAAGCCTTGCTGAGGTCCCAAAACACATAAGCAAGGTCCCAGATGGTGCGAGGTTGCTGTTGTTGGGGGAAAGGCTAAGGCCAAACAGAAATGGGGAAATATATTCCCAGCGACTGGGGAAGTATAGAGCTGCTATATTGGGGCCAACTAGTCACTTCCTCCACCCCCAAGCAAGGAATTTAAAATTCCATTGTGGTGATATGGAATACTTCCCAAGATCCAAAAGCCCTTGTCAAGGGTGATGGTTTACTCACAAGTACCCCGTTGCCATGTAAGTCTACTCACAAGCAATATAAGGAAGCCAGAAAATGGGCATGAAAGGAGAACCACATTTAAAAGCAAAGGAAGGAGTTCTATAGCTCCCTAGTTTGAAGGGAAAAAAGAGTGCTCTTAAGTTTCTGGTTGAGATCAAAGGAGTTGGAGGTCTGGTCCTCAGGCCCACAGTCAAATACTACTCACCCATTCTATGGGCAACACATAGTACTAAAAACTGTCTCAACAAAATCCTGTGTTCTAGTTGGGGCAAAGTCATTCAAATGGGACCGTCCCAATTCCTGGAGTCTAAGATTCTAGCCTGTGAAGGACATGAAAGCAAAACCTATCACAGTCAGTGGCACCACTAGGGGTGTACTGGGGGTGTAGAACACACTGGGTGACACCATGGGGGAACTGGAAATTTCCTGGCCAGGCCAACTGGGAGTGCAGGTTTACTAGTCAGATCAACCTGGGCTCCACATTGGGAAGGCTGGTGGACCTGGGCTCTGAAGCCAGATGGGTTGGACCTGGCCCTATGGACAAAACTGTAACTGGGAGGTCAGATCTACCCACCAGGTACACTTTGGCACCACATGGGGAAGCCAGGTAAACCGAGGCACTGGATACTTTTACAGACATCACTGACCTCCCCCTGCCCTGTTTTACCCCTTCCCCACCCTCATTCCACTCACCCCCATCATCACCCTTCCCCTGCCCCACACTGGGTGACACAACTACGTACGGTTGAGTGTTTTAAAGGTTTAGGGCAATATAAAACCAGAACGAGTTTGCAGAAGATAAAGCTGGAAGTGATGCTGCTTTGTTTAAACACTATTTGATTTTGCCATTTTTCAAAAAAAGTGCAAGAAAGCAACAGCAAAGAGTGGCGAATGGTGAGACCGGACGGACCTGTAGGAGGCTGATGTCTGTGCCACTCGTATGGGAAAATGGAAGGAGATGGTGATGGATGCCTTGTTGCCATGGCAACAGGGAGGTCTAGATGGTTTTCTAGGGAACTTCAGCTACTTGAAAGGAAGGAAAAGAAAATAGGAAGCAAAGATAGGAAGCAAAGATAGCTGATGATTAAAGGCAGAAGATAAGGGCCAAACTATAAATTATGAAGCATGTGTGAAAAGGTCCAGTTCTTTTCTTGATTTTTTTTAAAGCACTGAGACATGTTGTGCCCAATGCCGTGAAACTGTGGGAGGGGGGAAGAAGGGAGGCAGGAGGGCTCTCATATCCCCCCTGGCATTAACTAACCCAATGATTTGCCCATCCTCATGTGCTATTGCTGTTTGTTTTTTTAAAGGTTTTCTGTTGAAAGCCAGTTGAAGCTTTTTGAAACTACAGTAGGCCCTTATTATCTGCTGGGGTTCTGTTCTAGGAACCCCCATGGATAAGGAAAATTGTGGATATTCAGATCCTCAGTTTTCCAGGCCCCCCATGCTCTGAACCGACTGAAGTTCCCATCTGCCCACAGCCTCTGCAGGCTTCAGAATGAAACCCAGAGAGGAATAAGGCGACTTCTGGTTTTCACTGAAAACCGGAAGTCATTTTTAAATGACTTTGTTAACTTTTCGGCGGGGGTTGAAGACCTTTTTATTTCAAAAAGCTTTTTAACTGTTGACAGGTTGGCTGGTTGGCTGGCTGGTTATACTTTTATATTTTATGATCCACATGGCTTGTTTTAAACTTTGTTGTTTAATTTTTTGTTTTATTGTATTTTAATATTGTTTAAATTGTTTTTAATGTTGTTTTTATATTTTTTATTGTTGTAAATGCCGCCTTGAGTGCCTCGGGCAATAGGCGGGGTATAAATTCAATAAATAAATAAATAAATAATAAATAAATGGGGCCAGGCAGCTTTTCTGAGGCCTGCACAGGCCTTCCATAGCCTCAGAAAGCTGCCTGGACCCATTTACAGGGGACTTCCAGTTTTGTATAAGTAGAATGGGATGGGGGAAACATGATCACAATAGGAACCACAGCAAGGGTTAAGTACTAAAAACCTCTTTCCCCTGCCATGCCTTTGTGACATTTTGCTTGGACCCCAATGTTTGTTTTTAAAGAAAGAAAGAAAGAAAGAAAGAAAGAAAGAAAGAAAGAAAGAAA
>JAJKFI010000066.1:3368237-3412424 GCA_029204185.1 Lerista edwardsae | reverse complement strand
TGATTGATTGATTGATTGATTGATTGATTGATTGATTGATTGATTGATTGATTGAGAAGCCACAGAATTATAATCAAAGACAATAACCTTTAATGGATGGCACAATGGTCACTTCAAGGCTCTTCATCCTCCGAAGATTCCAGGTTTCGTTAGTCTTTCCTATAAGAACATTTTTAAAAAGATGATTACGTTCTGTTGGTCACCCAACAGTAGCTTAAGGGCAATTCTGAACAGTAGCATACATGCAACATATGTGCAACTTACATACATGCAAGATTAAGGCAACAGGAGTCTCAAACCTACAAGTGATCTGGCAACATAGCTCAGGCACCTTATTTCCTGTATATTCTATTCGATATTATACATATACAGAACACACAAGAGTGTTCCCCATTTGGAAACTTTGTGCTTTCTTTTCACAGCCTTCTATTGGGCTGAGGTAGGGGGCCAAACTACACATTCTTTTGAAACTCCATGATTGGAACTCCCAGAATAACTTTCTTCTTGGAAAATCAGGTTGCCACCCCCCCCCTTTGGATCAGGGTTAGAGCATTGGGGGGGGAGACTCCAAAACTTCCTCATTGTCAGTTACTTAAATTGCACCTCATCCCCAAAGCTGCCACCAGTTGTGGTGGGGAAACCTTTCATAAACTTAGAGGGCAATAGATAAGGGCTTTGGTGTGGAGGTGGGAAGGGGTTAAAAAACCTTATGTTCTTGGAGCACTGGCATAGCTAGTGGGGGGTGGACTGCCCCAGGCACTACCCTGGAGCTTCACTTGAGGGGTGACACATGAGGCCACCCCAGATGGTGGCCACTGTCTCTTCCTGTTTTTGGAAGAAGCCACTCAACCTAAGTTGGAGCAGCCACTTCTTCACACATTCCCTTTTGGCTTCCCCTTCTGGCTTCCTGATGCGGCCACTGCCTCCTTCCTCCGCCTTTGGATTGGTGGAGCAGCAGCTTCCTGGTCAAGTCTTGGCTTCTGCTAAACCACAGCAAACCTCCGAGCACAGCACTGTGCTCAGAGGCCTGCAGCAGCTTGACATTAGCCAAACGTTGGCTGGGAAGCTGCTAGGGAAGGAATGGGGGTGGCAATCACATTGTAAAGCCACCACTGTACTCCTCCAAACCCAGAAGTGACATCACAGCATCATGTGACTTCACCACCCCCAGGCGATGCTGCCCCCGGCTATGCCGCTGTCTTGGAGCCCTTGCAAGAAGAAAACTACCTTGGTGGTCCCAATCACAAAGCTCCAACACAGAGGCGGATCTACAGGGAAGGCAAAGCTCTAAGTGTTGCAAGAAGCCTTACCCTGCCATGTAAATCCCTCCTCTCCCTTGCTGCTGTAGCCAGTAAGCAACGCCAAGATGTTGCTGTTCCCTGTGAGGATTGGCTAAAACAGTGCAGGAGAGGAGTGGTTTCCACTGCAAGGTAAGGCTTCTTGCAAAACTTAGAGCTTTGCCCTCCCTTAGATCTGCCTCTGCTCCAACATGATGTGTAGTTGAATTCTAGGATTCCTGTTACATTTGGACCAAATAATCCTTTTTTGATACAATCCCCCTGGGGACACTACCACTGCAATCTGTGTTCAAGACGTTCTCTTACAAAAAGTCTGCATTTCCCAACCCTCTTCATCCATCTTACCCAGAATGGAGAAAGGCACAGAACCCCCGCAGGCATAATCTTCTGGCTTTATGACAAATACGACGAAGAACTGCTCGCCCAGGAAGTCCTTTTTCTGCACAAAAACAGGAAAAAATTAAGACTAGATCTTGCCCCTGGTATCTGGGTAAAGAGACATCTTTTAAAATGGCTTATTCTTATATTTAGCAGGGGATAAGCAATTGCCCTTTTTCACTCCAGCATGATGTCTTTTCCAGTCACTGGGGTCTCTTCTGCATATTTTTTTTTTTTTAGTTTTGTGAGCCCTTTAGGGACAGGATGCTGTTTATTTGTTTGCTTAGCTGTATAAAACTGCTTTGCAAACTATTGTTGTTGAAAAGCATTGTATAAATATTTTTACTATTACTATTATTATTATTATTATTATTACTAATAATAATCTTCCAAATAAAAAGTGGAATCTATCCATAGAAAATAATTCCATTACCTTATTAGCAGACCATACAATTCAAAGTTGTATGAGATCTATAGCCATGACTCTCACAAGTGTTGGTTTACTTCTCAGCTACTGATTTTTGCTGCTTACTCAGAGGACTCAAATTGCAAATCTTGGGGATGACCAGGGGAAGCTCAGACTTCAGGCTGTTGCTATTCTTCTACTGACCTGCTGTGGCATTAGTTAAGTGTCAGGGACTGCAGCACTTAAGGAAACTCATGGGCCTCTAAGGCTGGGACAAAGAACCTGACTATGCCTTACTCACCATGTGATGTAGCCACAAGTAGCCTCTGGTGGAGAATTTTAAAGGATCCCTGAAAAGCAGCCAGAGAAAGCCGGAGAGGATTGTTAAGCGATTGGCCACCATTCGCCAACCATTGTTTAACCAATGTTTATCATTGGTTATCTTATCTCTCTATTAATGGTTAATTGTCCTTGTACCTATCCTTCTCAATTCCTAGGGAAAATTGTCTGCTAAAGAGAGGGAAGAACAGCACACTGGGAAAGCCAAGGAGTGTCTTTATAATCCCGTCCAGGTGTTTTTTTCTGTTTCTAGGGAAACTTGAAAAATTCTCAAGAGTCTGGACTATACATGGCTACTTTTCAAGTCATGACTGCCACATGTGCATGGACTCCTGGTCTAGGGAACGATCCTAAGAACGAGCCATTCTCCACACATTTACCTGGAAAGGAGTCCCACTGAAAGCAACCTGACTTATTTCTGAGTAAATATACACAGGATTGCATCGCATGACAATGTGTACTTCTGGAAGTAGCAGCTTCCGGCCTGGCATCTTTTGCCTTGCTGCACCCTGAAAGTGTGATCTGAACCAGGGTACCCTAGCTCTCTGAGCAAATGAGGACTATATAATCTTGTGCTTTATACAGTCAGACCCTGGTATCCATGGATTTGACTCACCACAAATGCCAGTGAATACTGGGGTCCAAATTTAAATCCCTTTTAGAACACTGCACCAAAATTGAGGTTCCTGCCTTTTCACAGCCAAATCATACTGCTTCTAAGCCTGTAGAGCTGTTTTTAGCTCTAAAGACTCACTTCCAGGTTGCGCAGAGGTTCTTTTCTTCTCCCAGGCTTGCCCCAGAATGCATTGCTGTTTGCCACAAAAAGGTAGGAACCCTAATTTTGGCGCTTTTTTGCTTTTAACGGGATTTAAATTTGGTATCCACAGATTCTGTAGCTGTCAGGGGTTCCAGAACAGAACCCCCATGAATACTGGGTTTCAACTGTATATACTGTGTTTCTAACAGTTGTGACTGTTTACAATAGCATGTATTCAGTAATCTTTACTCAAGTACTTCCAAAATTCTGCGTGGAATAAGTTCACAGGAAAATATGGAACTTTGATGGAATTAATTGCCAGAAAATTTAAAATCTGTGCCCCAGTAGAGAGGTCTCAAAACATTTTTATTTATGTTAGCTTTCAGGGATGGGTATGCACGGAATTTTCCTGGTTTTTTTAATTTGGCCTGTTGCTTTTATCCTGTATTTACATGTCTCCTTAGCATGTTGTGTATTGCTTTTTTACTTACCACCACCCATGGACTTTTAGAATTTAGTTTGCTATGCAGGCTTTTAAATTATATTTTAGATTTTAAAAGTTTAAATTTTTATTTTTTTAATCTTATTTTGTATTATATTTTTATCAAGTATTGCAAGACACCTTGACTGTTTGGAAAGGAGAGGTACAAATGCTTTGAATAAATAAATAAAAGAATAAAATAATACGAAGACATGGAAGTCTGCAAGACAATATTTTTACCCTGTTTTCTCCCTCTAAGGACCCAAAGCAGCTTATGATAACAATACATATGGGACAAAATATCAAACAGTGCATAGCCCACAACTACAGTGTGTTGCCCACCCACCAGCCACTCACCTGCACAGTGATAGCTGCCTGTTTTGTCATGGACTGGTAAACTCCATTAAATTCCACATTATGGTCCAAATCATAAACTGGGCACTACAACAAATGGATATTCAAATCAGATGGCACAAAGCATTTCCCTAACTGTCACTGTTATCTCCAGGATCTAATTGAGAGCCATTGCTTCAAAGTATCCTATCCCGCATGGAAAAGGCGACTTCTTTCACTTTGGTCATGGTGATCATGGATATTTACATATTGTGAAACCTTTGACTTACATGATTTGTATCTCTTACAGCACAATCCTAACCCCCTCCCTCCCTGGCATAACTAGCATTGTGTCGGTGGAATTGTGCCTGCTGTCGGAAAGCAGCTTCTGCTGATGCATGCTTCAGGCTCAGTGGAGGGGAGGCTTCCCACCAGTGGTGTCATCCTACCGGTACGCTGGGCAGGACATCTGGGTGATCGGCAGCCCGCCCGTTGCGTACCGCAGCGTTACGCCATTTGCGTAACGTACGCAAGCAGCGTAACTGGTTACGCAAACGGCGTAATACTGCAGTACACGACGGGCAGGCTGCCGATCACCCGGATGTCCCACCCAGCGTACAGGTAGGATGACACCACTGCTTCCCACATACTGGTGGGCCCATGGACACCTCTGAAACTAGCTCTGGTCTACAGGTGGCAGGACAGGCCCAATCAAATCAATCCAACTAAGGACACAATCCAAGCCCTTGACTGGGCCTGCACAAGTCCCTTGTGCCAGCCCAGTGTTGTTGCATATGCACCATAAAATGCATTTGCAATTACATAGGAGGAGATAGGCCAGTGTATGGATATGTGTTGGCCTCCATGCGCCAACTGCCAGCCTAGCAGCAAAAAGGTAAGGCGCAGAGGGTTGGGGATGACGAGGGGAAGCGTAATGGGGTAGCGGGAAGGTGAAACGGGGTGAGGGGAAGACAGGGGAGGGGTGATCTTGTGGGCGGACCAGCCCAGGCAAGGGGGTGGAGACAGGATGTGGCACTTGGGCCAGATCCTAACCTTCATCACAAGCCCTTTCAGCCCAAAGTTGCACAAGTGATTTTGCTGGTGCAGCTTCAAGTAGCCTCGTTCAGGCCGCAGCACATTACCCAGAGGAAGGAGAATGTTTTCCCCTTGCCCCGGATTGCACTGTGGCCAGTCTCAACCCTGGGCTGGATATGGGTCAGGCATGTTGGCCTGCCTATTCCAGTTCACGGTTGGGCTTGTGCTCTAAATAAGGTGAGACCAAGCCCCCACTACTTCTAATCTTATTCATAAAGTGCAAATCAAGGTCTACTACAGAACTACAGCAACTGTTTTACTGGCTGGAGGTTATCAGCCCCACCCATTCTGTAAGCACTTACCACAATGTCCTGGATGGAAACAACAGAACAGGGATAGACAGTCTCGGAAGTCACTCTGACTATAACAGAATCCACATCTGCAGGGAACTTGTACAGAAAATACTATAAGAAGAGAAAATAATGTAAGGATTGTTGCGGCCAAAAAAAATTAACATATCAAATGCAGTAACTTCTAATGATAGATGAAGATATTAGTCTGAAAGCACATGATGCAGCAACCTTGTTTTAAGTTAAGCAATTGTGGTTCAGGTCATTTCCTGGTCTGGGAACACTATGTGAGTGCAATCCTAACCTGGAGTTAGGCAAACACAGTTAGGCCAGCAAAGTTTGGCTGGCACAAGGGCCACCATAAACTGCATTTAGACCACTCTCAGAGTCAGGGAGAAAGGCGCACATCTGTGTGCTGGCCTCTCTGGCTCTGAGAGTGGTCCAAACACACTTTACAGTGTCTCTTGTGCCGACCAAACTTTGCTGGTCTAACTGTGCTGGCCTAACTCCAGGTTAGGATTGTGCCCTGTACTACCCGTGGCCTTGAAAGCCATGGAGAAGGTGCGATAAAACTATAATAAATGCTGTTAGATCTCTCTGATGGCAAAATCAACCTTGCACCTGAAGATTTCCCCTCCCCGCATTCCACTTTGAAGCTCCACGCAGTCATAGCACATAAATTGCCTTCCCCCCCTCACCAACCATTCTATACGATCAAAGACCCAATTTAAATAAGATCTTGGGGACGTGGGAAACAATGGTGTGGGAACCAATGTCCATTAACAGCTGTCTGAGGCAGTCAGCCAGCTGTTTTCAAAAACAAGCAAGCCAGGTGCATGATTTTGTATGTGATAGTAGCGATTTGCAGGCAATCACAGCAGTTGAACTATGGTTGAAATCAGCCTCTGGGCTCAATCCTATCCAACTGGGCTCAATCCTATCCATTGTGCATGCACTAATGCATGCACAATGATGTTCCTTTACCTTGTGGAAGCCTCTGTGTCTGCCAACCCTCTCTGCCGGATGCAGTGCATGCCCTGTTGGCATGGCTGCATCAGAGTTAGAAAGTTGGATTGGATCCTCAGTTACATACAATGGAGCGGTTGCAGGAAATAATTTTGCATCTGTTCTTCTTTTTAATGTGTTTGAATTATTTACATCCCAGTTTTCTCAATTAAAAACTGACATCTGATTTCTACAGACATGTCTGCACAACATGCATATGCCTATGACAACATATTTTGGTTGTGCTGTAGTGATTTCGTTACATTGCCTGGCCTTGTGCTATGTAAACAAGCCATACAGTCTTTGGTCTGACAACCCCTGTAGTCTGACTCTCTAGATGCTAATGAAATTCACTTGTGACTAAAAAGTTTTAAGTAACCAAGAGTTACTGTCACCCTGCTTATTTAACCTATATGCAGAGTACATCATGAGAAAAGCTGGGCTGGCTCAAGCTAGAATCAAGATTGCTGGGAGAAATATCAACAATCTCAGATATGCCGACGATACCACTCTAATGGCAGAAAGTGAGGAAGACTTAAAGAACCTTCTGAGGGTGAAAGAAAAGTGCAAACATTGGCTTGAAGCTCCACATGAAAAAAAAGCTAAGATCATGGCAACCACTCCCCTAACTTCCTGGCAAATAGAAGGGGAAGAAATGGAAGCAGTGACAGACTTTATTTTCCTGGGCTCCAAGATCACCGCAGATGGTGACTGCAGCCATGAAACTGAAAGACATTTACTTCTTGGGAGGAAAGCTACGGCACACCTAGATAACTTAATAAAAAGCCGAGACATCACCCTGCCAACAAAGGTTCACCTAGTCAAAGCTATGGTTTTCTCAGTAGCAATGTATGGATGTGAGAGCTGGACCATAAGGAAGGCAGAGCGCCAAAGGATAGATCCTTTTGAATTATGGTGTTGGAGAAGACTGCAAGGAGATCCAATCGGTCAATTCTCCAGGAAGTCAAGCCTGATTGCTCCCTGGAAGGACAAATCCTGAAGCTGAACCTGAATACTTTGGCCACCTCATGAGAAGAGAGGACTCTTTAGAAAAGACCCTCATGCTGGGAAAGATAGAAGGCAAAAGGGCGGCAGAGGATGAGATGGTTAGATAGTGTCACCGAAGCAATGAACATGAAATTGGGCGAACTCCGGAAGCTAGTGGAGGACAGGGAGGCCTGACGTGCTGTGGTCCATGCTGTGGACACGACTGAGTGACTGAACAACAACAACAACAACAACCAAGAGTAGTAATGACCACTACTCTCACTTACCTGAGGTTGGGAAGGGCTGGCAGTGAAATTAAAAGCAGTGTCTGTCCTGAAACAAAAGGGGGGAAAAGATTGTATAGACATCAGCATAAAAACTGAAACACACACAGTGTTGACAGGCAGTAGCTTTTTTGAAGCTGTATCCAGATCTCAGTAATTACTTTTATATTTTCACAACAGGCTCAAATGATCTGTACCTAGATAAGACAAATGAATATAGAGTGGGAAAGCAGGTACTAAAGCAAAACTAAGGAAAAGCTAAAGGGCAAAATGGTCTCTTACTTCCTTGAATCAGATGCCCTTGAGGAGAAATAATATTTGTTCTCAGTAGAAGAACTTATTCTCAGAACTAACTGTCCTTCTCTCAGAAGGAAAACAAACAAGCAATCAGGGCCCAAGCCTATCCCATTTTCCAGCGCCAATGCAGCTGCAATGCAGACCTCAAGTAAGGAAATAAATGTTCCCTTACCTTCAGGAGGCTTCTACGACTGCCCCTCCATTGCAGGATCCTGCACATATCCTGTTGGCACAATTGGATAGTGCTGGAAAGTTGGAAAGGCTTGGGCCCTCAGTGGATTGCCGAGAGGCACCACTAGGGTTGGTGTCAATTGGTGCGAGAAATGAGAGTGTTACCCCCATGGACTTCCTCCCATACAACTCCTGCATATGAGAGGGGGAGTTGCGCTGGGCGGCCAGCTGTTCTTTGGTGAGAGCAAAGAAGTAGATTATCAGCGAGAAAAAAGAAGTAGATTAGATGCGGCGAGAAAGAAGGACTGGACTATGAAAGTGTCATCTGCATGTAGTTGTTCTTGAAAGATTAGAATTTTGTGATTTGTAAAAACCCTCACGGTTTAGAAAAATGCCTGCCTATGTAAACCACCTTGAATTAAAGTCAAAGGAGCAATCTGATGACCAAGAAAGGCGGTATATAAATACCAATTATTATTATTATTAAACCATACAGAACCTTTAGTAATGCTTTTCTGTACTAATGTTGCTTGTAAATAATTTCCCGTATATCAATGAATGCAATGGCAACAGTAGTGACAAACAACTAACAAAATTAAAATTACATCTTTAAATTACGATAGACACATGTAGGATCAAGCAGCATATGCATCTAGGAAGAGGCTCTATGAACTTTATGATGTGTCACATTGTTTTTCAGCCCTCCAACCCACTTCCTGTTAGCATTTGCTGGCAGCACAGACAGTGACAGGAGCATTGCAATCAGACAGATAAAACATTTCCGCAATGGGGGGGGGAGGAAATTTGTGAACCACGGATGAATTGGATAGCAGACCCACGAATACCGGGGGACACACCTGAAATATGCTACTGATTACTTGTGTTACTGGTTTTTAAAAATTGTTTTAGCTTATTTTTAAACTGTGTTGTTAGTCGCCTTGAGCACTTACCCAAGCTGGAAGTTCTTGAGTCTGGTTACCTGTAGCTGATAGTGGGCATTATAGGGGGCCATGGAAGCTACATCTACAAATATAACCTGCTCTGAAGGTTCACTCTCAGGGGTGGACTCTGATGGACAGAGAGTACGACTCACTTCCTGGTAGTTGTAACTTCTCTGGTACCTGCAAACACACACACCAAAAAACTCATTGATCTACATATCAAAGACAGAAGGCCATACTACTGAAAGGATGGAGAGAGAGAGAGAGAGAGAGAGAGAGAGAGAGAGAGAGAGAGGAGTATTGGGGTAACACCACCACCATCCCAGGTTTTTGGGAAGGGGAAAACCTTCCCAGGGCCTATTGAGGAAAGATGTGGTGAGCAGGGGAGGGAGTAGTCCTGATACCAGTGCCTTTTGTCTTCCCCCAAATCTGCTGCTTGAGTAGGGCTTAAATGAAAACAGAGAGAGAGAGAGAGAGAGAGAGAGAGAGAGACTGTCCCTGGAAGAATCCCTTCTGTCCCTGGAAGTTTCTCTCTCAGTTGCATGAAAGAGCTCTAAAAGCCCATAACCAAAGCATTCAGCCAGGAGAAAAGGGCAGAGCCCCAACTAAGTTCAGCTGACAGCTACATCTACTTTTGAATTTGTAAATAAAGCAACTATTACAAAAATCACCATGATTCTCCAGTGCTCTTTCTCTCTTCTCCAAACATAACCAACCCTGGGTAAGACCGCCCCTGAACCTCTCAGTGTTTGGGGAAGTGGGGAGGACACAACAATACTATGACTACTTACAGGCCTCGAAAAATAAGAGGGACCTGCCAGGACAACACTCCCTTCTGCTGACGGACTACAAACAACACCGGATACTGAAGCTCTTCAGAGTCGCTCTTTACGTTAACCCTGACTGCATCCACCTGTGGAGACACAAATACTTAATACAACTCTCACCACCACCACCACCACCACACCATTTCATTCGAAAGTATGTTATGACCCTTTCAGTTCTGCCTATTCCTTGTTGCTACACCTCATGACTAGACTTGCCAGGTTTTCGAAATGACAATAAGGGACACACAGGTATCGGGTTACTGCTTTCTATCAAACCACTCCATGGTTACCAGAAATGATATCAAAATTATGCAGTTAGCTGTGGCGAGGCAGCAGCAAACAGCAACAGCAGCAGAATTTTAGAATGGGATTTTTAAAATCCCGTTCACCATTGATACGGGACACAATTTTTCAATCTTAAATACGGGAAGTCCCTTATAATAAGGAACACCTGACAAGTCTACTCATCACACAACAGAAGCACACACACACCACACACACCTACCTTTGAGGCAGAGATGTACCTAATGGGGGTCCAGGGGGCCATGAGACCCCAGGCGTCGGCCTGGAAGGGGCCCACTAGCCACCGCCGCCCACTGAGGGTCAGGAACCGAGGGTGCATTACATCCACAGGCCCTCCGAAAGCATTCTGAAGTCTTTGGAAACTGGAAGTTATGTTTAAAGGTCTTCTGAAGGCTTCAGAATGCTTTCGGAGGGCCTGAGAACATTGCATGAGATTCTGGAGGCTCCAGGTGAGTTGGGGGGGGGCAGCAGTCTAGGGGTCAATTGTCTGCGGACCAGGACCAGGGCCATGCATGAGCCAGAGACGCAACTGCTATGAGGCAACCACACCAAAAAAAAAAAATATCCCACAAACCTAGGGGCTAGATCTCATCACAGCAAGAGGTATCAGATACAAAACTGGATCCAGAACACCTCAATACCCTTTAGTTAGTATAACCTCAATAGAATAGCCCATACAGATCACAGAACCAGAAATCACGGCCAGCTCTTGCTATACAGTTAGGGCTGACGGCAAATGGAAGCACAATGTGGGCCACATGGACACAGAGGTTATTTAGAGATGCTCCATTCAAGCTCCAATCCACTTTCTTCCCCAACAAGTCTACAAGCCATCATGCTGCTAGAAGTACAGGCAGTACTGCTGGCCGGGTGGGCAGACTGAGATCAAGCAGTTTTGCCAAAGCCAACTATGTGCTGCGCAATATTGCTATTCTAAGATGTAAGCAACACCGTACCAGGACCATTTAACTTCCATCTGTGATGCACAGATTGTTGCTGTTACCCAACAATATGACATAACTATGATGCAAAGGGGCTGGCATATCTGTGGGAGTAAATAGTCACTGTTTACAAGAGAGTGCTGGATCAAGTATAAACAATATTTTGCATTTTTTGTTGAGGTGTCTGTTCTGTTCCACAAGGACAGGAAGTTTCCCCCTCCACTTCCCCTGGAGCATCAGAACCGGCCACAACTAATGATTGAGGTCAGTGGCAGACCTGAGGCAGGGGCAAGGGGTGCAGATACCCCAGGCACTGGGATGAAGGGAGCAGAGGTGCCAGCTGTCCCCACCCAACCCCACCCAACCCCCCGAGGAGGAGTGCGAAGCCACTCCAGGAAGAGGCTTCCACGGCTCCTTCTAGCTGTGGAAGCCACTTCCTGGACTGACAAAGCATGGCTACAAAGGGCCACCCACCCCACTGTAGCTGTGTCACTCCAGAGTGATACATTGTAACTGTTTCCACTGTAGAAGCTGCTTCCCAGAGCAACATGACTATGAAAGGAAGGGTGACTCTTTGTAGCCGTGCGAGTCCACTGGGGGTGGGGTGGGGATGGCACCTGCAGGTGGGGGGCACACCCCTGGAGGTGTACCCCTGGGCTTCAACTCCCTGCAGGATCGCCCCTGATTGCGGTAGAGTGCATGTGTGTCCCAATAACATTTCCCTGTAGGGGAATATAAGCCCAGTGTACATACTAACCACTCCCATCACTTCCTGTACATGGCAACCACTCCCTGGCAAATAGAAGGGGAAGAAATGGAAGCAGTGACAGACTTTATTTTCCTGGGCTCCAAGATCACCGCAGATGGTGACTGCAGCCATGAAACTGAAAGACGTTTACTTCTTGGGAGAAAAGCTATGGTGAACCTAGACAACTTAATCAAAAGCCGAGACATCACCCTGCCAACAAAGGTTCGCCTAGTCAAAGCTATGGTTTTCTCAGTAGCAATGTATGGCTGTGAGAGCTGGACCATAAGGAAGGCAGAGCGCCAAAGAAGAGATGCTTTCGAATTATGGTGTTGGAGAAGACTCTTGAGAGTCCCCTGGACTGCAAGGAGATCCAATCAGTCAATCCTCCAGGAAGTCAAGCCTGATTGCTCCCTGGAAGGACAAATCCTGAAGCTGAAGCTCAAGTACTTTGGCCACCTCATGAGAAGAAAGGACTCTTTAGAAAAGACCCTCATGCTGGGAAAGACTGAAGGCAAAAGGAGAAGGGGGCGGCAGAGGATGAGATGGTTAGAGAGTGTCACCGAAGCAATGAACATGAAATTGGGCAAACTCCAGAAGCTAGTGGAGGACAGGGAGGCCTGGCGTGCTGTGGTCCATGGGGTCGCCAAGAGTCGGACACGACTTAGCGACTGAACAACAACAACATACTAACCAAATGGTAATTTTCTACAAACGGTGAAACAAGTTAGCACTTTCTTGTCTGCTTGTTTCAGCACTCCCACAATTCTAACTCAACCTGCATTTTTGTAAGTAAAAGTGATTACTAAAATGACTCTCATAGTCTCTAGGGTTCTCTCTCCCAGAAGAAACTAATCCTATAAAGGTAATCTTGAACATTTTGACACTAAAAGGGGGTATCTGATTCCTATTATTTCATTCAAGCCCCTGTATCTACTTCCCTTCCTCTTTACTGGTAAATAACACACAGATTCAACTGCTTGTTCCTTTTAAGCTTCAATCCTAACATACTTTCCATCACTGACATTGTGATGCCAATGGGGCAAGTGCTGCATCCTGCAGTTGGGGGACAGTCAGAGAGGCCTCCTCAAGGTAAGGTAATGTTTGTTCCCTTACCCCAGTGCTGGAAAGTTGTTTAGGATTGCGCCCTTAATTATTCAAGACCATTATTGCTAAATTGCTTTCCAGATCAAATTGCATGTAGACCACTGGGGCAAAGCATTTATGTTCAAGTCGAGAACAGTGCTTCTCACACAATCATCTTGGTTTACACATTTAATTCTTCAAGCTCATCCAGATCCTGCTTCCAGTCTCGGCAAACTATAGAAACTTGAACATTAACATAAAATACCAAAGTTTGGGCACAATTCTATCCAATGTAGCTGCAGTTCAGCCCCTAAAATGGGGAATAAATGCTTCCTCCCTTGAGGAGACCTTTGTAATTGTCCCCTACCACAGAATGCAGTGTGCACCCCACTAGCATTGCTGCATTGATTTACAGGCTTAAGGGCACAATCCTAACCTGGAGTTAGGCCTGCACAGTTAGGCCAGCAAAGTTTGGCCGGCACAAGGGACACCGTAAAGTATGTTTGGACCACTCTCAGAGTCAGAGGCCAACGCACAGACTTGTGTCATGCTCCC
The DNA here is from genome assembly GCA_029204185.1 of Lerista edwardsae. Classification (NCBI taxonomy): domain Eukaryota; kingdom Metazoa; phylum Chordata; class Lepidosauria; order Squamata; family Scincidae; genus Lerista; species Lerista edwardsae. Next base: position 3,398,905 of record JAJKFI010000066.1, on the reverse strand, counting down.
TAACTCCGAGAGTGGTGTAAAAACACTTTATAGTGACGCTGGTGCCAGCCAAATTTTGCTGGCCTAACTGTGCTGGCCTAATGCCAGGTTAGGATTGTGCCCTAAATTATATAGACTTCCCCTACATGGATGCACTCTTCAGCATCAAGGAAGATCGCAACTGCCCCATCTTCCAAACAAAATGTTTTTTCTTTTGTTTCTATGGTTGCTGAGCAACTGGCAGTTGGAGTGGAACGTTCTTTTACATGAGACAGGGAGAAGCAAACTCTCAGTAGCTGCTCCCTGCCTGGTTGATAGCTGAGGTCTTGCCATGGTTTTGCCATGATGGCAATTCAGAAGAAATGGAATTAAGAAATGGATAAGCCCAAAGGTTTTCTTCTTCCCATGGCCCTTTTCTAGGCTGAAGTGATCACGAGGAACTGTAAGAAGAACCCAGTGATATCCCCCATCCAGAGGCGGAGAAGGGTGTAGCAGGGTGGGGTGGGAGCCATGGGCGCTGGCAGCAGTGAGGTGCCATAGCATGGACCAACCTGTGCACTTTTTGGCCCACCCACCCGCCCGCCCCCCCCTTACGTTCATATCGCTCCAAAATGGAGCGATCCCATGTGCAGGGAGGCGTGGCTGGGTGATGCACGGGGTAGGGCAACATGCTGGGGGCATGTTTACATCGCCCTGCCTTGGGTGCGCTCGGGGCTCCGTGCGTCTCTGCCCCCATCCTAGACCCAGGAGGCAGGTAGCTGCAGAAGTAGGTGGTTTTTGGAAGACAAATGAACTAGGAAATGCAGCGATTACCCAGATGACTTCAACATAATGACAGGAGCCTTCTAGAAAGGGAAGGAAGGGAATGGAGAGGAAATGGAGGGAATGTTCATTCTGGCCTCAGCGGCTTGTTGGGAAGGAAAGGGACGGTGGAGGACTTTGTGGATTGCATCTTGTGATAACCTGCAAAACAGCCCAAAGGAAAAGTGATCATTATTTTGCCCTTCGTGCAGATGGAAAGACTGAGGGCGCAATCATAACCTGGAGTTAGGCCAGCAGTTAGGCCAGCACAGTTTGGCCAGCACAAGGGACACTGTAAAGTATGTTTTGACCACTCTCAGAGTCAAATATGCCAGCACACTGACGTGCGCCATCCTCCCTGACTCTGAGAGTCGTCGAAACACGCTTTGCGGTGGCCCTGGTGCCGGCCAAACTTTGCTGGCTTAACTGTGCCAGCCTAATTCCAAGTTATGATTGCACCCTGAGACATTGAGACCATTCCAGAGACAAGATACAAATAGGGCTTTTCCTGATGTGTAGTGAGAAATAACTGGCTCCCTTTGGGTAGGCACAGTTTATGTCTTTGTATGTCTTCTCTTCGCCCAAAAGATACTGCTTGAGTAGTTTGACCCTCCCCTTTTTTAGATGACAGGAAGGTGCCTCCTAACCTAGAGATTTGTCAGCTTCTTTTATTGGCTCTGAAACAAAGGCAGAAGAACTCATCAGATATATTGAAATTTGTGGTGAGTGTGATTCTATGGGTCAGTAGGAAAGAGTGAAGATTGACAGGGGGGATGAGGGACTGGATGTGGGCAGATAACTATGGAAGCCAAGCTAGTTCCTATGGCTGAGGAGTGGAGGAAATATTCCCTTGTTTCAAATCCATCATCAAATCCAAATTTCAAGAACATTCAATTCAATTAATTTAAGTTTAATTACAATTCCAAGAAGTTGGATGGAGGGTTAGTTGAGGAAAAAAAGTGAAGAGAGCAGCAGCAAGATGCGGGAGGTTGGAAGGTACTTGTGGGAGTCAAGTTTAAAAAAGTCCTACTAGGTTCTCATCAGCCATTTTCTGTATAGTCTTTTTCAGCCAATGATCAAGGAAATAACACAAGACCACATGAGAACGAAATCCTGATATGGATTTTGTACAAAATGAGGTTAAGTATGTCTTTGTAGAGAAAAGACTATTTATCTAAAGCTTTAAGGCAACACCAGGATAGAATGACAGAAGGATGAATCAGTTCAGGTAGCAACATTTCTAAGATAGCAATCCTAACCTGGAATTAGGCTGGCACAGTTAGGCCAGCAAACTTTGGCTGGCAGAAGGGACACCGTAAAGTATGTTTGGACCACTCTCGGAGTCAGAGAGACCAGCACACAGACGTGCCCCCATCCTCCCTGGCTCCAAGAGTGATCCAAATGTGCTTTACAGTGGCCCCGGTACTGGCCAAACTTTGCTGGCCTAACTGTACCTTCAGTTAAAAAAAAATGGAGTAATTCATTCATTCCTTTTGTTCTGAAATCCAGACAACATCAGAGAAGCAGCAGCAGCAGCAGCAGCAGCAGCAGCAGCCACTGGCCCTCTCTCAAATCTTCCAGCTATTGAAAAGAAGAGCACTAGAATCTACCATCTTGCAAAAATCACAAGAACCCAGGGCCAGATTATCCATAAGGCTGACTAGGCTTAAGGCTAGGGGCCCCACAGGACTAGGTGTCCGTCAATGTTCTTGCTAACCTGTCCTGTTGTTGAGGCCCAAGGCCCAAGCTGGGCCCTATTGCTCAGACGAGTCGCATGGAGCTGAGCCATTAGAACTCCTGCCAGGACGAACAGTGCCTGCATGGCTGGATGCATGGTCCCACTTCCAGAGTGGACGCCACAGGGCCGAAGGCATGCAGGCGCCGGGGCTGAGCAGCACCTGTTCATTCAGCTGCTCACTGGCCCCATTCCCGGGGACCGAGACAGGTGGCGCAACCACCACAAGGCCTGAACTGGGCCCAGTCATTTGTGGCAGGGAGCTATGTCACTCCGCCCCATCTGCAGGGAGAAAAGCTGCAGTGATGCGGAGCTCCCACATGGAACTGGCCTGACCTATAGTGCTGAGAGGAGGCACACAGGGTGTCAGGCAAATAGAGGAGCAGGAAGGTAACAAGTGCCCTCCTTTTACTTTTGGGAGGCAACTCAGAGCCGTATTTCAAGGAGGTGGGAATTGACAACATGGCAATTGAAAACACGTCGGGGGCGGGGGGGGGACAGAGAGAGAGAGAGAGAGAGAGAGAGAGAGAGAGAGAGAGATGAGGCAAGGCTACTGCATATTATTTTTCTGATTTGCAGTGATTATTGAATGTGGTCCGGTGGCATTCCTACAGGGGGGCCCAAAATGCCAGAGGCATTCCAGGGCGAAACAACACACGTGCCTTCCCGGCTCCGGGAGCCAGCAAAGCGTGCGGTTCCCCCCCCCCGCCGCTGCCGCCACTCGGGCAAAATGGCTGGGGCAAATGAGAGGGCAGGGGCGTGGTCTCTCTCTACCATGGCGTAGCCAAAGTTGGCAAACCATGGGGGGAGAGAAGCCACACACCCCAATGTCATGACGTCATGACATTGCGTGCCATGGGTGCTGTTTCGCCCTGGAATGCCTCTGGGAGTGCCAAGGGGCGTGGCTGCATCAAGGGGCATGGCTACGCCCCCCATGTTGAATGCAAGTCGACCTCCCTAGTCTCCTCCAATGGTTGGAAGAGCTGGCAGCACTGTGCTCCAAAGCACCTGGCTCATCTGACAGTTGGAGGAACTGATTGCCCTTTACCAGCTTTGTGCCACTGTAAGGGGCGGTCAGTTCCTCCAACTGGAGGAACAGATCGCCCCTTGCAGTGGCATGAAGCTGGTAAGGGGCAATACGATCAGTTCCTCTGAGTCCTGGAGGAACCAGGCACCTTGTAGTGTGGTGCCGCCAGTTTTCCTCCAACCATTGGAGGAGCTGGTGGAGGTACACCATGAGGCATCCTGTTCCTCTGGCAGTCAGAGGAACCGATTGTTCCTTGACGGTTTCATTCTGCTGTAAGGGGCAGTCGGTTCTGTGCACGAAGCGGCACAAAGGCACAACCACTGGAGGAGCTGGTGGAGCTGCGCTACAGTGCGCTTGGTTCCCCCTTGCAGCGGAAGTGGCCTTGCACCACTGCAAGCTGCCAGAGCAGCCCTTTGTGCTGCTAAAAGCAGTGCTCCCAGTAGGGGGCTGCTTTCAGGAGGTAATTGCGGTGACACGAGTATGTCACCACAATTACTTCCAGGGGGCGGCAGACTGGGGGGGGGGCACCCCTGGGTAGGGAAACCCCACAGCTGCCTCTGCCTCCTTGGCAAGTAACATATTAAGAATCTTATAAATTCTCATCCAGATATGCACTAGGACAGTGGTTCTCAACCTTTTTTCACTTGCTTACCCCTTGGCAGCCCATTTCCATAGACTGTACCCCTCATACTCAGTGGCGGACCAAGCCAAGGCTCTGACCTGGCCAGGTCGATGCTCTCCACCCCTGACGCTAGCTTCCCACCCCGGCATGCTCCCCTTGCATGCAACGCTCCATATCGGAACGGTTGGGCAAGGGTGGGCAGAAAGGCCAAATGCCACTTGCCTTCACGCTTGCGGCAGCTATGGTGGCCAGGAGGGGGCAAAGCAAGCGAGTGGCATCTACAGTTCCACTGCCATTCCAACCCACGTGACCCTTGGAGCCCCTCACAGCACGCCACTGCTCATATTAGCAAAATGTTTGTAATTGATATAGTTGCTGTTACTTCAACTGTAAATAAATGGCCCAATAATGGGATTTAAAAGCAATAGAATCTATTGTGAATAGAATAGAATTATGGTGCTGGAGAAGACTCTTGAGAGTCCCCTGGACTGCAAGGAGGTCCAATCGGTCCATCCTACAGGAAGTCAAGCCTGATTGCTCCCTGGAAGGACAAATCCTGAAGCTGAAGCTCAAATACTTTGGCCACCTGATGAGAAGAGAGGACTCTTTAGAAAAGACCCTCATGCTGGGAAAGATTGAAGGGAAAAGGAGAAGGGGGCAGCAGAGGATGAGATGGTTAGATAGTGTCACCGAAGCGATGAACATGAAATTGGGCGAACTCCGGAAGCTAGTGGAGGACAGGGAGGCCTGGCGTGCTGTGGTCCATGGGGTCGCGAAGAGTCGGACACAACTTAGCAACTGAACAACAACAGAATCTATATATATAAAGAAGAGCATATGTGTGTATGTATGTGTGCATGTTCCATATAGGCTCCACAACGCCTGGACCGACTCGCGCCAAACTCGGCACGCGGGTGCCTTGGCCCCCTGAGACCATTGCTGCGTGGTTTTGGAACGGCTCGTGCCCCCACGGGCAGGGGTAAGAGTGAATTTGTGGTTCTCTATGGGTGGCTATGGGCTGAGCCACTGCATTCCGAGGCTCTGATGACGACATGATGAGATGCAAAGTACATGCAAATGACTTGTGGAATCTTCAGGCAGCAACTGAACTCTTTACAGTTGAAGACAAACAGCAGCAAATAGGTTTCCCGCAGGCAAACCGATACAGGGCCATCTGTATGGCTGGTGAGTGGGGGAGGGTCAGGGATGGGGCATATAAACACCTGGGCGCAAATAGGTTTCCCGCAGGCAAACCGATACAGGGCCATCTGTATGGTTGGTGAGTGGGGGGGTCAGGGATGGGACATATAAACACCCGGGCGCAAATAGGTTTCCCTTAGGGAAATCTACACAGGGCCATCTGTATGGCTGGTGACTGGGGGGGTCAGTGATGGGACATATAAACACCCGGGCACACATGTGAGTGGGGGGGGTCAGGGATGGGACATATAAATGGGCCATCTGTATGGCTGGTGAGTGGGGGGGGGTCAATGATGAGACATATAAACACCCGAGCGAAGCCGGGTACATAAAAGCTAGTAATTTTTATAAAACACACAACCAATATTTTATACACAACAAATGTTCAGTGTGTTTCTTGAGCTTGTTTTGAGGCACTTAGGGGTTTTGTTTGTTTGTTTGTTTGTTTTGACAAGCACTGGGTTCTCCTTATTCACTCTAGAAGGCAGTAAAATTGCCCAGAGTACTTGTGGCTTGGCAAATCTGGTAAGATTTAAGTCATACATTTAAATGTAACTCCTATATCTTCCATTTCTTCCCCTTCCCATCTCACCACCCATCAAATCACAATTTATCAATTTCTCTAGGGTAGATCATCAACATGTCAGAATGTAAGTGCCTCCGTGACTTTAGCTGGCCTCAACGGGAGCCTCAAGTTGAAGGAGCCTCAAGGGGGTGGGCCCAGGATAGGAAAGCAGGGCAGGATCCGGCCTACACTGCTGCCACCAAGATTCATTCCCTCCCAGCCCAGAACTGGACGAAGCACCATCAAGTGGAACCCACCTGACTTCTCAGTCCTTTTTACCTAAATAGTCAGGTTTGCTGCCCAATTGGCAAGGCATACCTGTCTCTGGGCAGACTGGCTATTCCAGAGAGGGGAAAATCTTCCTGAATCTGCACACACACACGGCCCACAGAATGGAGATTGGACAAAGAATGCTGCAGGAGGATGTTCCAACAGGACAAGGACTCCCCAGCAGAAGCTCCACTATAGGTTCAGCACTCCTTGTCCTGTATCCAAGAAGTATCCAAGAAGTATCCAAAAATAGGCAAAAGGGGGAAAACCTAGGGCAGTGGTTCTCAAATGTTTAGACCAGGACCCACTTTTTAGAATGGCACTTGGGACCCACCAGAAGTAATGTCATTAACCTGGAAGTGATGTCATAGCCAGAAGTGACATCATCAAGCAGGAAATGCCATTGTAACATAATCAAATGACACTCTTGGAATGCAAACTGCCATTCTTGGACTGCAGCAATTGCACAGCCATGAAACGACCCTGACAGAAAGCAAGATTAGGTCAAAATATGATGTAAAAGCACTGAACTAAAAACAATTTTAAAACCCCCCACCTCACTTGAAAATTCAAACTGTGAGCATTCACAACAGGAATATAGCAAGAGTAAGGTCTGCAGCTTTCAAGATGGCTGCTCCCAGCTTTCCACGAACCATCTGACATCAGGTCATGACCCACAAAGTGGGTCCCACCCCACAGTTTGAATAACACTGACCTAGGGCATTTGTCATAAGAGGAGAAAACGAAAGGGGGCCATTAGCACTACCCACTACTAATCGGTTAGCCTCCGATTTCCCAAATAGACTGCATCTGGCTTTTGGCTCCTAATTAACAGCAAATTTCAGTGGATGCATTAAAAAAATTATGTTATGCACTTAGAATGAGGCTCTCTCTGTCAGTTGCAGCCATTTCTAGCACATAAATTCAATTTTCAATAGCTAGTAAAGACAAAAAATGAAGGGGAACCTTATGAACACCTATCAGACATCTGCGGGACAGAGATAGCTTGAGTCCAGATGTCCTCGTGGCATATGTCTGTAAATGTTGCTATGGCAATACACACTGCTTGCCAAGCTGATATTTTTATTTAAAGCTTAACACAAGCTGGAAAGTGATTTTAAATCCAGGATCCCTGGTGATAAACTTGCTGATAGTGTTTTCCTATCTCTTTTGTGCTCTCTGTATAGGGTAACACTTGGAATAGACAGGAACATTGGAAGATGGGCAGAAAAAGTTGTGCACAATTTGTATAGGCAAACAAAAAGTGCTAAAACAGGTGCAGAGCTTGAGTTTGGATCCATAAATATAAGAGCACAATGCTAAATTGCGCTGGATTGGCGAGGTCAGTAGGCCTGCACCAAATACACCTTAGGTGTCCAAGGGCTCTGGCCCCCCCCATGGGGTTCCTTGGATCTGCGCCTGCTATTTAGCAGGCTATTTAGTTTGTCACTTCACACTTCACAAAACCTTCATTGGCATATAAAAAATAGGCAACCAGCAAGCAAGCCATAAAATGAACAACAACAACAATTGGCTTCCTCTCCGGAGCTAAAATAAAAGATAAATGGAGTGAAATTAAAATTAGGAGCACTCTTCTGTCTCTCGACGTTTGTTATTAATTTTTACTATAGAGAACAAGAACTCCGCTACATGTCGAATAAGAGTCGGATCTGTAGTCCTGATAAAAAAGTTTAACAATGCCACTTCATCCTTCGAATGGACTCCAAGCTTACAAAAGGAAAGAAACTTACATCGAGCGTGATCATGTAAGGGGCAGTGGAAAAAAAGGTGGATCATCGTTTCTTGAACCCCCAACACACACGGGCAGGTTCTATCATTAAAGGGGATATTCAAAAATCTACCCCATAGTACCTCAGAAGGCAGTGCATTACATCTGGCTAAGGTAAAGGCACGTCTTACATTATAATTCAAAACCACTGAGAAGTAGAGTGGGATTATGCCCAGTCTAACGGGCATGAGCCATGGTAGTGGAAGACGCAGGCTATTAATAGCCCTTAAGAATTCCAAGGCCTGGTTATCCCACAATTTCTGCTTAACTTGCTTGAGAGCAACCACTAATGGAATGTCTCCAAGCAGCTCGGCACTAAGGACCAGTTGATTCAATTTATCTTCACAAAGCGCATTAGAGAAAGAAGTGTCCTTTTTTAGATGGTATAGAAGACCTTTTTGAGAGTTGTTAAAGTAAATCTTCAGCCAGAATCTAATAGTTCTCAGCCAGGCCAAGGTCTCTAACTTCACTTGACCTAACTCAAGGCAGAGAACTGAGTAGGGCACTGCATTTGGCAAGGCTAAGATCTTCCTAAAAAACATAGCCTGATTTCTTTCGCATGCATGATTAAATGCCTTGATCCAAACTGGGATACCATATAACAATTGATTAATAACTAAACCTTAGCATTGTAAACCCTAATGGCAGCTGGGACAAATAAACCTCCTTCTTTGTAAAAAAAACTTAAAATGGCCCGGGTGGTAATTTTAACTGACTCCAGTGCCATTTGACGGTGACCTACCCAGGAATGGTTATAAGTAAACAGAACACCTAAATATTTAAACTGTTTTACCTGTTCGACAGAATGGCCATTAAACACCCAATTTTGAGGGGACCATCTTTTGGCAAAAACCAATATTTTTGACTTGGAATAATTAAGATGGAGCTTATTCTTAGCAAAGTAGTCCAAACAACCACGAATCAATCTCCTAAGGCCCACACGAGTTCTTGACAAGAGAACCGCATCATCTGCGTATAGTAAGATAGGTGTCACAATGTCCCCTAATTTCGGGGGATGGGCATTTATCTTGGTCAGGAACGGGGTCAGATCATTCAAAAAGAGATTGAAAAGGGTAGGGGCCAATACACACCCCTGTTTCACTCCTTTGTTAGTACTGAACTCTTCAGAGAGAAGACCCTCTTGGGAACATCTGACCCTACAAGATGTTTTGGAATAAAGGCGTCTAATCAGCATTAGGAGGTAGGGATCCACTCCTAGCTTTTCCATTTTGCTACACAAGAGATCTCTATCGATACTGTCAAACGCTGCCTTAAGATCTAGAAAGGCAGCGTATAATTTGGCTTTAGGTTTAGCTGTATATTTAGCTATCAGATGGGATAGAACTATACAGTGATCAATAGTGGAGCTACCATGCCTAAAACCAATTTGCTCCACCCCTAAAATCTCTTGTTGATCTATCCAATAATTAAGATGTCCCAGTAGGTGGCTGGCATAGAGTTTGCCAACCACCGACAATAGGCTTATTGGTCTATAATTTTCCAGGGCCTTACGATCGCCTTTTTTATAAATAGGCACAATTATCGATTTAGTCCAGGCCTCAGGAATCAAGCCTGAAGAGTTAGTTTGTCTATTTGTTAGTTTGTGTGAACTTTTGTTTGTGTTTGCGTGATCATGCCAATAAAGGTTTCTGGTTCTGATTCTGACTTCACCAGAACAAGTAAGTTGGCAGTGGAAAGCATTTTGGAACTCCCTCCCCTTTGAGTTAAGAACAGCTCCTGTACTGCAAACTTTCTGGTGAGGCCTCAAGACATTTTTATGTCAGAAAGCTTTTAATAACCTGTAAGGAGATGTTGGCTGCTTTTTAAAATAACTTTTGTAGTATTTTAATTGTTTTATCGCTGCTGCTTGTTTTACTGTATATTTTATTGTATACTAGCTGGTCCTTATTTATCCCAAGCTTCTATTAGGCAGGAAAAGGAATGAATTCTATCTATAGTGTAAAATCGAAGTAATGTTATGTACAGGTAATTAAAAGTATAAGTACGGTATAAAAATTATAAAGTGAAATCTTTTACGAATTCACTATAATATTAATGTTACGCAAAACTGGATTATAAACAACATTTTTAGTTTCACCTCCAAGAGCAAGAATACATAAATTCTTAGGTGAACCCACCCTTGAGCAAGCAACATAAAGTTGTCCGTGGGAGAAACATGGCGATCTCAAATCCACTCTGCAGTACTTAATAGACTGCCCCTGTGACTTGTTGATCGTGATTGAGAATGCAAGTCTCACTGGAAATTGCAATCTCTTAAAGTGAAAAGGGAGATCCGTCGGAATGAGTGGTATCCGTAGGATAAAAACTGTTCCACCCTCTCCCTTTCTTGTCAAGAAAGTCGCTTCAATTACAGTACCCAGCATCTTCTTGACACATAGCCTTGTGCCGTTGCAAAGTTTTGGCAGGTCGAGGTTCCGTAGTAAAATAATTGGAGATCCCAATGTAAGCAAAAGACGATGTGGTGGCAATCCAGCCAGCCCAAGTGAGTTTAGGAAGTCTGATGGGAAATTGACGACCTCATAGGCATCTACTATGGTTTCAATAGACTTGTATTCAGTGACTACACCTGGTAACATGGCAAGTATTTGAGTGGAGTCCAAGACCAGGGCATAATGGTTTCTAAAAATTTCCAGAGGTTCTACAGAGTTCTACTCATTCTATTCGACTACACTTGGGCTTAAATGTCATCGGGACTGTCACCAATCAGCTTAGCGACCCCGAAAGCTATGGATTTGACACTAATGTTGGTCATTTTGGACATTTTTTTTTTCACCCCTTCTCACCCCCCATGCTGATGAGGACTAAACATGGACTTAAACGGCATTGGGAGTATCACCGTTCATCTCAGCGACCCCGAAAACTATGGATTTGACACTAATATCGGCAGTTTTCGATTATTTTTACATGTCACCCCCTTCCCACCCCCACCCCTAGGGGTGCTAGGGGTGTCTTACCCCCACAGTATTTCTAGAAGTGGGATGAGTTGTGAAATCTGAAATCAAATGGGGTCCTCTATACCACCATCAGCGTGCTGCGGATATTCTATTTCCAAGAACTGTATCTTGCACCCCTTCTCACCCCCCATGCCGATGGGGACTGAACTTGGACTTAAACAGCATCAGGAGTGTCACCGTTCATCTCAGCGACCCCAAAAACTATGGATTCGACACTAATATCAGCTGTCTTCGATTATTTTTACAGGTCACCCCCTTTCCACCCCCACCCCTAAGGGTGCGTTCTATTCGACTACACTTGGCCTTAGATGTCATCGGGACTGTCCCCAATCAGCTTAGCGACCCTGAAAACTATGGATTCTACACCGATATGGGCCGTTTTCGACTATTTTTGCATGGCACCCCCTTCCTACCCCCACCCCTAGGGGTGCTAGGGGTGTCATACCCCCACAGTACTTCTAGAAGTGGGATGAGTTTTGAAATCTGAAAGCAAACGGTGTCCTCTACGCCACCATCAGTGTGCTGCGGATCTTCTATTTCTAAGCACTGTATCTTGCACCCCTTCTCACCCCCCATGCCGATGGGGGCTGAATGTGGACTTAGATGGCATCAGGAGCGTCACTGCTCGTCTCGGCGACCCCGAAAACTATGGATTCGACACCGATATTGGCCGTTTTTGACTATTTTTACATGGCACCCCCTTCGCACCCCCACCCCTAGAGGTGCTAGGGGTGTCGTACCCCCGCAGTATTTCTTTCCAGAGTGTAAGCCATATGTGTACCAAATTTGGTGAAAATTGCTCCAGGCGTTCCAGAGCTATGCTGGAACATACATACACACGTACACCCAATCCGCTCCAAAGCACCCACAGCTAACCTGCACGGTCTTGTTCCAAGTAACTGTGTACAAGATTGCAGCTTAAACTTTTTATTTGTTGCCATTTTTAAAAAAATAGTTTTGAAACAATTGTAAAACTACTCTACAGGTGGGACGAGTGTGTTTGTGGCGTCATAGGTGCAAGCCAACCAGCATCCTGCACTTCCAGTTTCTGCTGCAAACTTACAGAACTGCAAACTTACAGAACTGGTTTTCCCTTCGCTCAATTCTAGAGAGAGAGAAAATGTTTGTTTGACGAAAATACGAAAATACAGAAGTACTTCTACAGCAGCTCACCACTCAAATAATGTTACCTTTGTACAAAGGTAAATCCCTCCTCTCCCTTGCTGCTGTAGCCAGTAAGCAACGCCAAAATGTTGCTTTTCCCTATGAGGATTGGCTAAAACGGTGCAGGGGAGGAGTGATTTCCACTGCAAGGGAAGGTTTCTTGCAAAACTTAGAGCTCTGCCCTCCCTTAGATCTGCCTCTGGCTGCGTGGCTTGCTCTGAGCCGTGCCTGCTAAAGGGCACAAACATGCCCTTGCCCTGTGGAGGCTCCAGCTCCTAACTTGCGCTGGGTACGCTGCAGGCACACTGGCCTACCTGCTTCAGCGTAAATTAGGATTGTGCCCCAAATAAAGTTAATGTGCTACCTCACTGGGTGACACCAACCCTAATGATGTCACTGGTGGGACATTTGGGTGTTGTTGGTCACTGGTTTAGATGACTTTAGTGGCTTCTAAACATTCATGGTGGACTATAGTTTATTGTTGTTGTTGTTGTTCAGTCGCTAAGTCGTGTCCGACTCTTCGCGACCCCATGGACCACAGCGCGCCAGGCCTCCCTGTCCTCCACTAGCTTCCGGAGTTTACCCAATTTCATGTTCATCGCTTCGGTGACACTATCTAACCATCTCATCCTCTGCCGCCCCCTTCTCCTTTTGCCTTCAATCTTTCCCAGCATAAGGGTCTTTTCTAAAGAGTACTCTCTTCTCATGAGGTGGCCAAAGTATTGGAGCTTCAGCTTCAGGATTTGTCCTTCCAGGGAGCAATCAGGCTTGACTTCCTGGAGGATTGACCGATTGGACCTCTTTGCAGTCCAGGGGACTCTCAAGAGTCTTCTCCAGCACCATAATTCGAAAGCATCTATTCTTTGGCGCTCTGCCTTTCTTATGGTCCAGCTCTCACAGCCACACATAGCTACTGGGAAAACCATAGCTTTGACTATGTGAACCTTTGTTGGCAGGGTGATGTCTCGGCTTTTCATTAAGTTGTCTAAATTCGCCATAGCTTTCCTCCCAAGAAGTAAACGTCTTTTAATTTCATGGCTGCAGTCACCATCTGCGGTGATCTTGGACCCCAGGAAGATAAAGTCTGTCACTGCTTCCATTTCTTCCCCTTCTGTTTGCCAGGAAGTGATGGGAGTGGTGGCCATGATCTTAGTTTTTTTAATGTTGAGCTTCAAGCCAATTTTGGCACTTTCCTCTTTCACCCTCATCAGCAGGTTCTTTAAGTCTTCCTCACTTTCTGCCATTAGAGTGGTGTCGTCTGCATATCTGAGGTTGTTGATAATTCTCCCAGCGATCTTGATTCCAGCTTGTGAGTCATCCAGCCCTGCCTTCCTCATGATGTACTCTGCGTATAAGTTAAATAAGCAGGGTGACAGTATACAGCCTTGTCGTACTCCTTTCCCAATTTGAAACCAGTCGGTTGTTCCATGTCCAGTTCTAACGGTTGCTTCCTGACCCGCATAAAGGCTTCTCAGAAGGCAGATCAGGTGGTCTGGAACTCCCATCTCTTCAAGAACTTGCCACAGTTTGTTGTGATCCACACAATCAAAGGCTTTAGCATAGTCAATGAAGCAGAGGTAGATGTTTTTCTGGAACTCTCTGGCTTTCTCCATGATCCAGCGAATGTTGGCAATTTGATCTCTAGTTCCTCTGCCTCTTCGGAAACCAGCTTGTACATCTGGTTTAAACCACTATAGTTTATTAGTGGTTATTAACCATGATGGCTACATTGGACTTCCAGATGCAGGGGCAGTACGTCACTGAGTACTATGTGCAGCAGAGCCGTCACAGTGGAGGGCACTGACATTCACCCATTATTATTTTCTGGCCATTATTATTCATGTCATGGCTATTATTATCTTTCAGCCTTAACTTCATCATAGGGTTATTATGAGGGGAGGAACCATGCATACCACCCTGAGCTCCTTGAATGAAAGGTGGTATAAAAAGGTGAAAAATATAAATAAATAAATAAATAAATAAATAAATTATATGGGGGGGTTAAAAATGTTATCAGCCCCCAAGGGGGGGCGGCGGAAATGTCCTAGCTAGGCCACTGTTCTAAACAGATTTTAAAAGATGAAACCCTGAACTGTTCTTCAATCTGCCAAGAATCCAGATTGGTTGACTTGTACTGAAAACCTTTGAATTGACATGATCCTGTACCTTCAAGTCTCTCCCTGCCTTCATGGATTTGCTTTTGAAGGGCCTATTCCTTTTGCACCCCTTCCACGTTGGATGCATTAAGGGTAGGCGAATCCTTATCTTTTCCCCATCACTAAGTGGGCTAGACTCAACCCCAGAGCCATAATGAATTGAAACTGCGCCTGGAGCAAGAAAATATTTTGTGCCCCCCCCCCCATTTCCAAACTCACCAATGGCATGTGGCTATAGGCTCTCTAGGGAGTTGCAATGAGGTGATGTCACCCTCCACTTCCTGATTTGGTGCTGCTGCTGCTGCTGCTGCTTCTGTCGCCTGCAGCCTCCTAGACAGGTGGAAGACAACACAGCTCCCTTCCTTCCCCCCCTTTCACATTTCGCCTTGCTTCACCTCTTGCCTCGGCTGTAGGCAACAGAAGAGGCTGCCCAAGGCAACAGATAAGCAAATGGTGGAGCTTGAAGATACAAAGGGGCGCAATTATGAAGTTATTTGCATATTAATGTTGCAAAAATTGCGCTCCTCCTTTGAACTCCGCCTGGAGCGGCTGCTCCTCAGGCTCCACCCCTGATACATCTCTGCTCAACCCTGTGGTAGTCTGGGGTGTAATATTATATTCCAAAAGGAACTGGGCTAGCTTTATCTCCAAACTCTACAATTTTTTTTTTAAATCACCTATTTGAAGGCCCACATATCTCTTTTGGCTAGTCCACTAGAAACTGGATGGAGTCTGAAAATATTTAATTCTATTTTTGCTAAGGAACTTTTTAAACTCCTGGCTGATGAAATTTGGCCCATCATCTGTGAGCTATTGATGGGGGCAAGTTTTTTTCCACAGGTGGCTGCTGAAATTGTTGAGTTCATTGGCTGCACTTCCAACCACTTTGACTAGGTAGGGGAGCCCACCAGGTTGAAATCCCCACTCTGCTATGAAGCTTCCTGGGTCACCTTGGATCAGTCACTATCTCCCAGCCTCACCTACCTCACAGGGTTGTTGTGAGGACATTCATTCAAGGAGCTCCTCTAAACTACAGGCCGGTCAGCATAACGTCTGTTCCGGGTAAGATGGTGGAAAGCCTCATCAATGATAAAATCCTAAAACACATAGAGGAACAAGTACTGCTGAAGGAAAGTCAGCATGGCTTCTGTAAGGGTAAGTCTTGCCTCACGAACCTTTTGGAATTCTTTGAAAAGGTCCACAGGCACGTGGATGTGGGTGAACCTGTGGATATCATATATCTGGATTTTCAGAAGGCATTTGACACGGTCCCCCACCAAAGGCTGCTGAAGAAACTTCACAGTCAGGGAATAAGAGGGCAGGTCCTCTTATGGATTCAGAATTGGTTGAAGGCCAGGAAACAGAGAGTGGGGATTAATGGGCAATTTTCACAGTGGAGAGAGGTGAAAAGCGGAGTGCCCCAGGGATCTGTCCTTGGGCCAGTGCTTTTCAACTTGTTCATAAATGACCTGGAAACAGGGACAAACAGCGACGTGGCCAACTTTGCGGATGACACAAAACTTTTTCGGGTGGTGAAGACCAGAAGGGATCGTGAAGAGCTCCAGAAGGATCTCTCCATGTTGGGGGAATGGGCGGCAAAATGGCAGATGCGTTTCAGCGTAGACAAGTGTAAAGTGATGCACATTGGGGCCAAAAACCAAAACTTCAGCTATAGGCTTATGGGTTCTGAGCAGTCTGTGACAGCTCAAGAGCGAGATCTTGGGGTGCTGGTAGACAATTCAATGAAGGTGTCGACCCAGTGTGCGGCAGCAATTAATAAGGCCAATTCCATGCTTGGGGTAATTAAAAAAGGGGTTGAGAATAAAACAGCCAATATTATCATGCCATTGTACAAATCGATGGTAAGGCTGTACCTGGAATATTGTGTGCAGTTGTGGTCGCCGCACCTCAAAAAGGACATAATGGAGCTGGAAAAGGTGCAGAAGAGAGCAACAAAAATGATTACGGGGCTGGGGCACCTCCCTTATGAAGAAAGACTGCAGCGTTTGGGGCTCTTCAGCCTAGAAAAATGGCGCCTGAGGGGGGACATGATTGAGACATACAAAATTATGCATGGAAGGGATAGAGTCGATAGAGGGATATTCTTTTCCCTCTCTCAAAACACCAGAACCAGGGGGCATCCGCTAAAACTGAGGGTTGGGAGAGTTAAATAAAAGGAAGTACTTTTTTACCCAGTGGGTGGTTAGTCTGTGGAACTCTTTGCCACACAAGGTGGTGATGGCATCTGGTTTAGATGCCTTTAAGAGGGGTTTGGACGGATTTCTGGAAGGAAAGTCCATCGTGGGCTATAGGCCATGATGGGTTGTGCAACCTCCTTACATTAGTAGTAGGCTACTTCAGAGTACCGGGTGCAAGGGAGTGGCAACAAGATGCAAGTGTCTTGTGTCTCGTGCCTCCCTGGGGCACCTGGTGGGCCGCTGTGAGATACAGGAAGTTGGACTAGATGGGCCTTTGGCTGGATCCAGCAGGGCTCTTCTTATGTTCTTATGTTCTTATGACATAAGGAGGGGAGGAACTATGTACACCACCCTGAACTCCATGGAGGAAAGGTAGTATAAAAATGTTAAACATAAATGAAATATTCAAAGACATTTTTCCTATGAAAGGTCCTGCAAAGTGTAGATGCCACTGAAACCATGGCTGTCCTGGCCATTCCTGAAGATGAAGGGGTCACAGTGCAGGGAACTGTTGATATGACTGACATTGGAGACACCTCTTGAGGGCGCAATCCTGAACAGGAGTTAGGCCGGCATAAAATAAGCCAGCAAAGTTTGGCCAGCACAAGGAACACCATAAAGCATGTTTGGCCTACTTTCGGAGTCAGGAAGGATGGCTCAGGTCTGTGCACTGGCCTCTCTGACTCCAAGAGTGGTCCAGATATACTGTACAGTGGCCCTTGTGCTCGCCAAACTTTGCTGGCTTAGTTTATGCCGGCCTATGGGATTGCACCCTGAGACACCACAAGTCTTCATCCAAGTGTGCCACGAAACATAGCTGCAAGCTATGCGTGCAAATCCTGGATGGGCTTCATCCAATTCTACCAGAATATGGAGTTGTCCTTGTTGGGGGGCGGGGCGGGTGGACAACAATGTGGATACCCCACAGTATGCAGCCATCCTCTATGCTCAGTTCTCGCCTCTATCTCCAAAATGGACAGAGTTCCTCTTATTTAAAGAATGTATATCCCACCTTTGGGCATGCGCTGACCTCCCCCCCACCGATGCCTGGCAGCACCCAGATAAGGTTGGCCAAACCCAGCTGGCCCAGGGGATTGGGGAGGCCAGGGGGAGATGGAACAAGGCAGGGGGAAGATGGGATAGGGGAGGGGAGGCAGGGGGAGGGAGGGCCCAGGGAGGGTGGTGGTGCCAGGATCCAGCACTTGGGCCCAGATCTGGGCTATTTTGATTTGTGTCACCAATTTTGGTCCACTACTACATTAACCGTGGTAAGGGGATCAATTCCCCTTGTCCCAGGTTGCCCTAAAGCCAGCACCAACCCTGGTCGGCCAGTCTATTTCCAGCTCAGGATGAGGATTGCTCCTTTCTTCTGTTTTAAGTGCAGTCCTGTATCTTCTAGTCTTTGAAGTACCTTCTCCATTAATGAGAGCTGTTCCTGATCACTTTTGTCAGTGATGAATACCACCAATCCTCACACCTCTCTAGCAATCTCCTTCCATAGATTTTTCATGGCTCTCTGGAATATCCCAGGTGCAGTCTATTATTCTGGTACAAACCCTTGGGAGTGTTTATTGTGGTAAATGTATTAACAACCCTCCTCCAGTTCCATCTGTCGGTATGCAAGGATGGATGGGAGTATAAAAATAATACAGGGCGCAATCCTAACCTGGAGTTAGGTCGACACAGTTAGGCCAGCCAAGTTTGGCTGGCACAAGGGCCACTATAAAGCATGTTTGGACCACTCTAGGAGTCAGGGAGGATGGCACACGTCTGTGTACTGGCCTCTCTGACTCCGAGAGGTGGTCCAAATGTACTTTACAGTGTCCCTTGTGCCAGCCAAATTTGGTTGGCCTAATTGTGCCGGCACTAACTCCAGGTTAGGATTGCTGTGTGCGTGTGCATGTGCGTGTGCATGTGTGTGTGTTTAAGAAAGAGAGAGCAAGAGCGAGAGAGAGAGTGAGAGTCTATGTCTGTTTCATTCCATGGAAAGGGAAAATGAGTGTTGTTCATGCCAATGGTAAATTGATATTTCAGTAGTAAATACTATATACAAGCCCTGTATTACAAAGTATCATTTAAATGTTGTTTAAATGCAATTATTAGAAGATTTACACATCCCTTTCATTTATTAAATATTACACATCCCTTCAGTTTCTAATCAACTTCATAGAACAGACAAACGTCATTCAAGGAATCTTGATGTTCAAGTTTAACAGACCACACATGCCCAAAGTTTAATAAAACATTCTTGGTGTTGCAGGGGAAACAGTCCATTAGATCGGGGACAGCATGACCTGGAGTCAACCTCATGTTGATGCCCCAGCTGTTGCCTCTGCAGGGGCAGTATACAAAAGAAAAAAAAACCAGAAGCTCCTTACTTGCTTGCATGATTCCATCAAACCTGGAACTCCCAAATGTCATCTCTCTGTTGGGAATAGACTTGGAAGATCCAGGTTCAAATCCCTGCTCAACCATGAAGCTTCCTGGGTGACCTTGGGCCAGTCACTTATCTTTCAGCCTCACCTACCTCACAGGGTTGTTGTGAGGACAAAAGGAGAGGAGGACCCATGGACACCACCCTGAGCTCCTTGGAAAAAGGGCGGTATAAAAATGTGAAGAAAAAAAAAAACCAAAATTGTGTGAAAATGGTAGTCTAAGAGTACAGTACAAACCTATGCACATCTATTCAGGAGTAACTCCTAGTGTATTCAACAGACCTTATTCCCAAGGAAGTGTGTATTCCACTATTCCAACACAGCATTTTCATACATTCTCACTAAAATCTGCCCAGGAAGAATATATCTGGCATGAGTTGATTTACTGGGGACAGCTGGAAGAGGTTGGAAGGACTCAAAAGTTTGAGACAAATGTAGGGAAGTTGCCCTCTGGATGAAGCTCCCACATCATCACAGCACATGTTTCAGGCAAAGTAAGGGTGGAGGCTAGAAGTGGAAGGGTTTCCTGTGAGCCTGACAAAGCGCAGGGAGGCCTGGTTGGGAAGATGTTGAGTTGGACAACTGGAGCTTTCAGTTTTGGGGTGCTTCTGAAGGCGAGAGCTTCTGCAAAAACCAATGCAAAGGAAGACGCGCGGCCATGCACCAGCCCCAAGGCCAATCGCTCTGAAGCCCATCCAGGAAAGACTAGAAATGTAAGGACTGTCCCCATCACATCACATCAAGGTCCACCTAGCCCAGCAGTGGCAAGTCAGATGCAGGCAGGGCATAAAGGCAATACAAGCAATTTCCCTGTTCGTGGTAGAGTACCCCTGAGAGAGTCGGTTCCATCTATCTATCTTGGTGAATAACCGCTGTTGGATGAACGCATGGTGTAGAAGGTGGAGATCTACAGCCCCAAATCCCTTCCTCCGGGAGATAGGTCATGTGTGTGTGTGTGTGTGTGTGTGTGTTGGGGGTGGGGGGGGGCGCTCGTTGATGCCGCACACCGACAATCGCAGATGTAGCCTGCAGCGCCCTGGCGGAAAGCTGCCCTCCAACCCTCGCCTCGCCTTACCTGACCCGGTTTGCTGGTGTAGTTGAAGGAGTACAGCTGCTCCGTGAGCCGGCTGACCGTCCCCAGGTAGACGCGCCCGAACTCGGCTGCCTGCGCGGCGGTGGCGGGAGGACCGGCGCTGCTGCTCCTGGGCGACCTCCGGGGCTGCAGCCGCGACAGCTCCTGAGCCCTGGCCGCAGCCAGGAGGAGCCAGGCGAGCCCGGCCCAGCCATTCATTGTCCTCCAGGTGGAGAGAGGCGAGGGCGAGAACGGTCGCGGCAGGGGGGCTGCCACGGGGCCCTGCCTCCTTCCTTCCTTCCTTCCTCAAGCCGCAGCCCGCAGCTGCCCACGCCCGGGGCTGCCCTCGTCCGCCGCCCGAGTCATCTCGCAGACACCCGGGCTGAAGGCGGGGGGACGGGGACAAATCTGGATCGAGGCGTGGCCTCTGTGGGTCTCCTGTCTAACCCTACACGCCGATCTCCTTGGGCGGAACAAAAAAAAAATGCTCGATCCACACACCAGTCCTGCAGCTGCGCGTCCAATCCGCAGACAGCGCTTCGTGCAAAAACCGAGATCCTGCCTGTAGAAACTGCCTGGGCGATCCTTCGCGGGAAGCAAAAGAAGAAGCTGCAGCGGGGACCAGGAACTAGCCGTGGAATGTGTCGGTCCAAGTTAGTCTTGCATAAGAGCTCGCGAAAAAGGCGAGTCTTTTTTTTTGGGGGGGGGGGAGGTTGTTTTTGCGCAATTACTGACTGCGCTCAGATCGTCTACACTGCATCCTATTGGGGGGGCAGGTGTCTCCAGTTGCGAGCGTCATTGTTCAGCGACCACTTTGCTAAAAATCTAGGAATCCTTGCTACCTGGTTTCAAGCAATGGCCACGCTAAAGTGTGTCGATCGTTTGCACTACTCGGTGCCACGTATCCATTTGCAAACACGCTCTCGCTCTCGCTCTCTCGCTCTCTCCCTCCTACCATTTGCACACACGTTCTTTCTTTCTTTCTTTCTTTCTTTCTTTCTTTCTTTCTTTCTTTCAATTTTAGACAGTATTTAATAATGACGTTTGAAAACTATGTTTCCAATCACAGCTTGCTTTCAGATGAGCAGAAATGATGACTGGATGCAGCCACTTCAACCAAACAAGGGTTTTAAATTTGTTTCAAAAGCAGCATTCTGGAGCAACATTCTTGGGCAACTCCCCTTGTGCTCTGGGATCTTGAAGGGACAGGCAATGGACGAGGGTCTCTCGTTTTGTTGGCAACTGTCATTTACAGTGCGCTCCATGCCACCTCCCTTATTCCTTTTAAATCTCTCCACTAGACTCACCTGTTCCACCAAGCCTTTGGCCCAACCCTCTACCTTCCATTCCATGCAGTAACTAAGCCAAAGGAAGTGTTCATTATAATGGCAGGTATCCCATATTCAAGAACTGCCTGTTTCCAGGGGCCCCCTTTTTAATTTCTGCGGCTGCTTGTTATGTTCTTGCTACTGTGTTATAGATGTTTTGTTTCTTAATCTGCTCTTGCATCATTTTTATAGTCTGTAATTGTTTTATTCTAATGTTTTATTCAAATATTTTTATCTATTGTATATTTCATGTTTATGTTGTACACTGGAAAAGCAGCATATAAATCTTTTAAACAGATCATTTTTTCTCCAGTCTTTCCTTGCTTCCATTTCCCTTCCTTTATTTCTAAAACTGTGAAACTTTTGAGACCTATCTTCCCACTTGGCATAAAAATCGCTGCAAATGAAAGATTATATACCTGTTTCCTCAGAAACAAGTTCGACACTGTGATTTCCAAATCAGTAGGCACAGGTTTGTAGCCTGAGCCAAGAAAATGTACAATAAATGGGGCTCTAAATGTGACATCTGAAATATATTAGCACCGTCTTTGTTCTCAATTAACTATTTCAATTACATGTTATTCCAAGCGCAAGCCATCTAAAAAAGAATGCATACCTCCAAGATACTTTATAGTAAGGTAATGTGAAGGGAAAACAGATTGGCTCAAGGAAGTACACAGTGTTAACATGAGAAAATACTTTCTCAGAGCACAGCATTGTCACTGAGAAATTTGGCAACCAGGTCAGATTCCTGCAAGATACATATCTAGAAAACTCTATCTATAAGATAGTGGTAGGCAGTATACCTTAGGAAGCCTGGCTGGCCTGCCCACTCACATTGGTGGCAGATTGGTGTGTGTGTGTGTGTGTGTGTGTGTGTGTGTGTGTGTGTGTGTGAGAGAGAGAGAGAGAGAGAGAGAGAGAGAGAGAGAGAACAGATGCCCATTGCCACACCCCAGGCTGCCACAAATGGATCCAGCCTTCTTACCTGCCCCTTCTTATAGGAAATGCTGAGCATGCTGGGATGGTTCTCAGAGCATTCTGCCTTTGGTCATTGTTTCTACTGTTTGCCCAGTTTGGCATTACTGGTCTCCATTTTGAAAAAGTAGAATTGTTGTGGGACCTAGCAATGCTTACAAAGCTTTACATCTTATTAGTATCTATGTTTAATCATGCACCAGAATCCAGTTTCAGTAATCCATCTGTCTGCCACTAACACAGAATTGCCAATTTAAATATTACTAAGTTTGTTACTTAGCAGCAGTGTCGTTATCTAACTTTGATGCGTGACATCATTTAAGTATTTACCCAGCTCTAATTTGTTCAGAGACCTGAGGCAAGGAGACGTTAACCATTTACCAAGGTAGGGCATCTTAGTTTAAAAATAAGTGGATGCCGCATCGTGGGCTATAGGCCATGATGGGTTGTGCAACCTCCTTACATTAGTAGTAGGCTACTTCAGAGTGCCCAGTGCAGGGGAATGGCAACAGGATGCAAGCATCTTGTTGTCTTGTGTGCTTCCTGAGTCATCTGGTGGGCCACTGTGAGATACAGGAAGCTGGACTAGATGGGCCTTTGGCCTGATCTAGCAGGGCTCTTCTTATGTTCTTATGTAATAGCCCGCTCAGGCACCAGCCTGAGGAACGCTTGGCTTCAGGCAACAGTTTAGACAAGGCAGGAAGTCTTAAGGGCCCAATCCTGAGGGTCATCACTCTGGTAGTGCGCACGTACCGCCAGAAGTGTCACAAACTTGCCATAAAGCACGTATGTTAGCACCCTGCTAACTGGACAAGAGGCACTTTTTCCAGTGGTGCTCCTCTTATATTTAGCAGGGGGAGAGTAACTGTCCCTCTTCACCCCTGCGCAGTCTTTCTAGTGGCTGTTGCTGGCGGTCTGCCTTTTTTTTTTTTAGATTGTGAGCCCTTTTGGGACAGGGAGCCATTTAACTTTATTATTACTATTTGCCTGTAAACCGCTTTGTGAACTTCGTGTTGAAAAGCGGTATATAAGTACCTGTTGATTGATTGATTGATTGGTATGTGACACCATAGAAGGATGGAGTGCTGCTGCTGAGCAAGCACTAGTTAGCACCGGCCCCAGTGCAGGGTGGAGGGTGGAGGGGCTGCCAGCACGCCAGCAGTGCAAGCGACCGGTAAGTGGATTCGGGGTGAGGTGGGGAGGTGGGAGGGCAGAACTGGATGGGAGAGGATGTCTGTGGGGTGTGGAACCAACTGTGGCCTCCACTGCTGGATCCGATACCTTGCTTTGGGCCGGGCAGCCCAAAACAGGCTACTCCAGTCTGTGCCAACCAAATAGCAAGACTCAAGTAGTCTCATTGCAGGGCCTGGGGCTTTACTCGGGCAAAGGGGACGAACGTTCCCTCCCCCATGAACACTCCTGCAGAATGCAGCAGTAGCCATTGTGGTACTGCTCCTCCTCTGCGTGCTGGGCAGATCAGGATTGGGCACTCCTGACCCTCAATTTTATTGGATGCTCCCGGTTGTTGTGTTACAGATGTTCTTTTCCCTCTCACAAAACACCAGAGCCAGGGGTCATCCACTAATATTGTTGTGAGGAATTAGAACAGATAAAATATTTTACCCAGAGTGTAATTAGCCTGTGATACTCCTTGCCACAGGATGTGGTGATGGCTTCTGGCCTAGATGCCTTTAAAAGGGGATTGGACAGATTTATGGAGGAAAGGTCCATCACAGGTTAAAAGCTGTGATGGGTATGTGCAATCTCCTAGTTCTAGGTTCTGAGGCTACCTCAGAATGCCAGGTACAAGGGAGTGACAACAGGATGCAGGCATCTTGTTGTCTTGAGTGCTCCCAGAGACATCTGGTGGGCCTCTGAGAATCAGGAAGCTGGACTCGATGTGCCTTTGGCCTGATCCAGCAGGGCTCTTCTTGTGATGGCCCACATCCTATGCCCACCAGCCACCTTTCCCTAGCCTGCCACTTGCATGGCCACTGGAGCCGGCTACCCCATCTTGTTGTCACACACTTGGAGACTGGTGAGACTCATCTCCTCACCCTCCAGTGTCCCTTGAAACCAGTAGAGAGAATGTTGAGAGTAGAGGGATTCTTTGTTTCAGGGTTATCTCTACCAAGCCCCTGAACAAAATGTGGCAGCAGATTACAACAGGAAAATGAAGAGGGGGAGGTACACACTGATGTATGTGGAGTGTGGAGTGGCATGTGGATGAGGGTGCATGCATGATGTAGGAAAAAAGGGGTCTATAGGGGTACATTAAAGAGTCAACTAGCAGAAGAACCTGTTTCCAATTGCTCCCCGCCAATGCCTGCTAGTTTGCTGCTAACAATAAAATAGGCTCAGAGGTAGTGAAAAGTTTTCAAAGAAAATAATAATAATAATAATAAAATAATAATAATAATAAACAATACATGTATTTATATACCGCCTTTCTTAAGATCACTAGATTTCTCATGACTAATGACTGTAACTCAAGGCGGTTTACATAGGCAGACCTGAAGGTTTTTAAAATTTACAGAAACGTTCTATCTTTCAAGAACAACACTCATACAGATCTTTCTTTCTGGATTTAGCCTTCTTTCTTAGCCACCCGTCTGTCTTCTGCTGGTTGATAAGAGGCTTCCCTGCTCCCACCAGAGACGCAGCTGACTGCAGCCCACTCCTCCTCCCATGAGGCAGCTGGAACTCAGCTTTTTTAATTAGCTGCAGTTTGCAAGGTCTGCCGCTCAGAGATTTCCGGTAGCCTCGAGCTCACAACCTTCAGATCTTCAGGCAAATGGAGGCATTAACCCTCTCGGCTAAATCTTCTGCCCAGTAAAATGCTTTACTTACAACTTAAAAGCATGTTCATCTTTGTTGGTAGTACAGAGCCTAGACTTTGGAACAGGGAATTCTTTGAATGTGCGTGTGAGACCTTTGCAGGAACAGGAACTTCTTTGCCTGGTGGACTACATGTGGCTCGGCAGAGCTCATGGAGAGAGAAAGCTGAAGATCACACTGGAAGATTGGAAAGAGAGAGCAAAAAAGGAGGAAGGAAGCTAGGTAGGGATACCCTCGCCCACAAATGAAGGAAGAGAACAGTAAAGGTCTGTGACAGGTAGCCTCTGAGTCAGCTTCATCTGACTCCTGGCCAATACACTGCCCTCTAGTGTCCTGTTGAACGTACTTCCCAACAGGTTTGTTCTCGCTCGCTCGCTCGCTCGTTTTTAGGGTGATAATGAAATAAAAACACGTAACACCACTTTCTGCACTTCTCATTTTTGAAAAAAATAAATAAATAAAACAAGACAGAAAACCCCCAGATTAGAAAAAAAATTAAAACATTTTTCTAACATTTCTGCATATGGGAAATGACTGGCCGCATCTACTGACATTATGCCACCGATATCACCCTAACTAGTACACTAAATTATAATTATATAATTAGTGATTATAATTTATAAAAATAGAATAGAAACACAAAACACAGCTTTCTGCACTTATCATTTTTGGAAAACAATGACATCTGTGGAAAAAAAATAAAACAAATTTCTCTCACCTCTATCTATGGGATATGGTTTGGCTCAATGTCAGAAGCCCAGGCAAGTGCCATCTTGGATTCTGTGAAATGGATTGAATTACTGACTTTCTACTTAAGCCAAGCAGTGAGGAAAGGCATCCACTTAATTGAGGATGCAGTCCTAGCCAACTTTCCAGCACTGGCATAGCTGTGCCAATGCTGCATCCTGCAGTTGGGGGGGGGGCAGTCACGGAGGCCTCCTCAAGGTAATGGAATGTTTGTTCCTTTACCTCAGAACTGCATTGTCCTTAACCCAGTGCTGGAAAGCTGGTTAGGAGTACACCCATAATTCTATATCCTTCTGTTTTTTTAATGTCATGATGTCATACTCATGTTATCACTGACTGGACTCACGTAGACAGAAACAAGAAGAAAACAATTGTGCCAGAGAGGTAATTGAGAGGGACTGGAAATACCAGCAAAGCTGCACATTGCAGCAGGGGAATTCTAGGAACTTCTTACTTGAAAAATGCCTTTTCACCATACAGGCAATATGTTTGCTAAGTCCCACCTGGACTTTTGCCCTTTTCTCTTTGAAGCGGGGATCTACCCAAGCCATCTCACAAACTGTCTTTGCAACTGAGGAGACATTTTCAATAATTTGAAAACTGCTGTTGGGAAAACACACAACAGAAATCCAAAGGTGCACAGAACCTGTTGTGGAAGTTGATGCCTTTAAAGATGCCTTTAATTGATGCCTTTAAGAGGGGATTGGATGGATTTCTGGAAGAAAAGTCCATCGTGGGCTATAGGCCATGATGGGTTGTGCAACCTCCTTGCATTAGTAGTAGGCTACTTCAGAGTACTGGGTGCAAGGGAGTGGCAACAGGATGTTGTCTCATGCCTCCCTGGGGCACCTGGTGGGCCGCTGTGAGATACAGGAAGCTGGACTAGATGGGCCTTTGGCCTGATCCAGCAGGGCTCTTCTTATGTTCTTATGTTTAAAAAAAACACCTGGACCATATGTACAATTAAGGGTGCTCAACTTTTAATTTTAAAAATATTTTCCAATGCAAGCTGGGCCAGTCAGTTTAGGCAGCCTGGCAAGACAGGAATGGAGCCTAGAAGCATGGTGGACCAGGGGGCCTGGCAAAGCCCAATGAGAATCCGGTGGGTAAAAGTGGAACTGGGGCAGAGAATTGGTGGATTGTGAGTGGAACAGCCATTTAGAATTTGGTCACTTGTTTTGAATCTGGAAGAAACTGGAGACCCCAGTACTGATTACTTGACAGAACCCAGTTTTGCTGGACAGAAACCCTATGTTGTATATTCCTCATTGAGACAAATTTAGCATCATAAAATTTAAGTTAAAAGGGTAAAACAATGGGCACCTGAATCCAATATCTCAGAACCACTGTTCTAAGTACTATTGGATACGACATGTGCCTTTGGACACTGGTACAGCTCCAATTCCACCAACCGACACACATCCAGACACTGGCACGATGTTACACAGCTGTGCCCTCACTGCTGGTGCAACTCTAACTGGTGTAAATCACAAAATGCGGCAGAGATATAGGAGGGGTCTGGGCGGGATGGGGAGGAGCCAATGACTGCCATTTCCTAAAAATTTTCTTTGGCTGGAAAATTCCATCTTAACTTGCTTCTTTACAGGGAAGTATACAGGGTCCCTTATCTATTTACAATGAATCCCAGCCTCTGAATCTTCCCTTTCACACAGCCCAGTTTGCCACCCAGGCTGCTGCTCGACTCACCTGGTGGTACGGAGCCTTGTGTGATATCCCACCACCCTCCAAAAGTGTTCTAACGCGTGGACGGCTTATGAATAATACTCCCGGTTTTCCAACAAAAACAGGAAGTATTGTTAAACAGCCCTCCGGAGGCTTCAGATGACATCTGGAGTGCCAGGGACACTGTGTGGGCCTGCTGCCTGCGGGCATTTCCCCACCCCACCCCCACCCCCGGGGGTGGCAAGAATGGCAAGACTGTCACTGACACAGCCTTGGTTTTTTGATGAGAAAACCAAGTTACTAACCAGCCTTTGATCAGGGAACCACTTTTCTCACCAGCAGGTTGTCGTAATCTAACAAATTACATTGTTAGGTTCCTCCTTCTTGGCTACCTGGTTTCAGTCATCCTTTTTCAGTGGTTCAGTCTGGTCAACCTTCACTCACATGAACAATATTCACATTCACCCTCCTTTCACAGCCCTTTTGTTTCATCTAATTCCTATACTGTTGAGATAGCTGCATTCTGAGAGAAGTAGGTGGGGAAGACAGAAAGCCGGTGAGAAAAAGAGAGAGAGGGAGACCCTGTACCGTCTGCAAAGGCTGTGTATGGTAGATAAAATGTAACGTTATATATATTCATCTATAGATAAAGTGTATCATCTTACTAAATGGATGGATGTATCAAAGCAAAGAACTTGACAACCCCAAGATTCTGACAATTTAAGCAGGTGAGCCAGAATCTCCTAGAAAAGCTGGCAATGCCTGACAATAGCAGTTTAAATTGGAGTCAGTTGGATGTCTTTCAGAAACAGCAGTGGTCTGGCTCTGACAGCACTGCTGGCCAAACACTCGTCAGGAGCCCTTTGGCTTTTCAGCAGTACGCCATCACTGCATGGGACAGAACAGTCAGTAATTGCAGAGTTCCAGTGGAATCCCCAAAACAGAGGGAAAGGTGATGCCTCAGGTATCATGTTCCCATGCAGAATCATGTATCGTGCAGTTGTGGGTTCCACTAGTTCTCTACTGTGCTCCCTGCATATTGCTGCATGTGCACTCAGAGAGCATCACTTCCCCTCACAGAGCATGCATCTCTGCCCACGTGTGTTGCTGCTGCCTTAGGTTAGGGGTGTCAAATGTAAGGCCCATGGGCCAGATTTGGCCCATGGAAGCTCTTTATCCTGTCCCTACAAAAATTGTGTTCTCCCAACACCACCATTCTTTGAGCTGCTAAGTGACACATCAGTAGAAATGGCACTGCTGAAAGGACAGTGGTGGGAGAACTCAATGAACATGGGGCTGCCCTTTCAGCAACTCTGCTTCTGCTATGGCCTCACTTTGCAGAGCACTTCTCAGCTGCTGAGTTGCAAAGTGACCTCTTGGCAGAAGTGAGGCTGCTGAAAGGCCGGCCCACATCATTGACCTCTCCCATATCTTGAGAATGTGATCAAGGCTTGCATATTTTGTCTTCATTTGCAGCTAATGAGTTCCTAGAAAGAGAGGGGAAAGGGGCTTATTTATGTACATCACCTGCTTAATGACGTCACTTCTGGCCTTCAACAGGAGCCATGAATGATATTCAGCCCACTGTATGAAACAAGTTTGACACTCCTGGTCTAGGTTGTGCTGTTTGTCCAAATAGGGAAAAGAAACCCAGGACTCCTAAGTCATGCAGACCACAAGAGAAGTCCATAGCTTACCTATTCGCAGTGGTCAGTGTGATCCCAGCTGTTCTCCTGTTGGGTTGCTGGCCTGTTTGTTCCAGGCAGGCCCCTGTCACTCTGCAAACTGAATTATAGTCAGTGATCCAACTGGTGCAGCCTGATCTCACTGACGCTGCTACCGTATTGCCTGTCATACTGCTTGTAAAGGCACAAGAGCTCTGCTAGGATGAGCTCCTCCCCATTTCTCCTTCTGATGTTGCTCCACCAATAAAAACTTTAAGTTGATCACACTTGTGGTCACTTTGGAAGCAGGCAGGGATCTCTTCTCCCTGTTGGAAGTGGACTGTACAACAGTGCTTCACATGCACCCTGCATCTGAAAGGGGCAATATAGCTAGTGAAATAGCCAGGTAGGATGTCCCCTCTTACTCTTCTAGTAAAGCTCTCTTTGGTAGGAAATTAATCTCAGGCTATCCTTCCTCCTTCTCAGAGCCCTTTTCCAGATGGAGAGCAAGCATGTAGGACTTATCTCTCTCTCTCTCTTTCTCCTGCCTTATCAAAGTATGAAGTTCTCATAAATGAAATACATTATTTCCTTTTCTTTATGACTACATGCTTTGAAATCTTCTTCACAGAAGTCTCCAAAACCTTGCTGTGTTAGCTGTGCTAACACTCCCCTCCCTAGTTGATTCTTACCTTAGCTGGCCTCAGGGTGGGACTCTGCAAGGGAGGGAGGAGAGGCCTCTCTGCTGGTGTCATTCCTAAAAGGGGAGCAAAATGCTACATTTTGCAGGTAAGGAGCCTGAACTCCTGTGTAATGTGGCCCCTCCCCCTTGCCTTCAGAGCCATTTGTGGCTTGGAGAGCTGGCTCAGAAGCTTTGTTCTCCAAACTACGAATGGCTCTGGAGGTGAGGGACCACATTACACAGAAGCTCAGGTGCCTGCAAAATTTAGTGTTTAACTTTTGCCCCTCCCTTTGTGGGCTTCAGAAAAGCTCCAGATATAACCAGGGCAAGGTTCTGGTCATGTTTAGAGGCGCAAAGACACAGAAGTATCACTTTGAGGTAACTGGGTGTTGTGACGTTCTGTGTCTCACCAGAACAGAATGTCACAGCATGACACTGGTGCTCATGTGTAGCTAGATGGGTGAGCAAATAGATGGATGAGCAATGTCATATGCAAGCCCAGTGATTGGCCTATGCCATCCTTGTTTAATTGCTCCACATGCCACAATCTCTCAGGTAGGGTTGCCTGTTTGCAGTGATGTTTCTACAGGGATGGCAAAGCTCTAAGTTTTGCAAGAAGCCTTACCTTGCAATCACTCCTCTCCTGCACCGTTTTAGCCAATCCTCACAGGGAAAAGCAACATCTTGGCGTTGCTTACTGGCTACAGCAGCAAGGGAGAGGAGGGATTTACATGACAGGGTAAGGCTTCTTGCAAAACTT
>JAJKFI010000066.1:3318412-3368227 GCA_029204185.1 Lerista edwardsae | reverse complement strand
GTAAGCAACGCCAAGATGTTGCTTTTCCCTGTGAGGATTGGCTAAAATGGTGCAGGAGAGGAGTGATTGCAAGGTAAGGCTTCTAATATCTCGTCATGCATGTGGCTGCAATTGCTGACACTATACTGTACTTACCTAGCACATTTTTAAAACAATTATAATGTATTTAAATGTGCCCCCTGTTAGAACCATATAAACATTGCTTTCTGCACTTCTAACTTTGGCAAACATCAAAATCCATAAAAAAAAAAATTCACCCACCTTTATTCATGGATGTTTCTGCCTAGGTATGGCCCTGCATGCAAAAGATGAAAGTGATATTGGTTACAGCAAGCTTCATGGCTGGGCTTGAACCTCATGCCTGGCTCTCTATGCAGTGATATAGTAGCACCTTGGCTTGCCTGATTCACCACTCCAGAGCTGCCTGACTGCCTGGGAGCGCAGCAGTAGCCAGGTGGCTACCACTGCATCCAGGCAGCTGTGGGAGGCTCCGTGGAGAAAGGGGATGCTCATCTCCTTTTCCTGCAGTAAGGGCTTGGGTGGGCTTGGGTGTACTCACTTCTGAGCCTCCAAATAAGGCTTTTGAGGCAGTGCGGGCTTACTCAGAGGTTGGGAACCGGCAGTGAGAGTCGCCACCGGTCCTGCCTCCACCCCTCTCTCCCACCCCAGAATGCCCTCCACTCCACCCGGGTGAGCGGTGAACTCACCACTTGCCAGTGACTGGTGCTCCCTCAGGGTGTGTGTGTGTGTGGATGCGCGGCCAGCGTTGCCATGGTGCCACTCCAGCGCCAGCAGTAATGGCTTACTGCTGGTGTTGGAGGTGCTTTACAGCGCCTTGCACGACAGTGACACAGGTGGTATGAGTGTACCCCCCCCTGTGTTATGCCCAATAGGATCGGGCCATGAGTGCTGTTTGGGCTCCCCTAGTAGCTCATCCCTGAGCTACTCCTTATTGCTCCCGCCACACTAGAACACAAACTCTTGTTTTGGGAAGGCTTGCCTGGCATGGCATCAGTCAGACTGGGCTGTAAGTTATAAGAAATTGAGTGCATTGCACAATTTATTACAGGAACAAAATCTCTGTATTCACCACAGCAACATTTTGTCTTTTATTTTGTCACTGAATAACAGAAAGACAACTCTGAGAGTGTCACCTGTAGAAGCCATGTCTTAACTTTTTCAGTATATGCTTTTTGGATTGTGTTTGGAGAGCAGCAACCCTACAATAAAACAGGTTGAAATCCTATCCTAATTGTCTCAAGCAGTCCTGTCAAAGATATGGGATCTATTTGGGCCTCTTGCTCAGTAATTTTATTTTGTTTTGGCTCGCAAAGATCACATTAGTAGAGGTAGGAGAAAACATTCGTATTTTTTCCTCAGATATTTGTGTTTTTCAATGTTAGAAGTGCAGAAAGCACTGTTATGTGTTTTTATTCAAAATGTACATTATAATTCTAAACGATAATTAAAAAGTGTACTAGGTAGGGGATTTAGGTGGTATCATGTTGGCTGTTTACCCTCTGTCCTCCTGGTATATTGTATTAGTTGTTCACTCCCCTGGCCAATTGACACTTCCCCTGTATTTTCCCCCTCACCCTCCAAATTGACCTGTTATGGAGAATTGGGTCTAGTTTTCATTCTTGTACTATCTCTGTGTTCCCATTAATGTTCAATGCTGTTGTGATGTTAATGTGTTTTTACTTATTGGGGTGACATTGTATTTTGTTTGTTCTCTGTAAGCCGCCCTGGGCATTTTATTTGCTTCGGCATGGGAAACGCGGGATATGAATTATTTAAATAAATAAAATAATAAATAATTATGTCAGCAATATGTCAGCAAATGCAGCAGCCACAGTCATTACCCATGCAACTCCCAATTAAATAATAAAATGAAAACGGCTTTATTTTTTTTGCAGATTTCAGGTTTGTTTTTCACAAGTGCACAAAGCGGAGTTTTGCGGTTTTATTTAGTAATCACCGTTTTCTCCCACTTCTACACATTAGGGTAGCTTTTCCATTTACATTAATGGGAGTCATTGAACATCTTGAGCCCTGAAAGTTTCCCAGTTAAGTGGAGAAACTGCAGCTTTTGCTGCACTTCCTGGTGTGTGGAGCGCGACTTCCTGGTTGTGTATCTGGTGTTTTCTGATGCAGGGGAGATTGTGGTTTCCCTTCATTCCTACAACAGAGTTGCCAAATGCTGCTCTTGTCCCAGTATGTGTCCCGTCAGCGGCCTGCTTGTTCCAACTGCAGAGCTCGGGGGGTGCACTGGACACGGCGCCCCCTATTCCCACGGCAAGCCTCGCTCCTTCTCCCAGTTGATTCGAAGCCGGCTGAGCTCTACAGGCAGCGCAGGCCCGGCGGGGTTTCCTTGGCAACAGGCGCCGGCGGGGCGGTCCCAGGCCGCGTCGGCGGCAGTTTTGAGGCCCGCTCGCTTCGCCGCGCTTCCTGGGGGATCTGCGCGGGTGACGCGGGCCGGTGTAGCTCTTGTGATGTCCCTACTGAGAGTCGGTCGCTTCCCCGGGAGGAAGCCGCCCAAGGCCAGGAGGCAAAAGCCCCCCCGTCAGGAAGGAGTGGGATGTAAGTCCGGGAGGCCTTGCCGCGCTCTCGCTTCCTCTGCAGTAGCCACGTCTCGACCCCACCCCCCCTCGCTCGGTTGCCCAGGGGGATTCGGAGTCGCTCCGGTTTGCTCGTTGAACAAGCGTGCATTGCGGAGGGAGGAGGATTTAGGGTGGGAATGTACGGGAGTGGGCTACTGGGAAAAGTTACGGTGTCTCGAGTGACCGAGAACTCAATATTCCCATTGGAACAACTAACCAAGGTCCACAAAGTAGTCTGCGAACTTTAGCAACCTTTAGCGTTCAGGTCGAGTATCCCTTATCCGGACTGCTTGGGACGGGAAGGTGTCCGGATTTTGGAATAACTGCATAAATATAATGAGAAATGCTTCCTCTTGCTTTTTCCACTGTTACCCATTTGGGCGTCTGCTGGCCTCTGACATTTTTCAGTATCGGCAGACACCACATAGAATAGGACTTGGGAATAGTACATGGGAATGAGCACAGACCTTCTAGTGTTAATACTACAGTTTTAAAAAGAAGTCTTGGACAAAAATCTCTGGATTTTGGATGCCAGGATAAGGGATTATAGGGTGATCCAAAAGGCCTTCCACCTCCATATAGATTGTTTGAATGCATGCCAACTATTTCTGTATCAATCTTGTATGAACAGAGAGGACAAAAATTTACTGAAACATGATTATTAACTGCAATGAATATTCAGTAAACAACAATTAGCAATGGTTTCTTTAATCCATGGGGAGGATAAACGGGACGTATGGATCACCCTGTACATGCTGCTGCTGCTCTTCAAGCTGAGTATGGTGCAAGCTGAGTATTGTCCAAGTAAAGCTATTGTCCGAGTATCGTCTTCAAGCTGAGTATTGTCCTCGGTCTGCCATTTATAATCGTCTGTATTCCACTCAGCTTGCTTCCAGGAAAGTGTACGTAACCTTCAGATGTGTTTGGCCAGGTGCCAATAAATAAATAAATCACAGATTATATCTTACTTGATAGTTGGTTGACTCCAATAAAATGTAGGATGATTAGTTATATGTAGTGCTTTCCTTGTATCACAATGAATAAAAAGCTAGTTCCTGGGAGATTGTAGAGAAAGGAGAGGGAAATGTAGCCAAGGATAATGGGGGTATTTCATTTACAGGAATTTAGGTTCATTTACAGTAGAGAAGGGAAGCTAAGGCTTTGGGCCAAAACCTTCATAGAAAAGGTGAGGTTTTGAGGAGGGCTTTACTTACCGCCCTGTAGTGGTTTTTTTCTCCCCATAAGAGAACTTTTCTCCTCTCATGTTGCTATTGGGGGAAGGTAACATTTCAAGAAGCAAGAAAACATTCTTTGAGTAAAAGGCAACTGGGAAGAAAGGACTGTGTCATTTGAAAGAGAACGGGCATATCAGATGGCTTTTGATAGGCTCTTCCACCAACCAGCTGACAATGTGGGTGGGGGCAAAAAACTATGGTCAATTTCTAAGGTAAGGATGAAAAACTTGTGTGGGATTTGGGAGAGGACAGGCAAGATTTTAAGATTGGAGCGATAAATATTTTTGACAGTGGAGCAGCGATTGGAGCCACTATGTAATCCTGCTGTCTGAGTCTTTGACTGTGGTAGAATGAGCCATTATGTTCGTTGTATGTTTTCTAGATATTTTATCCAAACAATCCATCTGTTGTTTGTTTGGTGTGCTTGGTTTCATTCTCTGTACTGACACTTGATATGTTTTGTTGTAGAGCACCCTTCATGATCTCACTGTGCATCGTGCAACTCCTGAGGACCTTGTAAGCTTGAAATGTGTTTTTTGTCAACAGGCTATATTGAGGCAGCTCATGCTGCCTGAGTGTCCAACTAGGTTGTTAGGAGCGTGTCGTAGGGTCAGAGATGATTGCACAGCAGTGTGTATGTTTCCATACTGATTCTGTGTTCATACACTCTTGTTCAATGTATGCTGTAAGCATGCAACTTTTGGTGAGGTACACTTGACTTTTTTTTAACTATATATGGTGTTGCCTTGTATTGAGTTGGATTATTTGTCCATCAAGCCCAATATTGTCTACTCTAGGGCTTGACAAATTTGTTCCGTATCAAGGGGCCAGCTCAAAAATTTAGGAATTGGGCATACTTTTCAACTTTCAGGTTTTACGGTAGTGCTGGAAAAAATGAAATCTCATGTGCCAGAAATGTGTAAGGTTGAATCTATACAAGTACTGTTCATTGTGTCTCCAGATAAGTAGTTGTTCTATTACAGAAGCTTATTTGGAAATTAGAATGTACATAGGGTAGAAACAGCTGGCTCTTGCTGATCCAATGCTATTGTGCCTGTGCAAAAGCAACACAATGCTTAGATTGTGCTTGTGCAAAAGTGCTGACAGCCATCCTTATTCAGATTTCTGTAAAGCAGGGATCCAGTGTATTAAGCACATTTTCAATTTCTGTGATAATAGGAAAACTTGGCAAATATCTGTGTGACAGCAAGCTGCTCTAAAGGCTTTGATCCAAAAAATAAATAAGTTACATCAAGACGCATTAAAAAAAGTCAAAATTCATGAAAATGCTGTAATCCCATAAACACTAACCTATAACTAATCATTGAACACAATGTGCTTACTCTTCCTCCCGTTTCTTCCCTGGCCTGCTGTAGCAACAGTACCAAGAGAGACATGTGCATAGGGAGGGTGTGTCCTCTGTAACTGTTACTGCCACCTGCATGAGTGAGAATCTGCTTTCTCTCTAAGGGTGATGGATCATCCTGCTGTTCTCCCTGCTGCTGCCCCCTTCTAGGCCACCCCAATGAAGCCCACCTGTTCCAGCAGCTGAGGCTGTGGCTATCATCGTTTACAGCAACATCTCTCCCTCAACCTTGTAGCCATTCTCTAGGCACCTTTAGGAAATCTTGACAATCTGGTGCTTGCAATGTTAAGCCCTTATTTGACTGGTAGCCGCTCTCCACAGTCTCTTACAGAGGTATTTCCCCATTTCCCTTCCACCACTGGTTATCTTCAAATTGGAGGTCCCCTGGGACCTCCTGTGCTCTGTACATACACCTTCCCCTACACTTAGTTCAAGGATGATGAAAGAGTCTGTTTTTTTGTCATCTTTTACCGTAGTGGAGGTCTATAAATGCCACTAAAATAGTGTCCCTGATGGGTAGCCTTACTCCAGTACCTGATATAGGAACCAGCAAACATAGGAAGGCATCTTGCTGTTTTTTTATGCTACCTGTATCATCACCATCTTTTCTTCTCCGGCTTAAGACTGAGGAGAATCTCCCTTCTCTATTCAGGTACGACGACATGAGTTGCACAAGTCAAAGAATAAAGACCTTGCACAATTTGAATTGCAAGAAAAAGCTTTAAGGAGCAAGTGGAAAAAGCAAAGACCAAAAATTCCTGAGTCTTTGGAAAAGAAGAAACTGACTTTAATGAGAGAGGTAAATGTTGTGGAGGTTCCCTCTGTCTATGCAACTTCTCCTGAATGTCTTGATCTTGATGGATTAATTATTCAAGGCCATTGGTAGACTATGGTATCTTCCATAGTTGAGCAAACGGGATGGGAGAATCTCCAGTGGCATATAGAATTTCCTTCCCCCTGATTGCTTGAGATCCAACTGTTCACTTTCATAATTCCTGCTGCTCAAGGACCCCTGGTGAACTCCAACTATATTGTGCAATCAGGTTATATAATCTTGAGGAAGTATGCCTTGATCTTATGCCTTGGTAGTGGTTTTTATAGTTGTTTCTTTAATGGAAATGTAGTGATTTCTTCTAGGAAATATTACTGTCTGCAAAAGCTTGGTTCAGCTGCTAGGAATGAAGTCTAGCAAAGGGACAAGTTGCAATGACCCATCTGCTCTCATTTTCAACTCCAGTCATAGTGGTTGAAAGACAAATGGAAAGGAATGCTATATAATATGAGGAGGAAATTCTCTCAGTTGAGATTATATGATTTTAGCTTAGCTTTCAGTGGTAAATAAGACAAGTATAGTGGGCATGTACAGGGGATTGTAAGAACTATATTCACTGAGAAGATCATAATTTCATTTTCTAAGAAGCAGGTTGTATTTCAAACAATACTGTACAATTGAACCAGTTCCCCCAAAATGCTGGCTTGTCAGGAAATACTTTGATCATGCTTCAAATAAGATACGTGTAAGAAGCGTTTCTATGTGAGATATTCACTGTTTGTATGTTTTCTGTTACCTGCCCTTAGATTCTCTCTGATCAGTACCAACTGCAGGATGTCCTGGAGAGATCTGATCAGGCTATGGCTGTGGTGAAAGACCTGTTTGGAGATGCCCCTCGAAGGCATTTAGGTAACATTCTACTACAGGGCTTGAAATTACTACGTAACTGTGTTCCTCCCTTTGTTTAATATTTAGGCTGACAAATTCAAATATACAGAATTGTTCTGAACCTGCTATTTAGAGCACAATTCTAACCTGGCTGGCATAGTTAGGCCAGCAAAGTTTGGCCGGCACAAGGGACACCATAAAGTATGTTTGGACCACTCTGAAGAGAGGCCAGCACACAGATGTGCGCCATCCTCCATGACTACAAGAGTGGTCCAAACATGCTTTATGGTGTCACTTGTGCTGGCGAAACTTTGCTGGCCTAACTCCAGCTTAAGATTGCGCTGTTAGCATAATGTGGGTGAATCTTTATCCTGTGTGTGTGTGTTCCACCTTTTTGCTCCCACCACATGTCTGTTTACTACCTTCTTCCTCAGTTCCTCTTTATTGCAAGCAGAAGCGTTTCTACAGGGAGGGCAAAGCTTTGAGTTTTGCAAGAAACCTTACCTTGCAGTGGAAATCACTCCTCTCCTGCACCATTTTAGCCAATCCTCACAGGGAAAAGCAACATCTTGGCATTGCTTACTGGCTACAGCAGCAAGGGAGAGGAGGGGTTTACATGACAGGGTAAGACTTTTTGCAAAACTTAGAGCTTTGCCCTCTCTGTAGAAACACCACTGATTGCAAGTGCTGCTTTTTGAGGAGTTTCTCTGCATAGGACTTGTATTAGTATTGTATACAATATTGGATATGTATAAAGCTACCTACTTCAATAACCTGTTTTGGTTTATGAAAGCTTATGCCACAATAAATGTGTGTGTTTGGTAATGTTTGTTGCTTAGCTGCAGTAGGATTATCCTTCTGGAATTTTTTGGCAAATAAGATTGTTTCTATGAAAAATGACAAAAATTTACTTTGGAGTAGTGTATTTCTTCTTTGTCTAATATGATGTAATAGATTTAACTTCTAATGGTAATCCTAATACCATAGAACAGTGGCTTTGAAACTTCTTAGCACCGGGACCCACTTTTTAGAATGACAATCTGTTCAGGACCCACCAGAAGTTATGTCATGGCCAGAAGTGCCATCATTTTGACACCAGAGCCTGCTGCTTTTCTAAGAATGCAGCAATAAATTGGGTTATTTCTCAGCCATATGTAGAAAGAAAACAGTCTACTTATAACCTTGAGACAAGCAAACAGCCCTCCCCCTTTCCAGCATCCCATCTTCCCATATTTTCAATATAGCCGCTCTAGGTGCTTCTTGACCCACCTGAAATTGGCTCACGACCCACTGGTGGGTCCTGATCCACAGTTTGGGTACCACTGCCATAGAAGATTCCAGGTAATGTAGAGTGGCAATTGTTTTGCATGCTTATAGTCTTCTCTTGCCTAGGTTTCCCGAATGTGACAGTGGCTCCTGATTGTGATATGAAATCTTCTTTAGGTCCTATTGCACATAAGAGTGAGCCTCCCACACAACTCTCCATCCTTAGTGAGTCTGTCATGGATCCTCAGGTAATGTGGAATACACATAAAAATGTTTCATAAAATGTAAGAAATAACGCACGCACGCACGGAGAGAGAAATGAAAGCATTAAATGCAAAACTGATTCCAGAAATAAATGCAAATATGCTCTAGTATTCTGAGTTTAGTAGTGTATTGTGTGTATACTGCATGTATAATTCTGCTAGCCGCAGTGGTTCTATAATATTAATCTGAACATCTATAATATTAATCTTAACAATATTAAGGCCGAACATCTCAGGTGTTTTAGCTTTAATGAAATGTTTAAATGAGCCATTGTTGAATTTTGGCCTTGTTTTCACTTTCAAATTGCCAAATGAGGGCCTTGATCTGGACTGATCTATGGTGTAAAGGTATAGGGTGTTGACTATTAAGCAGGTTTTCCTGCCAAATATTGGACTCCCAATCTGAACTGCTTTGGTTACCCTTAAGTGTGATTTGTTGTAGTGGTCACCAAAATGCCATAGCAGGTTTTTTGACAGGAACATTGTCTAGATTTAATGAATTAAACGCACCCTACGGCTTTGCTCTACAGTTCTGATGTGAATTGCCCCCCCCCACACACACACACAGATGCTCTTTGGAAACAAAAGTAAGCTCCATATTACACACTGACGGTTTAATATAGTTTGGCCTCAGTCCTTTCTATGTTGAAAGCAATATGTTCTTTAAAAGGGCATATGCCCAGGGCATTTTTCAGCATGAAAAATATATTCAGACAAAACATGCTTGTAGAAATTGCTCCCATGTGGTATTTAAAGTGTTATATCTATCTTCTGGGAGGCTCTCAATGAAGTTGAAGAAGGAGGCTCTCCAATCAGCCACGCAGACAATGAGAATGACCAAGACGTGTCTCTGAATTTCCAGTCTAGTATTGATGCAGACAGGTCAGTTTTTATTCCTATCTGCTTTCACTGTCTCTCATACCTTGCAGATACAATATTTTTTTCAACGCTGCTTGAGTTATGTGTTGCAAAATGGCTGTGAAAGTGCTTTGTATGCCTTCCAATTGACTGAGATATGCAGATCTTTCTTCCACAGGTGATTGGGTACTTGACTTCGTGAGTTGTGTGGGTTGCTACATCTCTGGAATTTCCTTGTAGGGAGGCGTATGGGTTTCTACATTTTATAACTTTAGATATCATGTTAGGAACATTTTTAAGTTATCATAGTTCCTTGATTGGGGGGGTCAGTGTGGGCAAAAATTCTGGCTTTTTATTTTTTGTCTTTATTCTGTGACAGAGTATTGGTCATTGAGAATATGATGAAAAGTATACACACCCTCTCCAGAAAAAAACCAAATCAGTGCATGTGCACACGCACAGAGGCTATTTGTTTTTGTATCTGGTTCACTGACCCCAGGTTAAAAACCCCAGGTTAAAGACCCCAGGTTCTTTTATTTTTTTTTTTTCTTCATTTACTACATTTTAAGTGTTTTGTTTTTGTAAATTGCCTCATATGGCAATATAATGGAAAAATCTTAAAACATTTGAATTGAGCTCCAGTATACAGGTAGATGATTCCTTATCTGAACAGCTGAAGTCCAGACTATTCTGAAATCCAGGCATCTTTGTCCAAGACTTTAAAAAACCTTCTATAGAAAGAAAGTGTTATGCTCATTCCTACCTATAGGCCTTTAAGTTCTGTTCTCTGCTCTATGGTGTGTGCATATATATACATTGTTGAAAATGTCATAGAGGTCAGCAGACACCCATATGCCTCACAGTAAATAGAGCAGGAGGTATCATTTCTCATTATATTTATGTAATGGTAATCCTAATCCCAGATCCCAGAAAAATCCAAAATTTGGACACGAGGTAGTATGGGCATATCACCCACGCTGGTGTTTCAAATGTGCCTCAAGGGCAGTAAACTTTTACCAATTGTGCTGGGCCAGTGCCGTCTGCACACACCCAGGGTCCCTACATTTTACACTTGCCTGCACTGTGCATTCTCCTTCCTGTCCCATGCAGTCCGGATAAGGGATAATCAACCTGTATTGGTAAATATTTTATATTAGATTTAGCACCTGTGTTTGACATTCCTATGAATTCTAGCAAATGAGCAGTTGTAATTCTTGAATCATTATTTGGTGGTAATCTTTTAATATGTTGACTTGGGTGTAAGTGTCCCCTTGACAAAATTGCAGCCATTGTGGCAAATGTGGCTTGTCATACTTTACATTGCTAGTTCCCAAACCTTTTAGCATTGAGACACACCAAAAGTTTCATTTTATCAGCTTCTCAAGCTTCTATGACTATAATGGTGTGTGGGCAACAGTGCCTCCCCCCAAGTAGCTGGTTGTTTAGATTATGTACATCAAAGGTTAATCTGCCTTGACAGTTTTGCGACCCACCAAATATTGGGTCTTGACCCACTAGTGGACCACAGACTCACAGTTTGGGAGCCACTGCTTTACATTGTGCTACCCTAGTTGATGGAGTTACTGTGTATTATATAGACTTAGCTTTGGAAAAGGAATTCAGACTGCTTGAAGAAGGTTCTTGAGTTTGAACAGGAGGATTTTGGGAGATATCAAAGTTTCCCTAATGTCTAAGCATTGCAAAGGTTGTTTAATTGCTTATTTAAATTACAATGGAATCTTCCAAAATTTGCTGAGTATCTTTGTCCTTTACCTAGAATGTTTCACCTTCTGAAAGAAGAAAATTCTATAGTCAACTGCCAACAACAGGTTACTAAGCAACAAGCAACTGTCGGCTTATCACAAGAAGTAAATGAGTTTGCAACTCCAACAGCAGTTTCTCAGCCTCCAGGATTTACAGGTTCACTTCCCTTTTTTAATGCCTGAAACAAAATAATAATAATAATACTTAGTATTTATATTCCGCCTTTCTAGGTCATTAGATTGCTCTTTTGACTTCATTATTCAAGGCGGTTTACATAGGCAGGCATTTCTAAACCCAAAAGGTTTTTACAATCACAAATAGTTCTAATCTTAGAAGAACTGCTACATTCAGGTGACACTTTCAAGTCCAGCCTTCCTTTCTAGCCGCACGACTGCTTCCCTGCCAGCTGATAAACGGCCTCTTGCTCTCACCAAGAACAGCTGGTCCGACACAACTCCCCTCTCACAGGCAGCCAGACAACAGCTCAAATCTTATCAGCCGCATTCTCGAAGTCTGCTGCTCACAAAAACTTCCGGTGTTCTCAAACAGGTGACCTTAGGATCTTATCTTTGGGCATGACTGCGGCTTTTACCCTCTTGGCTAGATGTCCTGCCCTCTCGACTAGACATCCTGCCCAAAACAGTAGCTAGTGGAATCAACTGTAGTAGAAAGAATGTTTTGGGGTATAAGTGTGTGCTAAGCTGAACAAAATTGTTTAAAAAAATATCTACGGTAATTGAATATTTTAGTGTCTAAATAGAAATATTTGTGTGTCCTGTTTTTTGCCTTTTTGTTTAGCCCTTAATGCTACTCATGTAGTCAAGAAAGTTCATTCAAGACTCAAGAATGAAGAGCAGACTCCAGAAGTCACACACATTGTGCAACAAGTACTAAATGCTAATCTAAGAAAGCAAAAACAAATACCAGCAAAAGGTATCTTTTAAAATGTATGTCTCTTTTCCTTTACATGAATCTGGGGTTCAGAAAATATATCTACTTTTTCACAGGTATTGACTGAAACTTTGACCGAGACAGCAAACTTTGACTCTTGTTACAGCAGTAAGCTTGTATCTAGGCTGTACCATTTTAGAAAACAAGTGCAAGCTCAAAAACTGAATGCTTTCTCTATGCCAGGGAAAAAAATTCCTTGCATATAGAAAATTAGCAGACGGAGACATGGCTAGAGTAGAACCTTTTTTTTTTTTATGATGTGCCTTTTTTCTTCTACACAGAGAATATTTTGTGAATGCATGGTTCAGTCATGTAAATCTCCACCTGTAGCCTGAAGTGCTTTTTTGTGCTAATAGCCAAGATGCCTCTCTGATATGTCATTCTTTGAAACCGTGTGATTTGATTCCTATTTAGCTGTTATGATCCACTTCCGCAGTGTGACAATCTTTGCATTTTCTTTGATAGCATTTCTTTTGGATGTTAATTCTGTCTCTGTCAATTTATCTGCTTTTCTTTTGTGGTGATTTCAGTGCCACTTTGTTTTTGCCATTGGTGAATGAATGCTCACAAAAACTGTTTACTATCCAAGAAGTCCTGGAACCCACTGCAGTCACTTGGAAAAATGCTGCATAACTGGAGGAACGGTTCAGGTGTTAGTGTGAGGCTTAGGCAGTAGGAATGGGACTAGAAGAAGGAATGAGACAGTAGAGAATGGTGATGGGGAAGCAATACATGTCCTTCGCATATCGCATTCTGTCTCATTGTGCTGTTAGTACCACCACTACCCCAGTGTTGGACAGTGCAGTCTGCCTTTTGGGTCATTTCATAATCAACTAAAATGGTCTATTACATTGTTTCTCAAAGTGTGCTCATAGGAGCCCTGGAGCTCCATGACATACCTGCAGGGGCTCCCTGAGCACACCATAAATAGCTACCATCGACCCTCTCCCCAGTTTTGTTGTCTGTTTCTCCTGTCTCTGTTGTTCATGTCTCTCCTTCCTCATTCCCCTTCAGTTCTGGCTCTTCACCAGTATGTAGTATTGGCTCTCTGTGCATGCTATGGGGCTAAAATTTGGCCTAAAATGATCACTGTTGACTTACTGTCAAATCTGTTATATGAATGAAAGTTGCTTGAAACCTTTAAGTTTTGCTCTTAGAGAATTTCCTCTAAGTTACAGTGTGTGAAACACATATTCTATGTTGCCTTGTTCCAATTCACACTGCAGAATGGGACATTGTGGCATTAGCACTTGGTGGGTTCAGTGTATTCTTAAAAATTGCAACTGTGAGCAGCATTGTGTGACTATGAATGGGATATCACAACCAGATTTACAGTAGGTTACTTTAGGTGGCTGTAAGCTTTGACAAAATTCTGAGCAATTAATAATAACCAGTATTTATATACTGCCTTGCTTGTGTCATCAGATTTCTCCTCTGACTTTAATTCAAGGCGGTTTAGGCAGGCTTTTTTCTAAACCCTCATAGAGATTTTTACAGTACAGTAAGTTCTACTCTTTCATTGAATGCTTCACTCCAGATAGCATCTCAGTCTGGCATCTCACTGGCTGCATTTGACTCTCCTGCTTAATTAACAACAACTCCTCTCTCTCTCTGACTCTCACTGTGGGTGGTCATGTCTGCTCTTCTCACCAGCTAGGATGACTCAGCTTGTGTCAGCTTGTGTCGCCAGGTGTTTTTCAGGCATCATAGGTGGCAACTATAGCATTCAGCCAGATCTCTTGACCAGACCTCCAGACCAA
Source organism: Lerista edwardsae (assembly GCA_029204185.1). Classification (NCBI taxonomy): domain Eukaryota; kingdom Metazoa; phylum Chordata; class Lepidosauria; order Squamata; family Scincidae; genus Lerista; species Lerista edwardsae. Next base: position 3,354,504 of record JAJKFI010000066.1, on the reverse strand, counting down.
AATGTTTGTCAGTTAGCAAAGATGCCTTAGAAATTGAGCTTGGATCTGTGCTTCCAACCGTCAGTGTATTGCCTTTCTTTGTTGCTGACTGGAGAGAGCGCCGACTTTGGTGGTTTGTTCTCTGATAGCATACATTGACTCTGACACCTGCAGGAGAAGACATGCATTCTCTTTTACTTACCTCAGAAATCTGTCTCGTTCTGACAGATCACCACAGCTCTCAGCAGTATCTTAATGCTGCTGCTACTTTCTCTCAGTGCCCTGTCTCAATCTCTTGCCGTGCCATAACCTTAGGACCGCTCATCTTAAGAGTCAAAACATTGTGTAATTTTAGTAGTATCAAGATTCAGTGAAATAATTAAAGATTCCTTAGTGAGGCAGCAAACTAGGCATAGTATTGTTCCATTAGTTCTGCAATCTTGCAGAAAAAAAATTGGCCATTGGATATTGTTGATGGTTAATGAGAAAATTAGCGATATGACCTAGGACAACAGGACCATTTGTGCTTTGCCCTACAAGTTAAACAAAATTATTTGTGTCATAAGAACTTTAGCATTGATGCCCTCCAAAATCCATAGCCACCAATCACTTTTTACTCACTAGTGTTGATTATGCTGGGGTAGGAGTATTTCTGAACTTGGAATTTTTTTATGGATTAATGTGCTTAACCCACACAGATGCAGCTAACTTTTTAATGCATGTTTTATACTTCTAAATAATTGTGTTTAACATTGGCTTTGACACAAATGAATATAAATACCCACTTCTGCATTACTAATAAGAATTAAAATACTTCCTGGCTTCTTTCCCAGTGAAGAAAAAACCAGCTGCACAAACTCCTGCCAGACAGAAGAAGAGTAATATGAGCATGGCTGCAACTTCCTTTACTCTCCCAGATGGCAACAAATCCAGCCTTGATGTCTTGAATCAAATGATGCATGCTGTGGAACATGAAATGGAAGAATATGAGAGATGGGCAGGGCATAAGGTCCAGCATGCACCCACCAGTCAAGGAGTCTCTGGATTTACTTGCTCTTTGGTGAATGCACTGTGTCGAATGATGCGTTATTTGAAGGAGGTGGGAAACATCATGAATGTTTACAGCTGCAATAGTCTCTGCACTTAAGCAACCTTGCTGCTTTGGGCATCTTAGTTTTTAAGAGGAAAAGTAGCATAAGAATCTTTAAAATAAAATTATCTTTTAAATAAATTATTCATTTACACTTTATATAAAAATGGTTTCTTAGAATAGTAACCGTCAACAAAATAAAATAAAAAAATGAAACAAATGTCTTTGCTGTTACAGTCTTAGTAGTTCAGTGCTGTCTTTATTTTAGGTTGCTCCTCTTAGTTTCAGAAGGAGAAGCATTTAATTTGGATCACTGGGGAAAAAAATCAGGGCTTTATTACCTGAGTTTTGCACCAGTTTCAAGGTGGCTATTATGAATATATGAATATAGACTTGTGTAGTAGGTATTGTGAACTGCTGTACTTAACAGTGTATTAGCATGTTTAAAAGTCTAGTTCAGCATTCTGATTATTACTTTTATAGTTCTTGATGGCTTAGGACAAGCTTGCATACTTGAGTAACACCTTGAAGTATTATCTCTGTGTATCATCATCAAGAGCGCAATACTAACCTGGAGTTAGGCCAGCACAGTTAGGCCAGCTGGCATAAGGGACACTGTAAAGTATGTTTGGACCCTCTCTGAGTCAGAGAGGCCAGGACACAGACGTGCGCTATCCTCTCTGACTCTGAGAGTGGTCCAAACAGGCTTTATGGTGTCCCTTGTGCTGGCCAAACTTTACTGGCCTAACTGTGCTGGCCTAATTCCAGGTTAGGATTGTGCCCTCAGAAACATACACAACCTGATCCTATCTGGCTGCCCCACCAGCAGAACTTGCATTCTGCTGGTGGAAGGATGAGGATGCTGGTTGAATGTCCATTCTGCCAGTGAGTGCAGCAAGGCTGCTGGTGCAATTGCTAGTGACCTGGATGCTGAACAGACTATAGAGGTCATGATCCTTTCTTTTTTCATTGATTTGCCTTGGATAAAAGTGTGTTTAAGGAGGACTTTCCTTTTGGGGGTGGGGGAGTGGACTAAATGCCCTTGTAGGTACCTTCTAACGCTGATTCAAAGACCTGCAGAGAATCACATTGACACAACCTGTAATTGAGAACCGTTAAGGTGGTCTGTGCGCAGCTTCATACGCTACAAGAATTCTCTATATCTTGCTTAAAGCACAAGGCCAAAAAATTAGACTCATTATATTTATCTGGTAACAGCATCACAGTGAGAGACTATGATGAACTGAGGTGACATATGTACTTTTCTCCTGTAATCCTTATTCTTCCTGGTAGTTTGACCCAGGCAAGCAAAAGGCTGCACCTCTGATTTTGAAGCCTGGCATTCATTCAGGTGCTTGTGCATGATGCAGAAACCATGATAACTCATGTTCTCATCACTGTTTTGTGGTTCAGTGTATTGTTCATTCCTCCTTCTTTCCTTCCTCGCCCCCCCTAAAAAAAAGAGTGAGATGAAGTTACGACAAGAAACATTGAACAGGCAGCAACTTGAAGAAAAGCTAACTGAACACAGGGTGCTCATTGATGCTCTGACTGCTGAAGTCCTTTTGGCAAGAGAAGAAAATGTTGTTATGCAGGTACTTCCCAGAATTAGTGTGTTCAACAATTTGGTTCAGAAATATGTCAACACTTGGAATATTGGCATATATTAGGTTATCTTTGTTTTCTGTTAAAAGCAGTAAGATTATTCCCAGGTTCAAGTTATTGGGGGCTGGCTGGGTTTGCAACGCACTGCCTGACCATGCACTCAACATGCAATCTCTCAACCTAATTTGCCTTAGTTGTGAATTTGAAATCCAGGCCGGATAGTGGGAGAATCTTATATGCTTCCCTGATTTTCTTAAAGTGAGGGTGGTAAAGAAATGTCTAATTATGTCCTGATCAGACTGGATGCATTTGCTTGGGTAGACTAGAGGCTAAAGAACTGTAGCCTCAGGGTATGAGGTTATTTGGTACAACAGGTGTTGTGACTAAGAGGCAGATTCAGCAAGTTGAAGGATCGCATATCTGTAAGGATTCAACTTCATGTTGTCATGATGTGTTATATGGTCTATGCCAGTGTAATTCAAACTGTGGGTCGGGACCCACTTGGTGGATCGCGACTTGATGTCAGGTGGGTCATGGAAAGCTGGGAGCAGCCACCTTGGAAGCTGCAGACCTTACTCTTGCTATATTCCTTTGGTGAGTGTTAACAGTTTGCATTTTTAAGTGAGAGTGAAAAACGTTTTATTTTTAGTTTAATGCTTTACTGTTTTAGTTTAGTGCTAAAAACATTCAGTGCTTTTATATAGTATTTTGTCCTAATCTTGCTTTCTGTCAGGGAGGTTTCATGGTTGTACAATTACTGCAGTCCAAGAATGCCAATTTGCATTTCAGGAGTGTCATTTTATTATGTTACAATGGCAGCACTTCCTGCTTGATGATGTCACTTCTTGCCACAACATCACTTTCAGGTTAATGACATCATCACTTCTAGTGGGTCCCGACATGAGTGCCATTCTAAAAAAAAATGGCTCCCAGTCTAAAAAGTTTGAATACCACTGGTCTATGCTTCTGGAATTGTTTCTTCTGCTATGATAGTGTGTTTGACCTTTTGGTAAGACCTCTCAATTCTAACTTCAGAACTCGCATGACGGTGGCAGAGCACTATTAAAGCATTTATTGCATTTATGTGATGTATATGCACAGAATATTGCTTGACTACCTGTTGGATCTAAAGAATGTAAAAAATAAATGTTTGGGAATGCCTTTATGTTGCTTTTTTGCCTGTGGTAAGCAAACTAAAATGCTGATCTCAGTGTATTTTTCCCCTTTCTCTTCTAGAATAAACTTCAGCAGTTTATCGTTGTAACAGATGAACAACTAATTTCACTCACCCGTGCACTTAAAGGGTTCCCTGCTACAGATAATAGCAAAAGAAGCAGCCCTGGAGAACTCTTATTAGGGAGCCCAGAGTCCATCCAAGGTATGTGTGTGCTAAATGTGTATGTGAAGAAGTATGCAACAGTTTTTAAAACTTAGACTTTAACATCAGTGGTACATTGTGAAATACTGCTAACATCACTGGTGGTAATTGGGTCTGGAAACTATCAGTTCTTCTAAAATTAGGGGTGGATTAACTTCTGCAATTAAGTTTGGGAGAGTTTCTCTATATAAAAAGTGATTCTCTGCACCACTTAGAATGAAGCCAGGCTGCCTCCTCATAAAATATTAGAGTAGTAATAACTCCACGGTCTCACAGTCCCAACTAAGCTCGTGATCTATATGTAGCTTCATCTAAATACATTTTCAGTTCGCGGATAATTAAATCCATCAATGTGGAGCCTGTGGATACAGCAGGCCCATTGTATGCATCGGATTGCACCCTAATCCTGAATTTATATTGGTTTTATTCTGCCCTACTTACTATTTTTTACCTTTATCGCTTGTTTTTCAATGTGATTTTTTTCTTTGTATTTTATTATATGTTCCTTTTTGGATGGGATACAAATCTGCTAATATCACTAGTCATAATTGTGTGCATAGGATCCATTCAGAGGCAGTCTCATTTGGTAGTATATATAATCTACCATGTTCTTGTTTCTAATGCAGCACATCGTTTCATTCTATTTTATCAGAGCATCCTCTCTTAAACCATGGTGAACCAGTTACCATTACCTTCAAAGGAGAAAAAGTTATTGAATTAGATCATCCCTGTAAAGATTTGATTTTGTCAAATCCTGCAGATAAAATCCAGCAAATCCCTACCCTGTTACCTCATACATTCCAGCCAGCTGTTTTGTTATCTCCACCACAACAGAAGAACAGCCAGGCCATGCCTCTTCAGGATGGTAAGAAGTCCACTTTGACTGTATGACAATTCCTTGCTCTTTGATTCAGTAATCAGATTTCCATCAGAGATGTAGCCTCCTGTGTCTGCTTGTTACATGATCACTCTCATGTAGTATTGAATTTCCAACACATTGGTTATTTGTGGCTGTTTAGTTCTGGAAACTAGTTCTGGAAACGATTTAGTTCTTTAGTTTCATAGCCAGTTAATCCCATATGAGTCTACAACTGAATCCTGTTTTAACCTAGCAAACAATTGTGACCCTTTCCTCCCAGTAATTGGCTGAATTAAGCCAGCTTGAAGGCAAAATCGTACAGCAATATCTTGCCCTTTCATCCAGGGACCAGAGCATGGATGAAAGTCAACGATGGATGAATGTCAAAGCATAGCCTTATTTAGCTTGTAAATTTATTTTGGCTGGCGAAAAATATAAATAACTATATAACACATGCAGATGTGCTCAAAGCCAAACAGAAATAAAATAAAAATAAACATGAGAGCATCAACAAACGTCATGGAAGGTTGGATGCATGTGGAAACGCGAAAAGCATGTGGGTGAAATTTGTGGTTATAGTTGAAAACGGCTGAAATAGCAAAGTGATGAAATAAAAGTCAGGTGGATGAAAGTCAAGGTGTTGCTTGTACTTATTAACTTGAAAGTCCTGTTGCTTAAGATAGTCACCTTTATTTTTTCTTTTCTTTATTTTTCAATAATAAATTTAATTTTTAGAGAATGTTTGATGTTCTCTAAAGTAGCAGAAAGCTACTTCATTCTCCCAGACAAATAAATATCTCCTGGACAAGTTATTTTTTTTTACAAATGAGACAATACTGTGTGTTTGGGCAAATTTGCATTCAAAATGATGTGAGGTTCTGAATTTCATGACACTTTTTAGGAAGTGTTAACCTGCAAACATCTTTGAATCCTGTGTACGAAATAAATACATCTCAGTCTTTAAAGGGGCTATGTGCATAGAGTCTGCATGTGTCCCTTATACTAAAAAGTGGCAACCAAGAAGGGACCAGACATATCTACAGTACGGCAGGTGTATTTTTTTTGTATTCAGATATCCATACCTAACTACAAAACATGTTACTCAAGCATTTTCATGTCTGCCTTTTCCTCTGAACACAGTACTTTTATCCCTGTCCTTGTTTGGCTTTGTTAAGCAGCCCTGGTTATTCAATTGTCTTTGTATTGGTCTCTTTTATCTTCTCTACAGAATCAATTGGAAAGCAATCACACATAACAGAGTCCTCTATATCACACAGACCATTGTTACAGGAGGATGGCAACAGATGGAGAGGTGGAGATCTTGTTATCCAGAAAGATGAAGAACCTTTTACAAACAAAACTTTGTCAAGCTTTTTGCAGTTAGATGGCCAGCCAATAGCAAGTACTTCTGGAGTACTGAGACAAGGCTTTGGTGACTCTGCAGAGACTTTTGATTCTGGGGTGACCATGAATGATCTGCAGGGCCAACTGGCTGAGCTAGTAATCCAGAACTCTGGAGTCAAAGCTCAAATGGACAAATTTAGGCATTGCCATCAGGAAGCAGGAGATAGTTTTCAGCAGCTGGTAAGACTTATATGCATACATACCACCCTTCCTCTGAGCTCAGGGTGGTGTACATGATTCCTCTCCTTCTGTGCTCACAAGAACCCTGTGAGGGAGAGAATCTGTGTGTTATTGGCCCAAGGTCATTCAGGATCTTCCAGGTCTAAGTCCAACTTTCAAACACCGCACTGGTTCTCAGTTGGATCCCACCACCTGTTCAGGATTGTTTGTTATGGTGTTGCTGTTTGTGGAAAGGGGATGAAAATGCATGTGTGCTCACCAGAGGTGTGCTGTGACATTAATATAATGAACTCCAGTGGCCAGGATACATTGTTGGATCACTAGGCCTACGAATTCAGCCGGTTTGCTTCTGGGAGCTCAGGTAAGGTTCAACCTCCCCTGACCACACGTCCCTGGTGCTCACACATATGCATGAGAAATACTTTGCTTTGAGAAATACTCTGCTTTGTAAGAAAAGATTTTCAAGCATGCATTCAGGGCCATTCTGACCTTCCTGTCCTCCTTCTCCACACATGTAAGTGTGTACAGGATTGCAGCCTAAGACTTCTTTCCACCTATTTCCAGTTTGGAGTCAAAGAAAAGCCCTCAGAGGTACACGGGATATTTGAGTCCAGTACATTTTGAGTCGGGAGATTTTCAGGGCATCTGAGCCAGTTTCACCAGTTCAGCTGATGAAGACATTTTAAGCAGTTACTCTAAAGAAAGTGGTTCGGTTGTCACTGGAAAAAATCTCTTGGCTCAGAATGTTTTGAGCCTTTATGAAATGCTTATTATGCACCTTTCTGAGGTTTCCTGTACTGATGCTTTTCCTCCCTCCATTTTGCTCTTGTTATGTGCTTCTTAGCTTAGAATTTAATGAATCTGTGGAATTTAATGAATGCATTTCTACCTCTCTTCACACAGGTCACTAATAACCAATGGTGTCATCTACTCACCAGTAGACGGTACACTGAGCGGGACTTAGCATGATCGACAGCCCGTCCACTCACTTCCGCTTTCTTCGCGCTCCCCGCGCGGCTTTCCCTCACCTCGGAGGGAGCGCCTGCTCACCAGGGGGGATGGGTGGGGGGCGCGCCAGGTGCCTGGGCGAGCAGGCACCCCCTCCGAGGCGAGGGAAAGCCGCGCGGGGAGCGCGAAGAAAGCGGAAGTGAGTGGACGGGCTGTCGATCATGCTAAGTCCCGCACAGCATACCGTCTACTGGTGAGTAGATGACACCACTGCTAATAACCTACTAAATAAGCCAGGAGTATAGGTACTGGTTATTCGTCTCCAACAAGAAAAATTATCCTTTAACAAAATTCTTTACCTACTTCCCTTTTAACTGGTCCATTTTATAATTTGTCAATTGATATCTTGTTCCATTTTAACTAGTAACCTTTTGTGCAATACTGCATAGAATAGATTCTTAAAATTCAGATAGACTGTATCCACTGCACCACATTTTTGTCTCAAAGCAGTTATCACGTTGAAATACATTATTGGTCCATCATGATTTATGTTGAGTTGATTTTATGCTACCTACCAGCTCATGATCCAATTTGAAATGTTAGGTAGCATAAGGCAGTGATTCCCAAAGTGGTGGGTCGCAACCCACCACCCTGGGAAGCAACTGCTTCTGCCCCTTTAAGGGGTGGGGAGAGGGGGAAGGCAGCAGTGCGATCCCCAGGACCACACTGGTGCCCTGGGTAGAGGCTTAATCCTCGTAGCACTGGTGTCCAAGGGATGTGGGGAGCCCCCCACAGTTCTTGCTAAACCTTAAAATGCATTTAAAACACGATCGTAACCCACTTCCGGTTTGCATTCTAAAGCTTGGGTGGGGGCTTCCCCAGGCTCTCCATACCCCTTGGACACCAGCACTGCAAAGGGTAAGTCTGAAAAAAGCCCTCTGCCCAGGGTGCCAGTGTGATCCTGGAGATCGCGTTGCTACCTTTGCCCCGCGCCCGCCATGACTTGTGTGGCTCCCAACTCCATCGTAGGAGTTTGGGAACCATTGGCATAAGGTAATTAAAGGTCAGAGAAAGAAATGTTGCTGTTGAACGGATTGGACTGCTTTTAGTAAAGAAAGACATAGGAAGTCCAACCTGCTTAAAAGTTGCCTTTTAATCATTCATTTAGGAAGCTAATCAAGCATTAAGTAACTCTATAGAATTACCAAAGAGCCTGGATGAACGAATAGCTGAATTGAACCGCCAGAGCGCAGAAGCACGTAACAAACTGTTGCTATTGATGAATCAACAGAAGTTGGCCCTCTCAGTCTCTCCAACAATTTCACCAATTTCATCGCCTCCTGTAAACTTGACTGGTATGTATCTAATATTGAAAGAAACTTCTTCTTATATAAGTTGTTGGCAATATGATGGATTATGTTGTTGGCACCAACTGTTTGTACCTGACAAAACTTTTTTCTTGTTGTTTTTTTGAAAAAAATTAACGCTGTTTCTCCACTTTAATAAATGCTCACAGGGGTTTATGATAGCTTCTCATTGCTATAACACCACTGTGTCTTTCAGTAATTCAGCAATTCAAGATTATAATTCATATCTTTTCTAGAAAATGGAAGGCCTGTTGAGGTATTTCTTCCAGCGGTTGAAACTATGGATAGATCTAAAGGAGATAACACAGCCAGTGGGATCAGTACAAGGAGGTAAAGACTAACCACTTGATTATGTTACTTTTGCAGACAAAATGGCTGACATAAAATTAGCAGTTTTAGGGCATAATTAAGAGCACCTGTTTGGCCTTCTTACTAGTGCCAGCTGAAGTGTGTTGCAAACATGCTGTAAGGCACATCTGCACCAAAGAAACCGGCACTGGGCTGGCGTGAGGATGTGCGCCGACCCATGGATGCTGCAGACAACAGTAGGTAAACTGCAGAAGAACACTGACTTCAGCCAGCACAGGAGCTTTGAAAGGTAGGGAGGCAGTAGGGTGGGGGGAAGGCAGCCCCATGAGCAAGCTGGCTTGGGGGGTGGAGACTGGATCTGGCCATTAGGCCAGATTCTAACCCCCATCCTTGGGTTGCACAGCCCTGATCCGGGCCACTCAGACTTGTGCCTGCCCCTTCGCAGGGGCAGGTCTGAGCAGCCCCATAGGGCTGCCTGGAGCTTATCCTGGAGTAAGGGGACAAAGGTCCCCTTGCCCTACAATGAGCTCCAGCTGTCTCCTACCCTGCATAGGATGCAGCTCAGGCCAGCTGGCCAGCCTGCCTTTGTTCAGGTTAGGATTGGACTGTCCTTCACAAGTCTGATGACTTGAGTATGGCTTTCATTGGCAATTAGACTGTAGAAACATAAGTTGTTGGCTACCCCAAAATGGCAGGTAGATTCCTTGTGCTTGAGATACCTGATAAGAAGGTACAGAATATTTTGAAAGATAGATCTGGTTTTCTTCAGCTCCTTGTAATAAAAACTGCTTTCTGACATGGATATATGGAAATGTAAGTGTGAAGAAGTACTGAGGCAGGTCAAAGGTTTGTATTGTCCAATATCATGTCGCTAATGGCACCAATTTTTGCCTTTTTCTCAGGACTGATACTAGAGACACCAAATTTGAATTACTGTGTACATTGGGGGGGGGGGAATCAAAACTGAAATTAAAGGGGAGACAGATTTTCCTTACCCTCTACCATATTTTTTAACTATGATTCTACCATAAAATGAGTGCTTTTTAAAAACAAAACAAAACTCAGTTCTTGGACAAGAGCAGTGTGGAACTGCTTTATTGGAAATTTGCTCGGACTGCTGCTTTTAACTTTCCTTGGCATTGTTCTTTCTTAACCCTTGATCTGATTGGTGCTGGTGCTATTGGATTGGTAGCGTCTTTCTATCCACAGGATGTCACTATTTTTTTAATCAATCCTGAATTATTCAAGGCTATCTTTTGTCACTAAATTAGAAGAAAATTACTTCTTGCCTTTTATTTAAACTTCAGTGTTTAAACTTCAGTTGCCTTTAAATGTCAGTGTTTGACGATAGGACATAATTTCTTTTTCTTTCACTGTAGGTGAAACAAAACTAGGTTTATGAAACTTCGAAAGAATATTTTTATTGATGTATTCTTTAGTAGTTGAAGAACCCCTGGAGACTTCCCCTTTTTAGTCCATTTTAGTGCTGCTTTAGAGAGTCCACTGATCCATTTAGCTTAGTACTACCTCTTCCTGCTGGCTATGGCTCTCTCAGACAGAGATCTTTCCTAGGTTTGCTACCCGAGGTCCTTTTAGCTAGAGATGATTAAATCAGATTAAATCTTATTTAATCCAAGCCTTAAATCGGGTTAAAATCAGAGCCTTTTGCATGTAAAGCATTTTTATTCATTTAAAACTTTGTCTGTACCCAACAACCCATGCCTAATTATGTTCTTGAGTCATGATCAGCTTGCTACTGGCTCTTGTCCTCCCACTGCTGAACACAGGCAATTTATAGGAAAAGACCAAATTCCTCTTCTGTCCTTTCTGCCAATTATTCCAACAGATCTACAGGGGTGTCTGATCAGATCCATTTTTCACGAACTGCTTCACTAGGAAATGCACAGTTGACATCAGACAGTCACAGGATTAAGGTAAGTCTTCCCTGGGAAAATCCATGTGCAGCTCTTTCTGCCTGGTGTGGATTTATCCTCATGTTTTTGCACATCCAGTGAAAAGTATAGTAGTACAATTGTAGCCCAGAATGTTTTGCCCAGCCAGTGCCCCCTGATGCTCTCATGCAGGAGTTCTTAGTCATGTCATGATTACAGAACCTCAGTGGCTTGCCCAATATGTCCCCTTCACCAGACTGTTGAAATCATCACCACCACCAGTCCTATGTACTAGTATGACCTCCAAAGATGTCAATAGAATGGTTTTACTTATGGATAGCTGGAAACAGAACACCGTAATCTGTATTGATGATGGTGATAGATTAATTAACAATTTTTTAAAATCCCTATCATTTAGAGATCATCTCTATCATTTGGCTCCTAACTCCCAAGGGATATCCCCTGCTAAGAATCCTTGCTCTAATGTGTGCACTCAAATTATCAGACCTTGGTGCTGCTGGCAGCTTTTCTCAGCAAGAGCTGTGCCACAAGAGTTGTACAGAGACCTAGAGGGACAATTCCTATGTAGAAATGCCTTGCATGTAAGAAATTCTAGAATGGAAGAAATGACTCTCCTATTTTTCCCTGTTCTTAAGGCTCAGGGTAGGCAATAGTTTCTTTTCGCTTGTCCTCATAGTTGTGAAAAATTTGGGTGGTTGTTTGTCACCTTTTTGCAAGTGGGAAATTGATGCTGAAATAGCTGTATCTAGGTCAATTCAGTGAATCTAGTCCTCTGGGGTCTACTCTCTTATCGACCATGTGCTTCATATGTGTAATGTCTAAAAACATTATACGATAGGCCAAACAAGATAGGCAGATGAGTGTAAATCCAAGGAACAGGCCGGTACCTTATTCCTCTTTTTTCTCTCCATTCGTACAGGCTGAAAAGCAAAGGGAAGAAGGCTGGTTCGCATTGTCAATGCACATTGGGTAGCAGCAAGTCCAGCCATATAGAAACAATTTTATGTTTATACTTTTGGGCTGTTCTAGTAAACGTCTATAGCCGATCTCACCAGAACTTGGAAAATGTCAGTGTTGCTAACTGTAATACTTAACACATCCATGGTTATTCAGCACTCAGTGGGAGTTCATGTAGAACAGAGACTGAACAATTTGTATGGTCTTAGGCCTGTTTCAATAAGTAGTCTGTAGTATGGTAGCCATATGAAAGTGCAGCAGTGTGAAAGCAGCTGTGAGCAGCATGTTTGTGAGAGCAACTCCCCATGTCCTTCTTCTTTGCTTAAACCACAGCAGTATTGGAAGAATGGCAAGGAAATGCTCGTACAGACAACTTGATATGCATGTGCAGCTGCCTCCTCACTGTTGGACTTTAAAGCAGCATCCCCAAAGAGTTCATACTGTAATCTACTGTTAGTATCGGACCCTTTCTGAGCCATATTCTGAAAAGAATTGCTTCTGGATGTGTACCCAATTCTTCTGATATGCCTATCACAAGAATGACCTAATTTTAATTATTGATGGCTACGTTATCACTGGGCTTAGTTCTAGAGCCTAGCGAAGTTTTAACCTGTTAGTGTCATTTTTGTTGGGAACAAAGTATATTCACTTTTGTGGGAGTAGGATTGGTTTGTGGCATAAGGCAAATCCCTACACTGGGAGAAAAAACCAAAACAGCTTGTTTGGGGATCTGGCTAATTGATAGTTCATTATGCCCTGAGCTGCCTTTCTCTAGCAAATTTATCCTGCTGTAAGTCTAACCGTTCACCTATTGCTCTCAGGCATTTCCCTGTGCAGAAGTGCCTTGCAACTCACCAGGGAAACAAATTTATCTTCAGCGGGAGAAATGGTTCAATTACCGTGATTGGCACTGCCTCATTTTTGATAAGTGTCTGACACCCCAGTCCTATTCTCGGCGGCACCCAAACAAGCAGCGGGCACCCCTTGGGTTAAGTGAGTGTTTCTTCCCTTACCCTGAGTAATACTGCTGTAGCGCCAATGGGTCTTCTTGGCCCTCTGCCTGCTATTGAGTGAGCGCATAGTCAAGAGCTGTGTTGGGCTGCCCAGCTCACACAGGGTGGGGGTTAGGATCTGGAGGCAGAGGCTGCTGCCGCCCCCACATGGGCCCAATCCTCCACTCTCCCTCCTCCCACTCCCTGTCTTCACGCCGTCCAGCACTGGCACTCCCTTCTTGCCAGCATAGGAGCAAACAGCTGATGCTAGAGCCCTTAGGATCAGGCTCCGAGCCTGCTTGGAATTTTCTCTTGGTAACTAAATCTGTTTTTTTTTTTTTAAAAAAAATGCCTCCCATTAACATAAATTAAATTATTTTCAAGCCTCCCCCACTTCAGCCTCCCATTTTAGCATATTGTACTATACTGAAGAAACTGATTGTACCTTTCAGAGCACAATCCTAAACTGGAGTTAGGCCGGCATAAACTAAGCCAGCAAAGATTGGCCAGCACAAGGGCCACCATAAAGTGTGTTTGGACTACTCTCGGAGTCAGGGAGGCTGGCTCACGTCTGTGTGCTGGCCTCTCCGACTCAGAGAGGGGTCCAAACATGCTTTACGGTGGCCCTTGTGCTGGCCAAACTTTGCTGGCTTAGTTTATGCCGGTCTAACTCAGTTTAGGATTGCACCCTCAGGCTAGCTGAGTGTCTGGATTGTTCTAGAGTGCCTTTAGCATCTGGCAAACAAAGGCATAACAAGACATTTCTAAATTTTCTTGTTTTCTTTTAGAGGGCCAGTTTTGTGCCAAAACACAAATCATGTCTAATTCTTCTCCTGAAGAGAGAACCCTCATTTATAGGAAAGCATGCCTATGATGGCAAAATAAATCTTTATCTTAAGGTGATGTTAAAACCGTAAGGGAACTATTGTGTTTATGTCCACTAATCTTTTTGAATAAATGGTTCCTCCTAATATTCTCTTGTACCCTTGTATTTTTTATTCATAATACAAATAAACTGTAAAGAATGATTCAGTTTGCTTTACAAATGTTGTGGTGTAGGATTATCTCACAACTGTTCTTGCTGCAACTTGAGAGCAGAAGCATATGTCTAAATATCCTTTCCTGTATTGAAGATGTTCTGTTGCGGGTGGGCTTTTTGTTTTTATGCGGGGAAGGTTTTCATTTAATTCAAAGAACAGCTACAAAAGAGTTGATGAGACAGTTCTAAGAGACCACAGGAAACATGAAGGACTGATGCATGTGTGGAAATCAACTAAGTTGGAAACGTTGTCTTTTATCCCCAAACATTAAAATAAAAAAGTATTACAGATCCAAGGCAAGTTCATCTCCATGATACATTTCTCTATACTTAAAATAACCACATGCACACAGATTACATGAATTGTAATAGTGTCCAAAGTTGCAAAAAGGAAAAAAAAAACAGTTGATTTGGAAAGTGTACAGGCACAAAACAGGAATGGAAAAATCTGTTAAGTGTGTATAAAATAAACTAAGGCAAACACCTGCTTTTTAAGTTGACTGACTTTATTGTTCAGAAGCTCACAGGCTCTTCATGCTAAGGAACAAAATGCAAACTGGGTCATCCATCTGTGGCTGTTTTCACGCTCCCATTTGACTTCTGAGTTAAACAGTCTCTTCCCATTACCACAATTTTTACTAATTAGGTTAGTTTTTTCCTCTTTCTGCTATATCCAAGTATTATGCAAAGCTTGAAGAATCCATGTGATGAAGCACCTGCAGCAGCTTCCCTTTGTAGGTTTCTTGTGTCCAGCTGTTAGTCTCTATTTCTAATAGTGATTATACATATTATGGTATTTTCTCTCTAGAAAAAAGTAAAAGTAAAATGAAGTGCAGCCTTGCAAATAAGCTTCCAAAAGTACTGGCCAACCATTTTTAATTTGTTACCTGTCCACATATGCCCATGTTTAGTGATGTGTTGGCTAAAAAACAGCTATCCTTAAGTTTCCCTGCCTGGTAACCCAGAAGACATTCTTGCTACAAGTGCACAGACCAGTTACTATTTTCAAGTCTAACAGATGCAATCTCGGGTATGTGCTAAAGTGCATCTCAATCAGAATTTAAGCAGATGTAGGGGGGGGACCTGAGATTAGTCTCCGGCCACAAAAGAATGAGCTCTCTAACCAATCAATTGTGATTGATTTCAATCATGATTGAAGAGTATTGCGGGGCTGTGTCCTTTTTGCATTACATTGGAGGTGCAGGGCATCAGTTAAGACCAGGGTGGATTTGATTTAAATCAAATCGATTTAAATCGCAATTTAAATCACTAGTAAAAAGGCTTGATTTTAATCAACTTGATTTAAATCATAATTTTTAAAGAGCAACTGTCATCTCTGTCCCACAGTGGCTCCTCCTCTGACCCACTGTTGACGCACCGACAGTCCCATTGACTTTAATGGGACGGCTGGTGATGCGGCAGTGACACAACAAGGTGAGGGACATGGCGGGCAGCAGGTGAGTGGATGCCCACTAACAGGCGCTGCCATGATGGATCTGAAATGACAGGTCATCTTTAAATGTAAGGACTCATTCTTGCTGGTCGTTAGAATCTTTAATATTTGCAAACAAAATGAAGATTTCCTATTTAAAATAATAAGCTGTCAGGTTAGTAAAACAGCGATATCAGAACTGATTTTAGGTTAATAGGTTAATCGCACATAGTTGGAGAACTACTCAAATTCATTTAATTAAAACAACATTATATTACATATTCTTGTATTTGCTTAAACATGTTTTGTTTTATGATTTATCTCATGGTTACTGTGAAATTGTGTGAATGCATCAATGCAGTGCATGTTATCTCTGCTTGCAGAGCTTGGATTCATTAAATGAGTTTACCAAAAATGTAAATATTGCAGAATATAAGCCTCATGCTACATAACTAAACTCCCATTTCATGCTGAATAAACTAAATTATTAATGTATCTTAAATAGAAAACTATCTTTAGATAGATTTTTACTCCAAAAGCATTTTATTAAAATAAATTTTATAAAAATAAAAAAAATTAAAAAAAATAATGTTTTTAATTTCTGTTTTAAAGAAATCATCAATTTTTATCCACCCTGGTTAAGACTGACCAGACAGTGGGAGAGGGCAGATTCTCCCATCGTGACTGATTTCACAGCCCCCCTGCTCATTGCTTGTCTGTAACTCTGATTCAAGCTACAGAAAACCATGATTCAGTCCTGGTCTTGTGCTCTAGTAGGAACCTCATATTTCCCAACTGCTGCTCCACCCAGTCCTCCTCTCTCTCTTCTGATTGCAACTCCCCTGGTTTTCCAGTCCCTATTCCCCTGGGTAATTCACTTACATTCCGCTCCCCACCCCTTCCTTCAAGATCCAACAGGAACCTGTAATAATAAAGCACTCACTTGGAACTTTGTGGATGGATCTAACAGGCCTGTTAAGCACATCTTCTTCTTCGATGTGACAAGTGTAGATCTCGTGGAGTAACACAGGATAATTCAAGATGGACACCACTCGGAAGGACCCATCTTGCTTTTCTTCCAGGATCTCTGTGGTTGAGTAGCTAGACAGATCCTCCTCTTTACGATTGCGCCAGGTTACCTTTGGCATGTGGTACCAGCCTGCTGAGATGCACTTGGCTACAAGTGTATCATTGACTGTGCTGAACTGCACCTGTGGCTCTTCAGCATCTAATTGTGATAGGGGGGAAAACAAAACAATTAGTGATTACGAGATCACATGGTAATAATTGCTCTGGTGACTCTGAAACAAAAAACCCAAAACAGCTTGATAAGAACTGAACATGCTTGTTTGAAAGAGCTGAGGAATATTGAAGACAGTTGAATTGCATGGGGTGGGGGAGCTTCTAAAAATGATAGATAGAATTTTTTATTGGCCATACATGGAATTTCACCATACATGGAATTTTACTCCGGCTCAAAAGCTCTCACATATACCTTAAACTAATAATACAGCAAAATATACCATCACATTAACAAGACCCCACTAACTCTAAATTTATCCAAATCAGAACATCAATATACACTCAGTACCACATATAATCAATACCACACAATCAGCTATTCAGTAACCCAATAGTACGAGGAAAAAAAACTGTTCTTGTGCCTGGTTGTTCTAATATACAATGTCCTATAACAATGTCCAGAGGGAAGAAGTTCAAACAGATTACAGGCAGGGTGAGAGCGATCTGCAACAACCCTCTGCTCTCTGTAGATGATAACAATGATATATGTTATGAATATATAGTGTTTTTGGCAGCTAGACCCTTCTCCAAATCTTAGCTCCAAGCATCTAAATTATTGAAGAAAAAATAAGAGAACAAATTGGAATACAGACTGTAGAAGAAAAATATTGTAATGAATTTTTTCTTCAGATGCACTGCAAAATCTCTCCTGAAAACACCTCAGTCAGCTATGTGGCCCATTTCTGCTTTGTTTCTTTTCCTATTTTGATGCTTGATTCCATGCTGTTTCTCCCAAACTTGTCTGTTCCTTTCCCTCTTGCTTTGCTCTTTTGTAGATAGTATTCTGTGACCCATTCCCAATTCTTCAGAAACCCATTTCTGTAACCTTGACACTCTCTGATCCACACCTATCACTATTCTTTCTCCGATGTAGTCAGTGGCTATGACCTGCATGTTCCTGAGGAGGAGGAACTTCAGTCTGGTCATTCACCTGTAAGTCATGTATTAGAGAGAGAAAAAAACTTATAACAGGTAGTACATCAGAGTACTTCCAGGTCTGCTTTCACAATTGCTAACCTGAGTGGGAGGACAGAATGGGGGAGGGACTGGCAGAGGCATCTTCTTCCACAGGGTCCTATAGAGCAGGGCTCTATAGGCCAATGTGACCAATGTCGTCACATCCAGCCCCACGCTTTAGGGGGCCTTGCACTAGCAGGGTGAGCATATTGCCTGTGGCTGCAGCTGGGATCTCTATGGGCTGTAAATCAGTGCGGTGAGCAGAGCTGCTTTACCTTGGTCTCTCCCACCTGCCTCCGAACAGCCCAAGATGGGCCACCTGGAAGCAGTTGGCGGTGATGTTATGATATCACCAACTACTTCCACATGCCATGCTTTGCACATGGCACAAACAGCGCTCTTCTTGTTGAGTGAGGGCCCTGCAGGGAGGGTTGGGGGCCTCACAGGAATGCCCCACATTGGGCCCTGCTGCAGAGTTTCTTGAGTAGGTGCAGACTCGAGAAGCCAGACTCGAGAAGGCTGGGGAAATGTCCCCTTTCCCCCTGAGGAGGCCTCTGGTACTGGTGCAGGACACAGCGGTGGCCATTTCAGTGCTGCTGTTTCTCTGAACTGCAGGAAGCGTAGGATTATGCTGCCCAAGACTATTTTCTCCACACACTATTGATACGGTGTATGCCCCTTTTTCTTGGTTCCCAAATTTTGTTGGTTGAACTCACTGAGATTTACTTCTGAGCCAACATATAGGTTTGTGTTTTTCTTATGTTTAAAATCTGAAACTGGTTGGTGCCTAACAATACATTCCTAAAAACAGATTACAACTATTGTTTCCCCATTCAAGGAGCAGATACAAAAATGCACCTGAGGAGACAATGTTAATCCCATTCTGACAGCCTGAGCTCCCACCCACCTTAAGAACACTTCTAGCCCCCCCCCCCCCAAGTCTTCAGGAGTCGAATTTTGAGCCATGGTTGGAAGTTTGCCAAAGCCTTTGGGTGGGGTGGGGTCTGTAGAAAATTTAATGTTCTGTACCTGATAATTCAGTCTTTAATTTAGCTTTGAAGGAGACCTTGGAAAAGCTTTTATTTTACAGGCTTGCCCTGGTATCCATTCTGGTTCTGTTCTGGACCCCACCGTAGATACCTGAAACAGTGGATACTGGGGGTGCATTTTTAAAGATAGGGGAACGTAAGTGGTTTTGCTGCAATAAGGAAAAAGAGATTAATGTTCCCCTATCTTTTTAATAACAGGGATGTGGTGGCGCAGCGGGTTAATTTGCTGTTGCTGGGCTTTCCAACTGGAAGGTTGGGAGTTCAAGACTGCATGACGGAGTGAGCTCCCATTGCTTGTCCCAGCTCCTGCCAACCTAGCAGTTCGAAAGCACCTAAATGCAAGTAGATAAATAGGGACCACTTTGGTGGGAAGGGAACGGCGTTCCGTGTGCTACGGCATATAGTCATGCCGGCCACACGACCACGGAAGCTTTTCCTTGGACAAAACGTCGGCTCTACAGGCTTTGAAACGGAGATGAGCACCGCCCCCTACAGTCGGTCACGACTAGACCAGTCGGTCATGGGGAAACCTTTACCATTATCTTTTTAATAGGCATCCCCAGTATCCATAGTATCTATGGATCACTGGATCAATGGATACTGGGCACACCTGTATGTGGTATGAATACATAATGTATAGGTTTCCCTCCCATTTGTTCCCCCCCCCGGACACCTATTGCCTATAAACTACCTTTCTTGAGAGCCAGGATGGTATTGTGCTTTGGGAGTTGGACTTCGGACCAAGATAATCCAAATTCAAATCCTCACTGAGCTATGAAGCTTCCTGGGTGACCTTGGGCCAGTCACTATCTCTTATCCTTACCTCACAGGGTTGTTGTGAAGACAAAAGGGAGGAACTATGTATATACCGCCCTGAGCTCCTTGGAAGGAGGGTGGTATAAAATGTGAAAAATAAATGTTGCTGAAGACTTTTTTTTGTAGCTGCAGCTATTCCAAAACCAAGTATGCCCATATACATACCTTCCACAATAAGTTTCAACTTCCTTTGTCCCCTGCCCCTTGTATTAACAGCTTTACATATGTAAAGAGCTTGATCAGAAAACTGTACTTGCTCCAGCTTGAGTGCCAGACTACCCTCAGGAATCTCATCTTCGTCCACCCAGACTCTCCCCTCGTACAGAGAATTCCGCTCCTCCAGCTGTTCCTTGTTGTCACTATAGCTGTATATCAATTTTGGGTAAAACTGGTAAAAGTCTTGGAGTCCAACAAAGAACTTATAGAAATCTTTATCTTCTACTTCGTGTTCTTCCTTTATATCTTCCCTTTCCCAGGTGAAGGACAAGCTATCCGTGCTATCCACAAAGGAGAATTGGCAGGGCAGGGTAATGTTGTCAAAAGGACGCGCCTTGAATTCTTCCATCGCATCTAGGAAATGAAACATCAAGTTGATTCGTCACTTGTCAATACTGTGGTATAGGCAGTGTGATATGGGGCATTGGCCCAACAGGGTCCTATTAGCCTGGGCTGACTGCAGAACCCCCAAGACCAGTGGAAGCACCCAATGTGACCTCAGAGGAGCACCATGAGGTCCTTGATGCTCCTCTGTGCATGGCTTTGTCCCAAGATTCCCAACAATCTGGCACCCACGTACTCACAATGGCCACTCTCTATGGATCCAGGACCCACCTGTGGGTTGTGACTCAATTTTTGATGATTTGCAAAACTGACAGGACAGATTAGGCTATGTGCATCAAGGGTTAAACAAACTGCAACTTGGGGGAGGCACTACTGCCCAATCACCATTATAGTCACACCCTTTGTCATTTATAAATCATGCAGCAGCCTCTAGGATCCCTAAAAAGTATGGGAACCACTGTTCTACAGCATTATTATAAGAACAGCAGCAAATGGTACAGAAGCATTTTGAACACGCTAAAAAGCATTGTATAAATGTGAAGTATTAAGCACTCCACTGTTGCTAAACCTTCACCTTTGTAATACAGTTCTCTTATTTGGTAAATAATGTGCTAAGGCAGTGCTTCCTAAAATTTTTCACACTGGGACCCACTTTTTAAAACAATTATCACAACGCACTAGACAAAAAAAATCTAGAAAGAGACAATATTTTTATTAATAAATACATAATAATTTGGGTCCTGTGCTCCTGAGGCTGCAAGAGAGCTTACATATAGTATGTGTGTAGACATTTGTTAAACTCTCCCTATAAATGGAGATCAAGGACTGTTCCCCCAAAACTTTACTGTCATTCCGGTATCCGGAACCAGAGAGCAAGATGGGCAGTTAGAGACTCCCAGGCCAGACAAAAGGCTGAAACATGTGGGTTCAGCATGTCAATTACTAGAGAAAATTGGAAAATGGTAATATTTTAATTTGGGGGTATGGGGATTATCTCATAACTAGAAGTGTTTGCCTCTGATGAGTGAGATAAGATTAGAGCCTAAGTCTTACTGAATCCAACGGGCTTACTTCTGCATAAAATAAATAACACTGTTTTTTAACATCTCTACTCATAAGGATAGCATTCCAGCTAATATAATGATTTTCTTCTGCAAACCAGGCAAGGGTACTTGCAAAGTTTTTTTTTAATGTTTCAAGAACTTTCACAACCAACCAAAAATTGGCTCATGACCTACTAATGGGTCCCGACTCAGTTTGGGAAATACTATGCTAAGGCAACCTATCTCCAGTTTCACAGAGCTTCTTCCATGTACGCCAAAGCTCAGGCCTAATAGTACATGGTCCTCCAAACATGAGTTAAGTAGGGGGATACTGGAAGGAGCTGATCTACTCCAGGGACGAAAAAGCAATGTTGATAGTGGTTTTTTTCTTCTTCTTAATTTTAAGATGAAACATTTTTGTCATTCAAGAGTTCTGAGAGACTTCTTCAGTTACAATTATTTCTTAGCCTTTGCCATCACAGATCATTTTTTAAATATCCAACATTGCTGGATTCATTTAGAAATATATCCATCCTGGCATGGGATGTTGACAAGTCTACAGTATTGCACTGATATGTTTTTAAAAATAAAAACACGTCCACCAGTGAAAATTTTAACACACACACACACACACACACACACAAATGGAAAACAAGAAAATATCCAGTTTCCAGCCACTTACCAACATGATAGTGAAATAATGTGAGCAGCAAAGGATAGAGGAGGACCACAAGGGAATTCATCCTTACCCAGATAAGAATTTTTTGCCTCTCCACACTAGCTCCAAGGTTCTAAACTAGTGAGTACTACTTTCTGTCACCAATGTCAGTGCCAGATTCCTACCAATTGCATCATAGAGTCTCCTTGCCCCTGAGCTGCTCAAGCACAGCAAGTCTAATTCCAGGAGGACAAATAATTAGCTACACAACACTAAGGCAGAGCTCAGATGCTTTTTCCACCTGTTTCAGACATGTTTATTCTTACTTTAGCTATAGAGGGCTGCAGCCCCTCAGGGTGCAATCCTAACCTGGAGTTAGGCCGGCACAGCTAGGCCAGCAAAGTTTGGACAGCACAAGGGCCACTGTAAAGCATGTTTAGACCACTCTTGGAGTCAGGGAGGATGGCACACATCTGTGTGCCAGCCCCTCTGACTCAGAGAGTGGTCTAAATATACTTTATGGTGTCCCTTGTGCTACTCAATCTTTGCTGGCCTAACTGTGCCAGTCTAACTTCAGGTTAGGATTGTGCCCTCAGCCTTTAGAAACAGAAGAGCATTTCCATCTCTAGTCAAGAATTGCTGGCTTATTGATCCTTTAAAAAGTTATTAGTAGCCCCATGGTTGCAATGCAAATAAGCAAAATAACATTCAGCCAGCAAGAGGCAATTTCCTTACAGTCACACTCCTTGTCATCTGATAGCAATACGTTACAGTGACCCCTCAATTTAATGGACTAATGGGTGGGGGAGGTATCCATTATATTAAATCCAATGCACTGAAGTCAATGTGCATGTGCAAAACATATGATAGTTTTGAAATGGGAGGAAATCAAGCCAAGGAGGCAATTTCTCCAAGCCCTGTCTCTTTAAGCAGCGAGACCAGACTCCAAAGATTGAGATGTTCGTTTTTTCCAGCGTGCGTGCGTGCATTCCCCGTTCCTGCTGAAGTCTGCAAAACCTCCAAGCTCACCGATCTCCCCCTGGACCCCTGCTATAGCTTACCAAGTTTAACGTTGATGAAAAGAATGCCAGCTGGACTATAATGTAGCAGAAAGAGAAATACATTTTACTCATGTGTAGGCAGTGGTGGTATTCAAATAAATTAACAACCGGTTCTATGACGTCATAGCCGGAGCAAAAAAACCCCCAAAGCCAGCTGAGGTAAGCAAGTGGGCAGGGCGCAGCCGTTTAACAACCGGTTCTATAGAACCTGGGAGAATCCCCTGAATAACACCACTGTGTGTAGGACATCAGTAAAATGGACACAAATGCAATATGCCTCCAAGGAGACGACAGAACTTGTGCAATTTGTACATTTTGACTTGATCAGTTATACAGTTGAACATGCAAATGTGGAATTGACAACAACAAATAATCAATCAATCACTAGTATTTATATACCGCTTTTCAACATAAAGTTCACAAAGCGGTTTACAGGCAAATAATAACATTAAGGAGGTGATGTAATAACATTGGCAACTTGCTATTGGCAGTTTTGGTGATGTGAGACATCTGATTGGTGGTCCTTCTTTGCTGCCGCTCCCCCTCCCCTCCAGTGTGACCCCAACCAAGGGTCAGGGAAGGGGAAGGAGAAGTGATTACAAAGGGTGGTTAAATACATTTAGCAGCAACAATGACACCAATATTAAGACAAGATTACAATAGGGTTGGCACATTTAGCCACAAGTGCTTGACACATTTGATTGCTTGATACAACAGTTATCAATGTGATAAGTACGTACACAGGAAGATGCAAACTTTAAGACTTAGAATCTTCCCCCCCCTCACCTGACCCAATCATCTTGATGAAATGCTACTCTGGAATGGTCGGAAGGGAGTCTGCATTTGAATAGTACAGTAGTGGTGATAAGATTGACAATGGATAAAAGCAGGTATAGTCTTTTTCAACACTTCCCCCCTTTTCTCCTTCTGCTGGGAAAGCACTATTTCTTTCTATCCAGCCAAAACCTTGTTCTTTTTGAAAAGTGCTTCATGCTTTTCCTAAACACAACTTTTTGTTTCTTTTACAAAATTACTTTAATGCTCCAGCCTTTTCTGTTGCTGCTTTAAACTTTGGTGGGGAAACCTTTTGGCTTAGTCCAAAAAAGACTTTCCAGGTTACTTTAGCTCCTGGGCAGATTAGAATAGAGTTAGGCAGAAGTTGTCCTCACTATACTCTTTTGTCAGATATCCAGATTTGCATTACAAGACCCTGAGGAAAGGGAGACATTTGAATGTTCCTTGGCACCAATTCTTAATGGTCTGCATTGTCTTGTGCTATCTCCTGAGGATCACCTCTGAAATCTCCTTGCAGGATAGCAGCTCATAATTCCCAGGATGAAATCCAAAATGGAGTTAGACCTGTACACATTTAAGGGGAGGAGAGGGTGTTCTCAGCACTGCCCTCCTCTCATATGGGGTCCATACCTGTTCCCATCACATCCTGGTCTTACCCCTTCACCTTTCCAGGTCCTGTATTATGTGCATCTGGTTACACCTCCATCTGACCATCATAGCAATCACAAGTATTACCTATAGGCCAAAATAACCACAATGGGGTACAGAGCTACGTTAAGGAGGCTCTCAACATTTTGACTTTAGCTAAAAAGTGTTTTCCCACCAAGAGTTGCTACTTCTACTGTTGCCAGAACCTCTATTGTTTGCTGGTTACTGTGCTACCCTATAAGGGTGATGGTCTTGCTTAAAGCTTTCAGCTTCAGAAGCTCATACAGTCCATCAAACAAGACAGGTTCCACAAATAGACACTTGATCTGTCCCACAACAGTTTGAAGAAGAAATAGCCATTGTTTCCGAAGTCAGTTAAACCAAGGGTTCATTGTAAAGTAGTTTTGTACTGGAAAGAGATAAACAGGACAGCCATTCAAGACACTTTAAAACTTCCATTCTTTCTTCTATCCATGAGGGAGCCTAGGAAAGTATAGAGCAGTGTTCATATTAGCAGAAAAGAAAGACGGTAGCATTACAAAGTGAAAACAGCCTCTATCAGTGGTTCCCAAATTGTGGATTAGGACCCACCAGTGGGTCGCAAGCCATTTTCAGATGGGTCTCAAAACACCTAGAGCAGTGGTGTCTCTACAGGGAGGGCAGAGCTCTAAGTTTTGCAAGAAGCCTTACCTTGCAGTGAAAATCACTCCTTTCCTGCACCGTTTTAGCCAATCCTCACAGGGAAAAGCAACATCTTGGCATTGCTTACTGGCTACAGCAGCAAGGGAGAGGAGGGATTTACATGACAGGGTAAGGCTCCTTGCAGAACTTAGAGCTCTGCCCTCCCTGTAGAGACGCCACTGACCTAGAGTAACCATATTGAAAATATGGGAAGATGGGATGCTGGAAAGGGGAAGGGCTGTGTGGTTGTTTTGCTTGTGTCAAGGTTGTAAATTGGCTTTTTTCTTTCTGATTCACTTTGCTATTGAAAATGGCTGAGAAATAGCCCAACTTATTGCTGTATTCTCTGGAAAGCATCAGGGTCTGGCATCACAGTGATGGCACTTCCAGCCATGACATCACTTCTGGTGGGTCCCAGACAGATTGTCATTCTAAAGAGTGGATCCCAGTGCTAAAAAGTTTCAGAACCACTGGCCTATACGATTCATTATCATTAAAATATCTGTTCCAGTGTAATAAAAATAAAACCAACACTGCAAAACTGAGTCGGCAAAATCATATCCTCTCTGAGATATTGGAGACCCCTTCCCACAGTTTTGGCTTTCATCAAAAAAATGTCTCTAGCCTTTTTCCTTGAGGAGATGTAAAGAACAGCAGGCAGGTAGTGTTCTGTGCAAAGCTCACTAATAATTAAAACTACTACCAACCTCCAATGTTCTGCCCAATTTGTGCAAAAGCACTGAGAGCGAGGCATATGTATTGCTATTGCAGACAAATAACCTTGAACACAGTTGGCTACCTATATTCAGGGTCTGTAACGATTCACCGCGCCCAAAGCACAGCCAGAGTCCGGTCGTGCAGGCTGCGGACTTCCTTACCACGCAAACCTGTTCTTACAACTAGTTTGCTCCCTGCTGGGCTTCAGGCCAAGCCTGCGCCCCCACCCCACACAACTCCTGATCTCCGGAGCCAGTCCCGCCTTGCAGCGTCGCTCGCTCGCGCACGGCCCCCCCAGAGAGAGGCGCAGCTGTTTGGCGCCTCTGAGTTGCCAAGGCGCTCCTGGCCGTGCGTAAAGCAGGACGCAGCTGTTCCAGCAACGCCGGATTTAGAGCGGAAGGGCCCAGGTAAGCCCGTCCGGGGGAAGGGAAGGTCCTTCAGCATGGAAAGTTCGGGGTAGGCGAGTTGGATAAAATACATAGGAAAGGCCAGCCTCGAGGTGGCTCGCTCGGCCTGCCTTGGGAGCTGACGGCCCCCTCTGCCGCGTGGTGTGACTGACGCTGTCGTCCGTCCCCCCAGAAACAAAATGGGCCATGACGAGCTGGGGTGGTACGCTCGCGCGGTGGGTGAGCCGCCCAGCTGCAGTTTGGCGTGCAGGAGGCGGGACTTGGCTACAAGTCGCTTGACTGCCGACTACTGTAATGTGCCGGTCGGGGCGTGGGGCGGGGGGCAGAGCACTGATTGGCTAGAGGCAGGTTCGTCTTCATCGTGGTGGTTTGACCTCGCCAAACTTCTCTGCCAGTCGCGGAAAGGAGGTGGTCGTGGTCGTCCCAACCACAATTGTAGAATAATAAAGGCTGTGCAGGACAGTATTACAGTCGGAGTTTTCCCCGTATTACACTATTACAGTCTGCATTTTCCCCGCAAGAACTGCAAAAGGACGTATGAATAAAAGCCATTTTGGCAAACTCTGCCGGCACCTCGAGCTCATGAGGAATCAAAGGCGAGTGCTGTGGTGCCTTAAATGTGAACAGATTTATTGTAGCATAATAAGCTTTTGTGGACTAGAAAGTGGTGGACTGGAGCCTACTTCATCAGATACATGCAGGGCTAACTTCGGTTATGCATTATGTATTTGGTCTATCTATGCAAATCCAAAATGTATGGAAAACAACATCCAAAACCAAAGTAGAGTGATTCTTTATTATGGCCAACTGAAATACCAGAATAATCAACAGGTTTTTGAACTCTCCAGAACTCTTCTTTAGGTTTGATATTACACAAAGCAAAGGGGAAGAGATGGGCATGTTAGAAATGTCCCCAAGTTTGCTGCTTAAGTTCTGATAAGTAACCTGTGATGGCCAGGCTTTGTGCAGATAGGCAATGCAATCCTGTGTATGTTTTCTCAGAAGTAAGTCCCAATGAGGCTTATTCACAGGAAAGTGGCCATAGGATTTCAGCTTGACAGTAAAGCCTCTCAATGTCTACTTAGAAGCAAGTCCTGTTGCAAAATTGGTTTGAAGCTCAACATTAAAAAGACTAAGATCATGGCAACCACTCCCATCACTTACTCCCAAGAAAGTGGCTTACTCCCAAGTGGCTTATTCCCAAGAAAGTGTGCATAGGATTGCAGTGATTAATTTGAAGGATTAGGAAGGGGGGAAGAAAGCCACACACACACCCATCAAAAAGGTAAACAGTTCTGGAACAGGGGATTGGACTTGTTCCTCTGCACAGTACATTCCCCCAGTGTCCTGTAGGTTGCATTGCACCAGTGGTGGAGTGGATCTTGGGGATCCCAGCTGCTCTGCTGGCTCCCTTTTCACTTGGGTTGCCTGCTGTGAGGGCAACCGTCCACTAGAAGTGACCATTGCATCTTTGGAGCTTGAATGGTAGACAGCTCCTTAAAGTGGAATTGATGGAAGGAGTAGTCCAAATTTGAAACCACTCTGGCTTTTCAGTGGTTATTTAATTAAACACAAGAATTACTTTCTGTTCAACTCCCATTTTTAGTCCTATTTTTTAAAACGCGTGTTTAAAAGTTTAACGAACACTTATTTCTTCTTTGTTATTCAGAAGATGTCTGACCCTCAGAGGATCCAAGAGGAGCTGAATAGCATGTCCAAAGCCCTTACTGAAGCCAAGGAACCTTCTAGAAGTCGGTGTTCACTTTGCAACAAGCTTTTCTCTGCTCCCAAAATACTGCCCTGTTTACATACCTTTTGCACTTCATGTCTGGAACAGCTGGAGCCCTTTTCAGATCTGAGCTCACAAGGTGAAGATTTGGACTCTAGTTCAGATGGGTCTTGGCACCAGCAGCAGCTGCCGCTGCCGCTGCCACCACCACCACCACAGCCACCTCCGCCACCACTACTCAGCATCCTCTGTCCTGCCTGTGATACTGAAGTAGATTTGCCACCAGGAGGGGTGAAAGACTTGACTGTTGACCACCTGGCCCTGAATGAGGTGCTACTGGAGACCTTGCAGGGTGAAGGTCTGGGCTTAGCTTGTGACCTCTGTGTGGACGGGGAAGCTGTGAAGCGGTGCCAGACCTGCAGGATCTGCCTTTGCCACTTTTGTTGCCAAGCTCACAAGTGAGTGTCCTGTCCAGACTGTCTCGGCTGCCTGAGACACGCCTGCATCACATAACTGCTTAACATAATTGTTTGCTGCCTTTCTCCACACAATACCCATAGAAGGTCCAGATGAACCCTTCGGGGCTTCCTTAGGCTGTGTAATACCTTAAAACAAGGCATTAAAAACGTCACTTCTGGTTTTTGCTGAAAAACAGAAGTACCGTTTTTTGGCCTAAACAGCCATTCTGAAGCCCGTTGAGAGTGTTTGCAACTCCAGTCGCCTTCATGTAAAGCCAAATCTGTGTGAGTGGGTGTGCACAGTTTTTACCAAAAAAATTCACAAAGCCGTTTTCTAGAAAAAAAAAAAATCAAAGAATGGCTCTCTGTCCCAAAAGGGCTCACTAAAAAATGCAGAAACAGCCACTAGAAAAGACTCTGGGGTGAAGAGGGAAAGTTACTCTCCCCCTGCTAAATTGAAAAAAGTGTTGCTTTGTTCAGTTTGCAGAGTGTCTGGGAAATACCTATCCAGATTAATGAGGCTAAAATAAGAGTGACCATGTTGTACAGAAAGCTAGGAAATGTTCTTCTAGGGCTGGCAGGTTCTGCTCTTTAGAGCCTCAATGAAACTTGCAGGTCACACACAGACTCCACTGAGGTTTTCATCTTACTCTTTCAGGAGGCAGAAGAAAACAGCTTCTCATGCCATTGTGGAACTACAGGACCTGAAGAGCTATGCACACCTTGAAAAACCCATCCAGTGCCTTTCCCACCCTTCGGAGGAGCTGAAGCTCTTTTGTGAGCAGTGTAATTTGCCTGTTTGCCAGGAATGTTTGGTAGGCGAACACTGGCAGCATCCTTCCAATTTCATTGGCCATGTTATCTATAAGCACGAAAACTCCATTCAGAAGCTCCTGAAAGTCACGGAGCAGCATGTTGGAACTCTTGAAGGGGCATGTGGTCAGATTGAAGCGGTCAGCAGCACCTTCAGCAACCATGTAGAGTTAGTCGCTCAGGAGGTCCGCACTTTTGCAGAAGGCTACGTGAAAGCCATTGAAGAACATCGGGACAGGCTGCTGAAGTGTCTGGAAGAGCTGAAAGCCCAGAGGGAGAACCAGCTGCATTTACAGAAAGCACAACTTCTTCAGCTCTGCCTGGATATGAAAACGGGAGTGGAGTTTACCAAGCACCTGCTTGCCAATGGCTCAGACCTCGAGATCCTTCTTACAAAAAGGGTGGTAGAAAACCGGCTGAAGAAGCTAAACAATGTGGACTATAATATCCACCCTGTGGCTAATGACAGAATTCATTTCTCTCCTCAAGAGAAGGCTGGCCAGTACCAGGGCTATGAGATCTTTGGGGCCATTCTCGATAAAGCAGCTGATCCAACCAAGTGTGTCTTGCAAGGAGAAGGTAAGGAGAGCATTTGCACCAGCCTCACCATCTCAACTCTTTCCTGTTCTGATAAATTTCCATGTATTTCATCCAAGAATGTGGAGGAAGATGGGAAAAGGGTGCCATGCCAAGTTATTGGAAGTGTTCCTGCTCTCAGAACATCTTCCCAAATAGTCTGCTTTTCTTTCTCAGGTCTCCGCAGCTGCTATCAGAAGGAGACAGTCAGCTTCACTTTGCTCTGTAAGGACATGTCAGGCAAGCGGATGGATAGAGGAGGAGAACACGTCCGGGTTACCATTTTCCACAAAGACAGGAAGAAAGACAGGAGGAATTGGTGTGTATAGCATTGTGGTCTGCAATGTATGGGTTAGTCCAGTGGTTCCCAAGCCCTTTAGCACCCACCTAAAAAAAAGTTTCACGTTGCCAGCTGCACAAGCCTTTATGGCTATAATGGTGATTGGGTTCTCTATTCAGTTCAATAGTGCTTAACTCCCATGTAAGTGTGCTTAGGATTGTAGGCTTATACGGTAATATCAGACTTGTTAGATTTCAGATCTGCTTTAAACTTTTCACAGTCTATTAATTCAAAAACATGCTGTCAATGAGTTCTCCATGCACTGATGTTCCAATGGGATGTTGGTCCTAAATCTGTTTCAGCATTGCCTTAAGGCCAGAGCACATGTGACAGTGCTCCAATATAACACTCGTGCACACAGAATCCCTGTACAGCAGTGTTGGAAGTTGGAGAATGATTTCAAACTTAGCAGGAGCTCAGTAGAAAATGGGTGCTGCACTCTTTGCCTGCTCCTTCTTTTCTACCCTAAACTGCCTCTCCTCAGCTCTTTTTTCTCTGGCTTACTTTCAGTGTTGGTGGTTCACTTTGAGGAAAACAGCAGGGAAGAGGCATTCACCGGTGCATATAATATTTGTGGATTGCATCCCAATCTAGTTAAGCAAATTCCTGTCACACAACTGGCACTACCTGGGACATCATAGAATGAAACTGCGCCTTCTCATCACATATTCTAGACCAAACCACAGAAGTAAATACCTTACAATAAAATTTGAATGCCAATAAATGATTGTCCTTCTGTCTCTGTCTTATATACAGTGCGACCAAGGCCACAATATGTGACAACCAAGATGGGACATACCATATTTCTTATACTCCTGAGAAGCCGGGCAAGTACATGGTCTGCATCTTTGTCAGAGGTCAACATATTCAGGTAACAGTTTCCACTAGCCTGAGCAAAAGCCAAAAGATTACTGCCTAGTACATGTTAAAAACACACACACACACCAATATGGTTAATTATTATTCCAGCTAACTTTATACTGTATTATATTGTTTCCAGTCTTCAGTCTTAAGATAATTGTAGAACCCTAATGATAAATATAGGGATGTGGTGGCGCAGCAGGTTAAACAGCTGCTGCTGGGCTTTCCAACCGGGAGGTTGGGAGTTCAAGACTGCGCGATGGAGTGAGCTCCCGTTGCTTGTCCCAGCTCCTGCCAACCTAGCAGTTCAAAAGCACCTAAATGCAAGTAGATAAATAGGGACCACTTTGGTGGGAAGGTAACGGCGTTCCATGTGCTACGGCGTATAGTCATGCCGGCCACATGACTACGGAAGCTTGTCCTCGGACAAAACGCTGGCTCTACAGGCTTAGAAACGGAGATGAGGACCGCCCCCTACAGTCGGTTATGACTAGACCATTCGGTCGTGGGGAAACCTTTACCTTTAACCTTTACCTTTAATGATAAATATGTGCAGTTGTTACGATGTTATGTGATTCCATCTAGTTTGTTAGTTTGCACATCTGCTCCATTGATAATTTGTTCTCTACAGGCTTCACCATTCACCATGATGGTGAAGAGCAAGTTCCGTCAGCACAGGGGCCTCTTCCACTGCTGCACCTTCTGCTCTAGTGGAGGCCAGAAATCTGCTAGGTGTGCCTGTGGAGGAGTCATGCCTGGTAAGCCACCCTGTTTTCGTAAACTTCCAGACCCTGGCCAGTCATCTCATCCCTCAGTCTTCAGGGAAAATTATAAGTCTGCTGTAGGGAAACTTTTCGCATCTCTGAGATGCTCGTGAAGATGATACAGCTTATTGTGTTTTAAAGTATCTGGCAACTCTACCTTCGGTGGTTCCCCAACTGTGTGCTGCAGCATCTGAGGGTACTGTGGTGAAGTCACAGGGTTACGGTGGGATGCCCTGGTGGCCTCTTCTTTCTGGCTGCCCCAGGTGCTGCCATCTTAGATCGCACAAGAGGTCGCGCTATTCTTGTGAGATCTCATAAGAATCATGTGATATCTCGCCCGATCCAAGATCATGGCGCCATCTTTCTGGCGCTCCTGGGCGCAGCTATCTTGGATCAGGCGGAATGACATGTGATCCAAAATGGTGGCACCCAGGAGAGCTGGGAAAAAGAGGCTACCACAAAGGAAGGGTGCCATGACTCGTCAGTTTGGGAACAGCTGATCTAATTTATAACTTCCTGTACTGGGAGCATTATGATATTTTTTTTCATTTTGTATAGGCTTTTGTGTCAACTTCATTGTTCCACTCCATGTCCTGTTCAGCAGAATAGACATGTCTGTTGCTGCACAGAAAATCTGAACATTTATGTCTGTGTAGCATAGTGACAAACAGCGCAATCCTGTATGTGTTTATTCAAAAGCAAGTCCCACCATGTTTAGTTGAGCTTACTCCCAGATACAGAGTTTAAGTGATTGAGCTATGAATTAGGACACTCCTGGTTTGAACCTTGTCTTGGTCAAGAGAATTCGCTAACTGGCCATAGGCATGCCACTGTCACAAATCTGACCTGTCCATTCATAGGTGATCATGCCACTGTCCTAGAGAGGGTATCTTTTAGAGGAAGACAGAGACCACATCAAATAAACAGACTTTATTTTAACCATAAAGAATAGTTTCAGAAACTGCAGCTGATGATGCATTGAATGGTTGTTAAAGCAATAGCTCATCTTCAGTACGTACCTGAGTTAGGATTAGACAATTCTGCAGCTTCCTTATTTCTGCACACCTATACATACTAATGTTGTCGCTGGGCTTTCGACCGCAAGGTTGGGAGTTCGAGACTGCGTGACGGAGTGCGCTCCCGTTGCTTGTCCCAGCTCCTGCCAACCTAGCAGTTTGAAAGCACCTAAAATGCAAGTAGATAAATAGGAACCACTTTGGTGGGAAGGTAACGGCGTTCCGTGTGCTACGGTGTAGAATCATGCTGGCCACCATGATCGGACAAAAACGCCGGCTCACAGGCTTTGAAACGGAGATGAGCACCGCCCCCTACAGTCGGTCACAACTAGACCATTCGGTCGTGGGGAAACCTTTACCTTTATACATACTAAACAGCTTCATAAGTAGCAGGTTCCTGGGGGAAGGCTGGAGGAATGGTGGTGCACCACTGCCGCCTTCTTTGTTCCCTGGTGTTGGTCTTCTCTCTAAGTTGGGTTGATGCCTTATGGTCCCTATTCATGGACTGCTGTTGGTACCGCAGATGTTTCTTACTCACTCTGGCCTTGACAGCCTGGTCACCTCCTGTAGAAGGGTGGTCTCATCCATTTTACAGGATTGTTGTAAAGATTACAACAAACATACACTGTGCCCATCCTTGCACAGAAAATCTGGACAATTTTGTACAGTTTCTTCCCTTGTTTCCCCCAGCCCTTATTTGTAAGAGTGAATGAATGGGCTCACCGGATAGTATTTCAAGCATGTACATTTATGTTGTTTTTTTTTTGTTGGGAAGGTGGCTACCAAGGCTGTGGTCATGGACACAAAGGGCACCCTGGCTCTCCGCACTGGTCTTGCTGTGGCAGTCTTGCAGAAGCTTCTGAGTGCTCTGTGCTACCTGGCGATACTTTACAAAGAAGCCACCTCAAGACGGTCTCGCTCTAGGGAGAGGGGCCTGGGTAGGGCACCTGAGCCCATTCCACATGACCAGAGAATGTCCTATCCTGTGAACCGGGAAGATAAGAAATGTCAAACTGAAGAAGCGCTTTATCTTTCACATTGGGGCTTTGCATGAACCTTTCAAAAACATTATTTCTAATTTAATTTCATGTGTGGGAATTGTATACAATTGTATATAATTGATACAACTGTGGGAATTGTATCTCTGAACACTACTCAGTGAGTTAAATGTACGTTCAGTAGTTGAAGCTATGCAATGAAGAAAAATACCCAGTAAGAGATGTCCGTTCTGGGCTTGTATCTGCTTTTTTAAACACAGTTTCACCAAGGTCACATGTGATGAACAAGCCATTTTTAACAATAGAGGTCTTCTAGGATACCATTTTTTTAAAATTACAGTCTGAAGGATTTTTTTTTTTTAAACCCATTTAATATTTGTGACAGTATACTTTATTTGTGAAATCTTCTCCCTGAATAGGGACTTCAAAGCAGTAAATCACCAACACATTCAGGAACATTAGCTCAAAAGAAAATCGGCAGCCAAAAACCAGTCACCATCAAGGAGCATGGATGGGCTTTTGACAGATAGGTCTCTCTAGGCAACCACTTCCAAAGTCTGGGCACTGAAGATCAGGCATCCAACCCCTTTCTGATTTGTTGGAAGGATGTGCAGCAGAGTTTCTGCAGACTGCAATGTGCAGGCAGGCTCATGTGGGAGGGGAAGTCCTTCCCATCTCCAAGTGACTTAGGGTTTTTAGAGGAAAGAAACTATATATCAGGCTTGGAAGCCATCGGGGAGCTGTCATAATACCTGTGTAATATCCAAGAGCCTGTTAGCAACCTCATAGCTGCATTTTCCACCAGATGATGGAATGGTGAAACTTCTGAAATTTTTCAAGGCAAACCCAAGTACAGTACAGTTACAGTACAGTAATTTAATCTGGAAGCGACCAGGACATATATAACTAGGGCAAGATCAGCCTTCTCCAAGATCTTCTATGTCAGGACAGGTTGTGTCTTATAGATGGAGTTAAGATACTGTAACATTTTCCCCATTCAACTGGTTTTTTAAAAATTTTTTTGCTGACATTCACTGAGTAGTAAAGACAGGTGGGTGCAGTATTTAGCAATCAGCACCATTTCTGGCCCATCATATATTAAAACTGGGTTTAAATTGGGATGGTAATTCTTCCTGCCATCAGCCAAGTCCAGGAAAAACTAGCCAGAGGGAGGTTGCTTTGGGAAACGTTCCTCCCAAAAGAATGAAGAGCCCCCAATCCTTAGGAGAATAAGGGAGGCCAGACTTGCTTGAGAGCCATGTGCAATAAGCTCCAGATGTTTGAGAGCAGCAATATTCAATATATTCTTAAGTATATTGACTCACCATGAACATTAAACTTGTGTGTGAATGCAGTGAAAGAGCATGATCCAGAGTGCTCAATAGGGTGGGCCAAGTCCTTTGTGCCAGCCCAGGAGTGTTGCAAACGTGCCATAAGGCATGTTTGTGCCTCCTCAGGAGTTGGCTGGGTCAGTGTGAGGATATGTACAAGCCTGGAGGCCAAATTTAGACTCTGTGCCTGTGCCAGGACAGTAAATTTGGCCAAAGGCAGCTGGTGGGGAGGGGATGGCGAAACAAGGGAAGGGAAGGGAGGGGGAGGGAAGGCCAGTAGACAGACCAGTCCTGGGAGTGGGGGTGACTGGCCTCCAGCACTTAAACTGGATTCTAACCTCCCTCTCAAGCAGCCCGGCATTATCAGATCTGTGCCAGTGCTATCACTGGAGCAGACCCATTGCGGGGGCTGGGACATTACTCCACGTTGCAGTGTAGCTGCCTCCAACCCTGTATTGGATACAGCGCAGGCCAGCTGGCCTGCCTGCTCCAGTGCAGCATAGGATTGGGCTGTCAGTTTATACACAGTAAGAGAAGACTCTTGCGAGTCCCCTGGACTGCAAGGAGATCCAATCAGTCAATCCTCCAGGAAGTCAAGCCTGACTGCTCCCTGGAAGGACAAATCCTGAAGCTGAAGCTCAAGTACTTTGGCCACCTCCTGAGAAGAGAGGACCAGGGGCGTAACTAGGGTGTGGCAGGGGGTGGCATGAGCCATGGGCGCCATCTTGCAGGGGGCGCCGTTCGCATGGCGCCCGCCCCCCCCAAATGGCGCCCATGGCCCGCCCGCTCCCTGCGCCGCATTCTCCTCGCTCCGGCTGGCCTTAAAGAGCCAGCCAGAGTGAGGAGAACGCGCTGCCACCCGGCGTCCCCTCCCGCTTCTCAAGGGGGGCGGGGCGCTGGGCGCCGCCGCGTTCTGTTTGCTCCTGCCGGCCCTTTAAGGCCGGCACGAGCGAACAGAAAGAACGCGGCGCCCCAGCCGCGTTCTGTTCGCTCGTGCTGGCCTTAAAGAGCCGGCACGAGCGAACAGAAAGAATGCGGCGCCCCAGCCACATTCTATTC
>JAJKFI010000066.1:3260325-3318012 GCA_029204185.1 Lerista edwardsae | reverse complement strand
TAAAGGGCCGGCGGCAGCGAACAGAACATGGCGCCCCCACCACGTTCTGTTAGCTGCCGCTGGCCTTAAAGGGCCGGCGGCAGCGAACAGAACGCGCCTCTTAAAAGGGGTGGGGCGCTATGTCATGACGTCACGATGTGACGTCATGACGTTGCGTGCCCCTAGGGGCGCATTTTCATTGGGCGCCATGGGCGCCCTTTCAAATAGATTTGCCCCTGGAGAGGACTCTTTAGAAAAGACCCTCATGCTGGGAAAGATGGAAGGCAAAAGGAGAAGGGGGCGGCAGAGGATGAGATGGTTAGATAGTGTCACCGAAGCAATGAACATGAAATTGGGCAAACTCCAGAAGCTAGCGGAGGACAGGGAGGCCTGGCGTGCTGTGGTCCATGGGGTCGCGAAGAGTCGGATGCGACTGAACAACAACAACAAGTAATTATGAAGCTTGAAATTTATTTACCTTTTATATTAACTGTGATGCAAAAGGGATCGCAGTGAGCATATTTCTGTGAGTCACATTATATGTCAAAAAGCCACATGTGGCTTGCGAGCTGCAGTTTGGCTATCCCTGCATTAGAAGCTGGACATTAGCAAAGGCTGGAGGTTCTGGGAAAGCGAGGCAGCTAAATTCCTCCAAACTGAGAGCAGGCAGGTTAACACAGTAACAATAAAAAGCCTTGAAAATGAACACCAAGCAAATGCAGTGAAATAAAAGGCATTCCTCTGTTGAATCGCAGGAAGTCAAAGTACAGCTAGGTGAATGGGTCAGGTAAAGAATATTATGGAAGTTGTTAAAAGTGAAGCTGAGAATAAACAAAATCCACTAATGCAGCTTACCAACCTTACCAACCAAGCTCTTTACCAACCTTAGTACTTGTACCAGTCCATGATGTGGTCCTTACTGTGCAGTCAGGAAATCCCCACTGCAGCATTCAATGCACTGGATGAGAGACCAGAGCAAATGCACAGAAGGAATGTGGCTGACCCTGCTTTTTATAGCCTGAAGGCATTAGCCAAGTTTCACCAGTTGGGTTAGATACTTGGGGTCACCAGAGCATCTTGTATTTCCCATCCTTGGGAGTCAGGTGTGCTTCAGTGACAATTGGGGAAGAAGCACAAACAACAGGGCAAATATTGGCTACTGCATCCAAATGACAAAGCTGTCTCTGCTGGGGCATCATAGGACCCTCTTGGGTAATAGGAAGTCCGAATAAGGGGAAACTTCACAACATCTGACTGAACTTGCTGACATGCGTTTATTAGTCTTCAGCACAACCCTATGCATATTGTAAGTACTGTACTGCATTGGATAGGGCTTTCTCCCTTTTAATAAATTTGTGTAGGCTTTCTCGGATGATCTCTGACTGGTGTACACATGGAAGAGTATCTCTAACTGACTGTTGCAGCCAGACTTTCTGGAATTTTCCTTGTCTACCATACATACAAAGAAATACCTCTGGTGGAAAAAGCCAAGGATCAATGAGGTCAAATCAACAATTCTTTAAATCGTCTGTAAGCCTGAACATTTTTGCCAGAGAAAAGTGTACCACAAAACCTAAAAGCTTCTTGCTTTGCTGTACCAGGAGATCTCTTAGGGTGCAATCCTAACCAACTTTCCAGCACCAGGGTAAGGGCAATGCGGCTGTAAGGCAAGGGAACAAGCATTCCCCTTGAGGAGGCCTCCGTGACTGTCCCCCACCCCCCCAACTGCAGGATGCATCACATGCCCCGTTGGCACAGCCAGATGAGATCACTGCTGGAAAGCTGGTTAGGATAGAACCCTCAAGCTGATGTGCGAGTTCAGCATCTGCTTTTTTCAGAAATGAAGCAGCGTCCTGAGACTTGCCTCTCTTTCGTCTCAACTCACTGGAAAAAAAGCGAACCACTTCCTTCGTGGCAGCGTTGGGAATGAGCCTAGTTTCAATGAGGTGATAAACTCAGGTGTGGAGATTTCGGACTGCAGATGGGGGTTGGAGACCCCGCTAAGTACATGCATCTTCCCAGTAAAGAAACTCGCCAAAACAAAGAGAGCTGACAGTGCTGTAACTCTTTCCCTAGATATACGGTATGAGTTATAATGGAGCGATCACGTGAGTCCCAGCTGCACTGTGCACAGCTCAGCCTGCCCCAAAGCAGAACTTGCTTCCGAGAGTGAGCCTGCAGGCTGGGTGGTCACCTCTCCGACAACGCAGGCAGAATTAGACCCCCCCCCACCCCGAACATCTGCGTAAGATTGTCTCCGCTCTGTTCCTTTGCTGCGCTCGCGGTATCTCCTTGCGAGACCTTCTGCGCTCGGGGGGGAGGCGTCCCTGCCTGGCCAGCCCGCCTCCTCCTCCGCTTGCCAGCCTGGTCAGCTGACAATCGGCTGCTACAACGAAGCTCAAGGAGCGGCGCCAGCATCAATCTCCGTCGGTGCTTTCTGCTTTCATTCGCATGAGCAAGCAGTTTCTGCTTTCCCCGAAGCTACGATGAAG
Source organism: Lerista edwardsae (assembly GCA_029204185.1). Classification (NCBI taxonomy): domain Eukaryota; kingdom Metazoa; phylum Chordata; class Lepidosauria; order Squamata; family Scincidae; genus Lerista; species Lerista edwardsae. Next base: position 3,315,541 of record JAJKFI010000066.1, on the reverse strand, counting down.
TGTGGAGGGACCACCGACTCCAAGGCAGCCACTGAGGAGACGCAGCAGATTGTGCAGGAGGTAAGATTGGGCGGAGCCTTTTTTTTTTTTTAACCAGGAAGAAGAGTTGTAAAATAGCGGGAGCCACGGAGCCTTTCCGGTGGTGGCGCAGGATCCCCCCCTTTTGTTGGAGTCCTGCATTCCCTTTTATTTTCCTGCTGACCTTAGAAAGGAGTGGCAACGCGGAGGCTTGTGGGACTTCAAATGTTGTTTTAGTGGCACAAGCTTCGGCTGCATCTGCCCAAAGTGGGCTTCTTGTTATTGTTCAGTCGTTAAGTCGTGTCCGACTCTTTGCGACCCCATGGACCACAGCACGCCAGGCCTCCCTGTCCTCCACTAGCTTCTGGAGTTTGCCCAATTTCATGTTCATTGCTTCGGTGACACTATCTAATCATCTCATCCTCTGCCGCCCCCTTCTCCTTTTGCCTTCCATCTTTCCCAGCATGAGGGTGTTTTCTAAAGAGTCCTCTCTTCTCAGGAGGTGGCCAAAGTATTTGAGCTTCAGCTTCAGGACTTGTCCTTCCAGGGAGCAATCAGGCTTGACTTCCTGGAGGATTGACCGATTGGATCTCCTTGCAGTCCAGGGGACTCTCAAGAGTCTTCTCCAACACCGTAATTCAAAAGCATCTATTCTTCGGCGCTCTGCCTTTCGTATGGTCCAGCTCTCACAGCCATACATTACTATTATATGGGAAAACCATAGCTTTGACTAGGCGAACCTTTGTTGGCAGGGTGATGTCTCGGCTTTTTATTAAGTTGTCTAGGTTCGCCATAGCTTTTCTCCCAAGAAGTAAACGTCTTTTAATTTCATGGCTGCAGTCACCATCTGCAGTGATCTTGGAGCCCAGAAAAATAAAGTCTGTCACGGCTTCCATTTCTTCCCCTTCTATTTGCCAGGAAGTGATGGGAGTGGTTGCCATGATCTTAGTTTTTTTAATGTTGAGCTTCAAGCCAATAGTGGGCTCCAAAGTGGGCAAACCAAAGTGAGCTCCAGAACCTCAAAAGCATTTGCCAATTTAAGGTGCTACAGAACTCTTAGGATCCCTGCAGGATCTTAGGACCTGTAGTCCTCTTTTTGTCATTTGGTTCTCTTACTGATGTACTAAAAAGGAAAATTGTTTGTTTGCCAGAGGAAGATCCATGAAGGAAACACTCTTGGGAAAAGGTTTTGTTATAAATTGGTTTAAAGTGGCCCTGATTTGCATGCTTCCAGTGCCTGCTACTGCTTTGTCCTATAAAGGTTTGCTAGCCACAATAAAAGAGTACTAAAGTAGGATTTCTCTAGTTCTGCGTTTTGGTCATTCTGAGATGTGGCAATAACATTCTTCCTCTGTGAGTCAGATACTTGATCTTCTCCTGACTTTGGAAAAGTCCAACTTGGGTCTGTCATCTTCACATGATTGTGACTCATTCACCAGCATCCAAAGGGTGCAGCTTTTTTGGTTAGGAAAAACTGGCTTCTGGTGAACAGCCAGCCAGAGCTGCAATGTGTAGTGTTCTCATGTTTCCAGATCTCTTGGTTAATTTATTCCAGACTCCCCAAGGCTGTTTAAGGCATTAAAGCAAAACTAGAACCTTGAACTGCGTGCAGAAGTTAATAGGCAATTAACGCGCCTTCAGGGCAAGTCTTTTTAGGCTGGCACCTGCAATCAGCTCCACACTGAATTCTGGAGCATTTTCAGCTGGAAACAGAGGGTGCCTCCATCAAGGCACTCGTTCCAACAGTGTCCCCCAGGGCTGTTCACAAGTTGAACTGTAGCATTGTTAGTCTGTGCCTTGGGACAGTTATCCACACATCTGGTTCAATTCTTGTATGGGCTGTGTGTACGATGTATCTGGCTGGTTGATCTGTAAAAATGAACCCAGGTACAGTCATTCATTCAAGCCCTGTTCAGAAGTTTTAAAAGTGTGTTGAAGAATGTGGAGGGGAAAGCAGAGAGGGTGGGTCAGCAAGCCTCGTATGGATGAGCTCCAAATGCCTCGTCTCCCAACTCCCATGAATGCCCCATGGGTGCCCAGTGCCTCTATGCAGGGACATAATCTCTCCCTGGTGTATAGCATTTGTCACTACAGACAAACTCCTACTTATGGGTAGCAGGGCTTCAGGAGCATGTTTTTCAGGAATGGTCATCAACGCAGGGCTAAGACTTGCTAACATGCATTGTCTCCTCCCCCCTTTAGTTCTTCCATACACTTATTTTGTCTGAACAGAGGTTCAGCATAATAACGTCTATGGAGAGCCAGGATGGTGTAGTGGTTTGGGAGCTGACCGAAAGATCCAGGTTCAAATCTCTGCTCAGCCAATAAGCTTCCTGGGTATCCTTGGGCCAGGCACTTTCTCTCAAATTCACCTACCTCACAGGGTTATTGTGAGGACAGAAGGAGGGGAGGAATTATATACACTACACTGAGCTCCGTGGAGGAAGGGTGGTACAAAAATGAGAAAAACAAAACAATGTGCGAGCAAACCTCCAGTTGCAAGCTAAACATGCTTGGCTTTCAATTCTTGTTTCATGTCTGCATTTCTTATTGTTCATTCTTCACCATGCTTTGACATGCCACAGACTCACAGTTTCAAATTTCAGTGTTTAAAAAACAAACCACTCCTCTCTTCCCCCCCGCCCCCATCCTGTTCCCTCAGGTAAAGGCACAAGTGGAAGAAAAAGAAGGAAGAAACTTTGAAGTCTTCCAGGCTGTTGAGTTTAAAACACAAGTGGTTGCTGGAATGAACTACTTTGTCAAGGTACTATATATGATACTTGCTTTGTAAGGCCCTGTAGCACACTTGTGTTCTTATACAGTTCACTACAGGTGTCTCCTAAAATGGGACATTAACAATAAACGAATTTCTCTGCAGGTGGTAATGATTAAAGCACCAGCTATACATCCCATGCAGAATGATTTTGCACGAGTGTGCAATCTATACCAGTGCTTTTCAACTAGCATATGAGTACAGTACCACTAGCTGTACCTCATAATGTGGCGAGTGGTACTTGGCCATGCAGATTATTCTTTGTATGTATGAAGCGCCTCCTGTATGTGTAAGATTTCTGCGCCTTCATCTAGGATCACATGAGTTCTTGCAAGATTTGGGCATTGCCATCTTGAATTGTGTGAGAATTTGCGCAATCAAAGATAGCGGTGCTCAAACGAGCTGAGAAGAAGAGACTGCTCGGAAGTGCTACAGTGGTCAGTCCTAAAAGAACTGGGACCTGCAAAAATGGTACTCCCAAAAACACAGTTCTTGCAGCAGCAATGATTGAAAAGCCTAATTACACAATGTACAGGATGGCCTTGAGAAAGTCTGCTGTTAACGGAGATGATGAACCTGTGTAACACTGCAGGTGCAGGCTTCTGTGATGAATGTGTTCATCTGTGTTCACACATTCCCTGTGTACTGAAAAATAGCATGCCAAGTTGAAATTCTAGTTTAGCTTTCTAACATGCTAACTTTCTCTGGGAAGGGAATCATTTGTGTGGAGGAGCATTCCATAAGATGAACCGCCTCTTTTCCCCAGGCACAGATTTCCCATCTCAGTGAGAAGTAAGCCTCATTCTCTTTGTGTTAGTTTACACTCTGTGCAAATAAAAGCAGTCACACACAGTGGTGTTCCTAGAGGGGGGCAAAATGCTAAGTTTTGCAGGAGCCTGTGTGCCTGCGTAAAGCAGCCCCTCACCTTCAGAACCATTCGCAGTTGGGAGAGCAAAGCCTCTGATCCAGCTCTCCAAGCCACATATGGTCCTGAAGGTGAGGGGGAAGGGCTGCGTTACACAGGAGCTCAGGCTCCTGAACAACTTAGCATTTTGCCCTCCTCTAGGGACGTGGTGGCGCTAGAAGGTTAAACCGCTGTTGCTGAGCTTGCTGACCGGAAGGTTGGCAGTTCGAGACGATGCAACGGAGTGAGCTCCCGTTGCTTGTCCCAGCTCCTGCCAACCTAGCAGTTTGAAAGCACGTAAAAAATGCAAGTAGATAAATAGGTACCACTTATTTGGTAGGGAAGGTAACGGCGTTCCGTGTGCTACGGCGTATAGTCATGCTGGCCACATGACCACGGAAGCTTGTCCTCAGACAAATGCCAGCTCTACAGGCTTAGAAATGGAGATGAGCACCTCCCCCTACAGTTGGTCACGACTAGACCATTTGGTCGTGAGGAAACCTTTACCTTAGGAACCCAGTGGTAACAAACTTGCCCTGATTCTGTAGATGAGAATCTGGTGTTGAAACAACCTCAGCTGTCTTGCAGTAATCTTATTGGCCATATAACCAGGTATAGAGAGAGGTTACCCTCTGCATATCTACATTTTGTAATCCTTTTATGAGAAAGGGAAGTACAGTATGTTGATTCCCCCCCCCCACTCCAGATGTCAAGGAATTAAGAGGAGTCCTAAGGCCTAGGTCAGAGGACCAATAGACTCTCAGGCCTTCCCACCACATGGTTTATAGACTGTTTTCCTTGCTTTTCAGGTCCACATTGGTGATGATGAGTTTCTTCACCTGCGAATATTCAAAAGCCTCCCTCATGAAAACAAGCCACTGACGCTTGCCAGTTATCAAAGCAAGAAAACAAAGCATGATGATCTGGCTTACTTCTAGGGGCCTCTTTGGACATCTCTCTAGGGCTTTTTCTTTTTTAATCAGACTTCACAAATACAAACATGATTTTTCTTTTCTGTATGCACTCTGCTAACAAACATGTTTTATTAAATCAGTGGAGGCTGAGCCATGCCTTGATGACACTAATTTGATCATCACTTTGTACATCTCTCCAGACCTTTTTCTTTTTTAATCAGTTGAGCTTTACAAATATAGTTCCCATTTTTTTTAACAAGCATGTTTTATTAAATCAGTGGTGGCTTAGCCATGCTTTGACCTTATTACGTCCTGCGTATGATGTGCATATGTTCTTTCTGTGTCATTTTATTCTTCAAACACATTCATTGCTCACAGAAAACAGCCTCCAGAAAAGAGATCAATCTGATGGCCTTTTAAAGTGTCTGTTTTCCCTTAGGCCCATGTGCAGGAGTCAGTTTTGCAGCTCCTTTCAGAAAAACAAGTCCAGAAGCTTCTGCAACTGAAATTGGGATAGAATGCATACCTGAACAGCTTACTTGAATGCATTGAGGCAGAGGCGTTTCTACAGGGATGGCTAAGCTCTAAGTGTTGCAAGAAGCCTTACCCTGTCATGTAAATCCCTCCTCTCCCTTGCTGCTGTAGCCAGTAAGCAATGCCAAGATGTTGCTGTTCCCTGTGAGGATTGGCTAAAACGGTGCAGGAGAGGAGTGATTTCCACTGCAAGGTAAGGCTTCTTGCAAAACTTAGAGCTTTGCCATCCCTGTAGAAACGCCACTGCATTGAGGCAATTGGGAAGGGACCCTTATGCAGCCCTTGAGGGAAAGCCACAGCACCACCTTACTTTGGCCATATTGTGACCACATGTTCTGAATATGCACATTGACTTGAATTCCCCAACTACAGTGTACTTCTCTGAGAGCGCTCTCCTACCCTGGAGTTAGGCTGGCACAGTTAGGCCAGCAAAGTTTGGCCGGCACAAGGGCCACCACAAAACGTGTTTGGACCACTCTCAGAGGTCAGGGAGGATGGTGCACGTCTGTGTCCTGACCTCTCTGACTCTGAGAGTGGTCCAAACATACTTTACGGTGTCCCTTATGCTGGCCTAACTGCAGAGACGTCATCCGAGCGCGCCAACTACCGGAACGCTCGGATGATTGACAGCCCTCCGCCCCAATGGCGGAGGGCTGCCACGCCTCCCCAAGCCTCACTCGCCCGAATCGCTCCGTTTCAGAGCGATTCGGGACGCAAGGGAGGGTGGGCGGGCCCAGCAGCAGCTCGCCCGTCCTCCGGAGAGGCGGCGTGTCCTGGGCCCTCCGCGGAACTAGCGGAACGGAGTACCGGGCCGTTCCGCCTGAATGACGCCTCTGCCTAACTGTGCCAGCCTAACTCCAGGGTAGAATTGTGCTCTGAGAGGCCTCCATTGCTGAGGGAGGACCGGAGCTAGAAGGTCCTGCATTGGGACAGTAGAGCCTCTCCATTCTCAATTACTGACGCATGCAGCAGATTGATATAATCCTGAGGTGGTAGGGTAGACCAACAACTGAGGCAGCACGTACAGGGATGCAATTGTGAATGCTCCCACACACAAGGAAAACCTCTCTGCATATAGTTTTATCTTATGAAGGAGAAAATTCTTGTTCAGTCAACTCCTTTTGTTGTGCTAGTTTTCTACTTGAAAACCCAAAACGTGAAACATTCAAAATGGGTTTTCCTACCTGCAGTAGGATCTCCTACCTACACTCGGTCATTTCAGAACTCTGACAACATTCGTAGACCTGCTCTGACTGCATGTGGAGAAGAAGAGGTGCAGCCAATACAACTGCAGTATGCATGCTTCCTTTTTCCAAGAGGTTGTGGTAAAACCACTGGCAACCCAGCCTACAACTGACTATGCAATCCTATACCCGTTTACTCAGAAATAAATGCCATTGTATACAGTTGGACTTCCTCTCATGTTAGTTTGTATAGGATTGCAGCCTGTGTGTAGGTTGCTTTGTGTCTTTGCCCTGCGCAACCCTAGGTCTTCCTTCTTACCCAATTATGGTTTTGCATTTTTCCTTTCCATCTCCTTTATCCCTTTTCAAGTGTCCTTATCCCATTTCCCAGAGCATTCAGAGAAAGGGGTTAGGAGATAAACTGATCTCCTAACCCCTTTCTCTGAATGCTGGGTTTCAAACGGAAGAAGAGAGGCTATATCAAAGAGAGGACATATAGCCCCTCTTCCTCCATTTGAAATCCTCAGACTTCAACGAAATCCACAGGATCTTAGAATATTTACAGTCCTCTTCGTTTCAAGAGTGATTCAAGTGGGTTTTCATATTTGGGTGAAAGCCTTGTTTCCATATCCATTAATTGGACTGCATGCCATCATTGCGATACCAGAGCCTACTGCTTTCCTGAGAATACATCAATAACTTGGGCTACTTCTCAGACGTTTTCCAAGAGCAACGTGAATCAGAAAGGAAAAAGCCTATTTGCAACCTTGACACAAGCAAAACAACCACACAGCCCTCCCCCTTTCCAGCATCCCATCCTCCCATATTTTCAATATGGCTGCTCTAGGTGCTTCGCGACCCACCTGAAATTGGCTTGTGACCCACTGGTGGGTCCCAACCCACAATTTGGGAACCACTGTTATAGAGTGTCAGTCATAGAAAAAGAACAAAAGTTATGCAAAATCCGTAACTCTTTCTGGAGAGGATTTAAATGCAAAAGTACTGTACAATATCTGCATTTATGCTCCTTTGTTAATCAAATTTGTTAAACAGCAATTAGTTATCAAAAGGGAGAGTATGAGGAAGAAGAAAAAATCAGAACTCACGCTTTTTTGAGAGGTTTGAACACAACAAAAGCTTTCTTTCTGAATGTAAACCAAACCACAGCTTGCAGTTTCCCAAATCCAGTTTATTTTTGGTCATTTGCTGACTTTAACAGGTACATGTGTCATGTACAGTACACTGAAAATCGTGACAGCAGAAGCATCTCCTCAGAAGTAGTTCAGTGGATCACTCGCCTTCTTGCCAGTCTGGTACTCAGTCAGAGAGGGTTGCTCATCTTGGTGCGGAAGGGGCTGGAATACCCGCAAGTGCATATACTCGCCCTCGCCAACATCAACCTGTATGAGAGAGATAATGAATCGGGTCTTCATAAAACACCCTCTTGTCATTCTCTTCCTCCTCCTCCTCTTCATTCCACAGTAACAACTTCTTCATATTCCAATGTAAACTTCAATTATGCCACACATAGAGGTGGGTGACAAATCGTCAGACAAATAATTTCCTTAAAACAGGAGATGCAAGTTGCTCTGAGACGTCATTTAGATCTTCTGAATCCTAGACAGAAAACCCTCTGAACCAGGATGACACATAGGCGGAACCAGCGATGTCATTCAGGGGGAACGGACCAGAACGGGCGTTCCAGATCCTAACGGGCTCCGTGGCTGGTTCCGGGTTCCCGACAACTGCCAATCAAAAGTGAGTTCCTGTTCCTAAATCATTTGAATGACACCACTGGGCGGAACCATCCTTTTTGAGGGCTTTAATGCAGTGACCAAGTGAAAATACAGACCTGTAGCAGCAGTTGTAGTGGGCCAGTTTCAGATGTTTTGGGAACCTTATTGGCAGTAGTGTCATAACAAGAGTATGGGGATGTAGGCTGTACCAAGTGTCACCCTCAGGAGGGGTGTGTGTGACACCACTCCACCTGAGCGTCTGGTGTTCTTCTGCCTGCTCTGGGACCCAGCCACCTCATACTCTCGCCAACTATCATGTTTTCGTTGCTCGCTCACTGGTGAGAACACAGGGCAACTGGGCCTGGGTGGGCTGAAGATCACCGAACAGAGGCAGGCTTTCACTTTTGAAGGAATGTGATAGCCCAGAAGGTCGGGGGCAATCTGATTATGTCGTCCCTGAACTTCCGGAATGCTGAACTTCTCCAGGCAAGCCCCACACCCGATGGCACCCACGCTAGGGACACCTCTGTTTACTAGGAAGGGAGGAGAGGAGCCAGGACATGCACGCATTTTTATTGTTTGGGGTCAATGGGGGTTATTGTCCAAACTGGCCCCCTTTCAGCAGCACCTTCTCCTGCTGGGTCTCCACTCTAACCGGTACCTTCCACAGTTCAAAATAAAACATAATAAATCAAGAGACTCCTGCTGAAGCTCACTGTCACATGGCCAGAGGAGAGAACCACACTGTGAAGGCTACATCTGGGACTGAGGATTGGCGAATCACAACAATACTGTATATTTGTAAAAAACCCATTGAAAAATGGTGGTTTAGACTAGCCTGCTCATTTAAGCCGCTTTGGGCATTTGCTTTGGCATGGGAAAGGCGGGGTATATATTCTTCAAAATAAAATAAAAATAAATTTAAAAAGACACTGTCTAAGTTGGCTTTAGGGCAGGGAACTTGTTACAGAGTTTGCTCTTGCATTTTCTGGTATAAATTTGGGTTAAGACGAGTCCCAGAAGGATTGCAAAAGGAAGGACCAAAAGGTCAATCAAAACTCAGCTTCTGGCCTCAGTTTGTTGTTCAGATGTGTAGCCTGACCTATTCCTAACAATCAGTACACATTGCAGACTTATGCACTGCATAGCAAAAATAAAATAAAATAAAAATCACTCCAAAATTCACCATATATGTGTCAAATCAGGACCTGACTTCACCCCATGTCAGGCTCCTGTTCCCTTGGGGCACAGGTTCCCATACATTTTCAAGTGGCGGCTCCCTTGACCTACTGGGCCACTGGCCATGGCTTCTCATTTAGGGCTACAACCTTATTCATTGTGTAGGGCGGTGGATTTTTTGCAAAAATTCTGCAGCTCCCCCTGGCTGGTTTCCCCGGGGAGTCGTGGATCACAGTTTTGAAACCACTGCCTTGGAGGATCACTAAAGCTTGAGTTTTCCAAAAGAAGTGTAAAATTGTTTTTAGTGGTTTTTTTGCGACAGAAACAGAGGCGAAAAGAGTAGTATAAACATGACCTGCTTCAGGGCCTTTGGTTAGTTACGAGTTCAATGAACACAATAAAACTGAGAGACGTTGTTGCATGGTGGTTAAGAGCCAGAGCTACCAATCAGGGATTTCTTAGTTTATCTTGTCTCTGCCATAAATTCTCCTGGAGACTTTAAGCAAGCCATGGTCTCTCAGCCTTAATCCCTCTTCCTACAATATGGGAACACTGACCTGTTTACCTTGCAAGAGTACAACAAAATGATGCATATGAACCCACTTTAACACTAAAATGTAAATGCTGCAATACTATAAAAGCAGACAAAAATAATAATGTTGAAATTCCATGTCTGCTTCACTACACCTGGGTCCATGCGGTTCCTGCAAGTGAGCCAAATCCAGGGCAAGATGATTCATCTCTAACCCTGCCCCTCATTTCCTTCTCCTCCCCCAAGGGAAAACAAAAACCTGATGACTCGGCTAACCAAAAAGAAACTCAGAGACCATATTGCTTGCTTCAGACTCAGATATCTAAATGGGGCCCAAAGATCCTCAGCCTCTTGCTTTTTGTACTGAACTGTGACCTGGTACCATTGTTTTTTCATTCTGTAGTCAAATAAGTGGAGAAAGTGGATTTTTCCACAATTGCAGTTGTGCAATTGTGTAATACACCACAGTGGAAGTTGTACATAGTGGTGACTGCTGATTCACATAGTGGGATAGGGTTGCAAACCAGACAGCCAATGCCTTCTCACCACTGCAATTTGTCCTGCAGCAACTGGGTTCATTGTGTGTAAAGAGGGAGATTCCATTTAGCATTCTTGCCTAACAATCAGTGGCAGATCTATTCCCCATGAATTTGCTTTAATGCCATCTAAGCAACTTGTGACAGATCCTGATCTTGTGACATCAGATTTCATAAGTTAGTTACACCCTGTGTGAAGTAATTCCTTTTGTCTGCTCTGAATGGAATGCCAATCAGTTTCACTGGGCGACTCTACTATAGGGTTAGAACAAGTGGAGAAACTAGAATCTACCTGCACTTAATGCATTTGTCTGAGTCCCACTGAAATCACCCATGAGAAAAATGTTAGAGAAATACTATTTTGCTGTATTTGCCGTGTAACATTCCTAATTACTCAAGGTACTCCTGAGTGATAAAATTTGGAGCACTGACCTTAATGAAGACGTTTGTTCCAGCAACAACCTGTGTTTTGAACTCTACTGCTTTGAAAGTAGGGTAAGTTTTGTTTTCCTTTTGTTCTATTTGAGGTTTTACCTGAAATAAAAAAAAGAAAATGAGTTTGCCGGCCTTATTTCTTAGATAGGAAAAACACCTCCACAAAACTATATTCACAGGAACAGGCAGAAGGTACATATTACCATAAATTTGTTAGTAATTTAATGGACAAGCGTAGGCAAGGGTGGATCCTTCTGGATCAAGCCCCACCTTTCCCAATGTGCCACACCAGCTGTTCAGCTTGAACTGAGTGTAGTTTCGGCGGGGGGGAGTTGCTTTTGTTGAACAGCTAAGTAGTTGGTTCCATAATGGAAGTTATATTGAAGAACAAATACAATAAAAAGGCCTGGTAAATATGGTACTGTAAAGGTGCATCGAGGGAATCAGGATTGAAGTACAATTATCTAGCATTTTACTTCCACCAGTTTCATGGCTGAAAATATTTAGCTGCCTCCTGAAGATAAGGAACATTATTTGCAAATCGGGGGAAATTGACAGGTTTGGCTTTGCGAACTACTTTTTGTTGAAAATGGATATAAATATACTCACAACAACAACAACAACAACAACAACAACAACTACTACTACTACTACTACTACTACTACTACTACATAAAAAAGACTGGAAGTTGAAATACAGCATCCACCATGCCTATTTGGTGCACTAGGTGTAATTCCCAATGCCCTTAAAGAAAAAAGGGTATAGATAATTTACCAATTGCAGTGAGCTGCAATTCTAGGAACATTGAACATTATATGGTGATATCTCACCAGCTCTTAAACTCTTGGGTAGAATTCAAACTAGTCAGCATCCAAAAAACCCTGTCTAAACATCTGGTGCACTGTGGCACCACTTCATCATCTGGAAATGCTGAGGTGTTTAGCATCCACAGTCTGTTTCCAAAGTCACATGAGTGGTTGAAGATAGAAACTAGAGGGCAAGAGGAAAAAATGAGCATGGGGGAGCAATGTCTCATCCTTACCCCCATCACCATGAATTGGTGCATCCCCATTTCTACCAAATTTGAGGAAATGGGGACCATTTTATGCCATCACCTCTGAAGTGACATGTCAGAGACATGCATGTTACTTATGCCCACATAAACTAAAGCCCCTGTTTTTGTTGTTGAATGATAGCTTAAAAGAAAGGGTAGTCTTCTAAAAGTCAATTTAATTTAAATTTAATTTTGTTTCATGACTTTCTAATATGCATTTTTTTTCCAGTGGGTACATTACTCACCAGGTCAGCTAGCTCTTGAATGTCTGGAGTAGCAGGCTTGGCTTCGCTTATGCCTCCGACCATCATGGTGACAAGTAAAATCTGAGTAGCCTGGAAGGTCTGTACTGATCACAGCAGTCACAAGTGTTGTGCTGGAGGGCGGTTGGGCGTCTGGTATATCATATACTCAGAGTCATGTGATTTCTATGTAAATGAGCTCAACAGTCATCAAGTCTGAGAGGATCATCACATACAGATAAAATACTCTTAACAATGGATTTGTTACAGAATGGGAGACCATAATTTGGAATACTAATACTCTCTGGGAATATACAGAGGCATAAAACGATCAAACCTCTGTTTTGTGATAATGAATTCAAGATTGAGTTGTGGAATTCTTCTGAGGGCGCAATCCTCAACTGGAGTTAGGCTGGCACAGTTAGGTCAGAAAAGTTTGGCTGGCACAAGGTTACACTGTAAAGCACATTTGGACCACTCAGAGTCGGAGAGGCTGGCACACAGACATGTGCCATCCTCCCTGATTCCTAAAGTGGTCAAAATGCACTTTACCGTGGTCCTTGTGCCAGCCAAACTTTGCTGGCCTAACCGTGCCAGCCTACCTCCAGGTTAGGATTGCGCTCTGAGTCACCATCTGCTTAACATGAATAATGGCACATGGCGGATTTTTTTGGCTCAGTGGAAGAGTTGATTTTTTTGGCTCAGTGGAAGAGTTGTGACCCTGGATCACATAATGTACTCCTCACAAAGGTTACCACACCTTGTTCCGTGACTGTACCAGTTACAGCTTACTGCTGTACCAGTTATAGCAAGACAAAACTGGGAAATGGTTTATATGATTGACATTATCAAGATTCAAGTTGCTGGTTTGTTTGCTTGTTAAGGTATATTTAGTACACCAAAGAGAAGTGGCAACTTGAAGAATGGGGATTTGTGCAAATGGTGCTCTCCATGAGTGGTTTAAACCAGGTTGTAGAGGATTGGTTTGGGCTAACGGCCCCACCTTGTGATTACAGAAACCAGCCCAGAAGCAATGGGTGGAGCCAGGATGTGCGCACATCATGAGTGTACCACTCCACAGTGGCATAAGCTCCAGGGGGAAATTGTCTGAACGTGCTCACAAATAATATGATTCTTTCTGTTTATGCCAAGTCCTTCTCATGTATTATTTTATTGGTTGCATTCCCATCTTGCCCTACCTTCAGGGAGCTCAGGACAGCACATATTGGTTTTCACTTCCCTTTTTATCCTCACAACAACCCTGTGAGGTAGGTTTGTCAAAAAACTATGATTGGCCCAAGGTCACCTAAGGGGCTCAATGGAGAAATTGAACCTGGGCAACCTGGTTGCTAGTCCGGAGCCCTAGGCACTACACCACACTTGTTACAATAGTCCTGTAAGGTCAAGTACTATTATTCTCATGTGGCACCTCTGGCTGAGAGAGAGGCTTGCCTAAGGCTGTGAAGTGTGCATTCATGGCAGGGGTGAGACAAACGGTGGAAGCCCCGATTCACATTCCAGGCCCATCAAGGGTGCTGCAGGGAAATACATTGTGTTTTTTACTACTCATGGAAGCCAGGGCAATTGTTACAAATGTTATGACCCATGAAACAGACCACTATGTAACTTACTGGCTTGAGTGAGTATTGTATGTTTTTGCGGTATTGTAGGATACGCATGGGACATGGTTAAACCGCTGCTGCTGGGCTTTCTGACCGGAAGGTTGGGAGTTCAAGACTGCATGATGGAGTGAGCTCCCGTTGCTTGTCCCAGCTCCTGCCAACCTAGCAGTTCGAAAGCACCTAAATGCAAGTAGATAAATAAGGAACCACTTCGGTGGGAAGGGAACGGTGTTCCGTGTGCTACAGCGTATAATCATGCCGGCCACACGACCATGGAAGCTTGTCCTCGGACAAAACACGGGCTCTACAGGCTTTGAAACGGAGATGAGCACCGCCCCCTGCAGTCGGTCACGACTAGATAATTCGGTCGTGGGGAAATCTTTACCTTTAGGATACGAATACATGAACATATAGATGGCTGTTTCATTTCTATTTCCTGATTGAAATTATTGAACAAACCAAACCAAGCTTTATTATAAGATCTAAATCATTGCCTCTATGTCTGTCTGCATGTTTGTTCTTCTAAAAGAAGACGTGGTTTCAAGACAGTCCCTGCAGCGTAGGCCATTAGCAAACAAGCCTTTTACCAGCACATGAGGTGAAACAGACATGTCTGTGACAGAATGGACTGTGGCCCTTGGACATTTTTGCCACATTATGTCTATTGTTAGACTTTAAGTTGCTTTTTGTTGACTTTGCTGCAACAGTTTTCTTTCTGGAATTTGTGCCGTCAAAACATATGCTAGTAAACTTACCTTTGGTTTTGTTTACTGGGAGGCAAAGAACATTCCTGTATTCTGGGGGATTCTAGAGCTGTGATTAACTTGCTATTTCATAATCCATAGCTATTTCAGTTTCCCTTCTTAAAAAAAATTAATCTCTCAGTACAATTAGCTGCCTGGTACTGTGGGTGTCCATTAGGCGTTGTTTACAAACCAGGTCACAACTAATTTTCAGAGAAAGAAGTACATACAGTGGGACCTCGGTATCCACTGATTTGACTAACCAAATTAATCCTCTCCTTGCTCCTTGTTGCACTAGGACACCAAGGAAAAAAAAATTAAGAATCCCTGTTTGAAAAGAATTATCTGACCTCGCCTGGAAGCAGAGTTGCAGGGTACAGCTTTGGCAGAGCTTTTCTCACTGCTGCAGAGCTTCTAGGAGGTGGGGAGACCACCTGGAATGGTCTGCTGTGACCAATATGCAAGACATGTTGTAGATAATACTAACTTGGACTAAATACTCCATACCAACCATTTCCTGTGCTGTACTTACTGCAACTGATCGTCCAACTGATATGAATTCCCGCCACCATGTAATCCTGAGGATGTAGACTAGAATTTTGGGAATGTGAGGTGGTCCACATGTATGCTCAATTCTTGCCCATCTTGGCTAGTAAAAGCTGCTGTGGGGTTGCTGAGACTGACTTATGCATCTCTTGGAGAGTACCATCTTACCATTAAAAAGCAATTGTCAGCCCACTTTTCAGAAACTCTCCCTTGACTCCATCATATTGGAAAGTTACCAGCCAGACTCAAACTTCCAGTTCTTGGGCAAGGTGCTTGAACACATACTGGCACCTTAACGACATGATATCTTGGGTGAGACTGATTTAGGAACCAATCCTATCCTACTTTCCAGTGCTGATGTAGCCACAATGCAGGGAACTCAATGATCCCTAAACTTGAAGAGGCCTCTGTGACTGCACCCCTCCCCCCCACAAGAATGTGGCATATTGCCCCATTGGCATCGCTGTGTCAGTGCTAGAAATTTGGGCCCTTAGGTGCTTTGCTTGCTGTCCATAATCTGTGATCTTTTGCTTACACAGATACAGACACACATTAACAAGGTTCCAAGGGGCCAAGTAAATAAATGCTTGTGCAATCCAGGTCTGTGTTTAAAAATGAAATACTGTGTAAAGAAAGGTGCCCAACAAAGACTTTTAATAGCAGTGGGTTAGTTAAAAAAAAAGTGGCTTAGACAAGGCTGAGGCCCTGAGAATGCTGTCAAGGACTCACTTTCAAGTGAGTGTGTATAAGATTTGGTTTTAGATAAATTTAGAAACCATGTCTATTCATTTCTGACATTGGCAGATGGGATGTAAGGCTTTGTAAGCCTGTATTTACTATTTAATCAGCAAAGGAAGGCTAGTTATAATTTGGAAGTTAACTATTTGAAGCTCATAAGATTTCAAGAACTGTGGAAAGGATTGGGTTGATATTTTCTTAAATTTAATTTAAAGTCTAGTTTTTACTTCCACAAGCTAGAATGATGATTCTTCCGGAATTTAATCAATAGGACTTCAGTCTGAAAAACTGTGATGGGATGCCAAAGCACCTTAAAACTTTGGCTGTCACAGCCAAATAATCTAACACTGTGCAAGTGTCTTTACTTATGCTGGACCACCACGACGTTCTGAATAAGCCACTTGCAGAAAACACACATTTCAGGAAGTTAACCCTAGAATCAAAACAATATCATTAAGTGAATTCAAAGGTCACAATTGCAGTTCAATTCCTACACATGCGTGACTACTAACGTAAGAGGCCTTAGAATGTGCTCATATAGCAAATAAAGTAGTTCAATATATTTCAACTTTAGCTTTTAGTATCTGAACCAAAAAGATGGCTATCATCCCAAATGAATGACTGTCCCTAAAACACACAGCTGAATCATCTGATATTCTATAGGACAGGTGTCCACAATTTTAGGTATGTTGCCAGTCAAGTGGGTGTTTTGGTTAAATAATCCTACTCCCAAGTACAGGCAGCCCTCGTTAACTAAGAGGGTTCTGTTCCCAGAACCCCCGCGGATACTGAAACCCATGGATGATTGAATCTGCAGATTTGGGCTCCCCAAACCCACTGAACTTGACTGGAGCTGAACTCAGGTCAGGTTCATAGGGTCTAGGTGGATCCTCCCCTGCGTGTTTGGAACCTGTGGATTATGAAATTCGCCGATACGGAATTGGACATTTTTGCCACATTACGTCTATTGTTAGACTTTAAGTTGCTTTTTGTTGACTTTTTGTTGATACTGCGGATACCTTTTGTTGATACTGCGGATAACAAGGGCTGCCTGAATAGAGCAAAATCCTTGCTTGCACAAAACATTTACACAATACTATCACTTTCTTACATTTATGTTGCTGCACTCATCCTTGGCTGGTTTAAAAACCAGACATGGTTTTAACAGACCAAAACGAGAGCAAAATCAACTTCTTGGTCCAAGAAGGACTAAATGCATCCTTTCTTCCTGTTCCAAGGTCACCTGCAGATCCAGCAATGCTGAAGGAAATATGCTGCCATTACATTTCATCTGAATGTTTTTAATAAAAAGTTTTTTCCCCTCATACATCTTGTACAAAATGAAAATAGCAGTTGGTTCTTCTTAATTAGCAAAATCATTTGTTGGCCTGAATCCCACAGATCTGATTTTTGAATAGGTCCCATGCAGCTAGCTTCATTTCTTCTTCAGTTTCCTTGCATGATTGAAGTCCAGTTTCAGAGACAGCCTCCCTCGTTTGCCATCATTGACTCTTTGGAGGCTTATAATGAGCTCTGCAGCGTTCATTAAATACCTAGGACACCAAGACAGAGGGCTGAAATAGGCATTGTTAACATAAGTGAGGTGGCATTCACTGACCAAAAAATCTGATTTGTTTTGGAGGCAAACTTATTAATGCACTGTAACGTATTAATTAGAGCCAATCTACATGTTCAGAAAAAGTTTGTTGTATAGCCCTGCTGGACTGTATTCTAAAGAACGTGGGAAGGTGACATGACACCCCCCTGTCTTGTTATGCCCCCCTGTCCACCTCTGCCCTAAGCAGGTGCAAGGCCAGCACAGCTGACGGGCGCAGCAGCACACCTGCACTGGTGTTGCTACTTGTGCCAGTCCAGTGACCGGGTCCGCAGCGCAGATGCACCTTACGGCTCATCTGTGGCAGCACAGGTCTGGCGCAAGCTGTACCGGCACAACACTAGGTTAGGATTGCGCACTCAGACATACGGTCATTTTAATGCACTGCAATGGTGTTGTGGGGAGAGTGGTTTTCGCTAGGGACTATGGGATTGGGGGAACATGGGGCAGAACGAACTAAAGACTAAACCTTGCGCGACACGGCTGACCCTTGCGCAACCCGATGGCGAACGGGGCGAGGAGATCGCAAGCGGAACATCCTGCGCTAATAAGGAAGAGAGATAGCGAAAGCCGCAAGACTGTTTAAGCTTGTTTGCCGGTTTACCCATTGTTTGCAAGGTGTTAATTGAAACTTTCCGGGTTAATGATGAATGACAGATGCTATGTAACCATGATAGTTAAGCCAATTAAGCTAGTTTCTTGCTAATCCTGTTAACCTGTTTGCCGATACTTCCTGAGCTAATCAATGCAGCCTTCTGATGGGTTAATTAATGAACGAATGCCTTGGGAAACTGAACCGTAAATATGAGTCTGTATTCAACAATAAACCAGAACTTTATTATTGATCACATTGGTCTGTGTGAGTTCTCCCTCGCTTCGGCAACACGACAAATGGTGACCCCGACGCGATTAGAAATAATCAGCGGACAGGTGCGAGGTTAGCATCCCGGACGGGGTAGGATCACTGCGGACAGCCAAAAGGAAACGAGCCAAAGGATCCCCCGGGCGCCCGAGAGAGGCGGACAGAGAGAAGTGGCCACGCTGGCTGGTGAGTCAGGATAAAAAAAGGGAGACTGGTCGACAAAGTCCAAAGGGTGACGGTCGGATCAGGGAAGCGGGATGGGAATAGCCGTATCGGCCTCGGAGACGGAAGGGCTCCGGTTGTGTGAATTGGCCCCGAAGTATGATTGCAAATTAAAGGAAGAAGAGGCGAGCACCATATGTCAATGGGCTCGAAGGCGGGGTCATCTTAAGGACTTGAAAGACGTCTTTTTGCTACCAGCTTGGAAAAACATTGGGGCGGATTTGTGGGACTCAGTACAGAACAAGAATGCTGAGGCACAGCGATTAGCCCCCATTTACAGGACAATGACTAAAACTATGCCTAAGTTACATGGAGAAGTGGAAGCCAAACGGGCAATAAGGCAGGCGTTGGGAATTGCTGAAAAGGAGGAGGGTAAAGATACAGGATTGACAGCATCAGGGGCGCCATCTAAGGAGGTTGAAATGTATCCCCTTTCCGAAGCTAAAAAGACGGCCTTGGGGGGTCCCACTGACAGCTTCCCTCCGTATACAAGCCCAGTCCCTGAGGAAGCCCCCTTCGCTAATCCCCCGGCCCCACCTGACCCCGCTGATGCTCCTTTGCCCATGAACGAGAATATCCCAGGCAAAGCTTACCCGGATTTGTCACAATGGAAAAAAAATAAAAAGAAAGCCTATGAAGTCCTACAAGCGGCGGCGCACAGGAAAACCCGAAGCAGAGCCCGGAGTCGGGGCGGGCAGGCGGGCGCGCTCAAAGCAAGGAGCGGGCGCCCAGCAGCTCCAAGCCAGCCCCCAGCACCGCGCAGGGCCAGCCGGGCGCTCCGGCCGCTCGCCAACCTGGCCAGTCACCGGCCAAGCCACCGCGCACCGCGTCTGCCCGCCGCCCGCCCGCCCCCCGCCAGTCAAGCCGGAACCGGGGGAAGATGGCTGAGCGATAGATGGCGGCTCCAGAATCGCGTGCTCAGCGAGAAAAGCATCTGCAACGGCAAGCAAGATAGTAAGAAAGCAAAACAGCCCCGCGAGCGATCTAACGCGGCTCACAGCCGAAAGACAGCGAGCGCTCCACAAACGCAGCCCAAAAATACAAATGCCGACAGCAGCGAAAGGCACATCACCGCCCTCCCCGCTGCTAGTCTCCCAAATGCAGATCAAACACACACACACACAGGGAAGACGCAAATCAAACGCAAAGAAAGAGAGACGGACCGGTTAAAAGGGCAATTCCTTTTTCTGACACCACGGAAAGCAAGTAGTGAATTCTCTGCAAAGGCTGTCCAGTGTTAAATGTTACGTGTTTGTCATGTAAAGTCAAAATGCGCGCTGTATGTCTTGTCTGTCCTACATGTGTATGTGTGTAAAAAGGTGGTTGAATAAAATCCAGGTATAGGTGTTTAAGTAAAAGTTCAGGTGTGTGTGTGTGTGCGCGTGTTGTCCTGGACTAGAAGTGTGTGTGTATGTATAAGAGTGTATGTGTGGGTATGTAAGCACACCTAAAAGAAATCCAGGTATGTGTGTGTGGGCACACCTCTGTGTCCAAACTTCTTCTCTGCTTACTATCTCTTTCCTGTAATATTGTTGCAACATTTCCTTTATTTTTGAGCTCATTCCTAGTACCATGGTATACCGTTTTATTTTTGTTTCTATGCACTACTTGCTGTATTCTTAGAAACTTTTTAGGATAAGTTTAAACGCTGGTGTCCATCAAAGTGCAATTTTAAGCCTTGCCAAAAGAAAACCATATAATCTTTAAAGGGTATTCTAAATTAAATGTGCAATTGTCTGTTAATGTTTTGTAGCTACACTTGTGCACGCAGAAATCATAAAAATGCTTCAGCTATTAGGCAGTAAAGAACAATGGCAAACACTAAGAGTAAAACTACCTCCGCTCTTGAATGGAATCTGTGAAGTGTCCTGAGTTTTTGCAGTGAGATAAGCAGTTCCCCTCACACGTCAGTGTGCTCTGGTGC
Source organism: Lerista edwardsae (assembly GCA_029204185.1). Classification (NCBI taxonomy): domain Eukaryota; kingdom Metazoa; phylum Chordata; class Lepidosauria; order Squamata; family Scincidae; genus Lerista; species Lerista edwardsae. The sequence goes on along the minus strand of JAJKFI010000066.1, from coordinate 3,295,227 downwards.
TATTTTTTCCTACGAAGTTACTCCTTTTCATCTGGTGACTGATAAATAATGGAGAGAAAACTGCACACCTTTTTCTTAATTTTTTGCCCCAGTGTAATCCTCCTGCCCCGGGTGTTTAATGTCATCATCTTAACTAGCTCTTAACCTCCACAAATCAGGCATTTCCTGTGAGATCCTGTGGGGTCCCTTTTCATGAGCCTTTTTTAAAAAATTCTGGGTAAAGACCACCATACGGCAGTGGTTCAGGGCAAAAACACCCCAAACAAAACCATTTTCTTTTCATTGGGGAGCTCAAGGCCAGCGCTAATCACCTTCTCATGTTTATCATAGGACATTCCTGTGGGTCAAGTACTGAAATGCGCACTGGGCATCGGTTTGCCATCTGTCCATCTGTGGATGGCAAAGAGCCTGCATCAAATGGAAAAATTCTCTTTCTGAATAGCAAAGGTTTCATGCCACCTTTTAAAAAAAAAAAAAGACGGTGGCTGCAGTCCATTTTCTTTCCCAAGTGTCAAAAAGGGCACCTCCAAGTTAAGCAAAACATCTTAGGCTATCACAAAGCTAGGGGGGGGAATCTTCCCCCTCTCTGTCTCCAAATGCACGTCTCCAAATGCAACTAAAAAATCTCCTTCAGTCTCGCACTCATTCTATTGCTGAATGATTAGTCAAATCCCTTCCGTTAACTCCAGCTTGGGCAAATCCCTTCCACTGACCCAGGGTCAGTGGGTCAGCTTTGTGCAATTCCTAACTTTTGTAATAAATATATTTCCCTCCGTTTAGAAAAAAAGGGGGAGTTTGGGGGGTGGCAAAAACCATGTATGTCGTAAACTAGGTAGTTAGTTAATAACGTGAGAAAGAGCGCTGCTCGTAACCTGCAGGAGACAAGCAGGAATTAACGCAAACCAGATACGCCGGCTGGCGTGCTGGGCTAAAAATCAAATAAATATAACTACTAGCATTGTAGCAGAAATAGCCATAAATGTCAGGGGAGTACACCAAGCAGTTTTACAGAACAAGGCTGCTACTGAGGGCTGCTATTTCAATTGCAAAAACTGGAGGGTCTGTGTTGTTTTAACCTTTCTGATCACTCAGATTCTGTTGTCAGCAAACTCAAGAAATTAACGCAGAACTTACAAAAAATCCGGATCCAGGCTGACCCCGTGGCAGACTGGTTCCACTCACTGGGATGGCCAGCCTGGTTACTACACGTGTTTCAACCTGTACTGACGGTAGTAGCTATATGTATTTTAATGTGCTTATTTGGACCTTGCTGTTTTCAATGTATCCAAAATGTTGCCTTTAAGACTTCCGACCAGCTGTTTAGAAAAAGAGGGGGAGATGTTGTGGGGAGAGTGGTTTTCGCTAGGGACTATGGGATTGGGGGAACATGGGGCAGAACGAACTAAAGACTAAACCTTGCGCGACACGGCTGACCCTTGCGCAACCCGATGGCGAACGGGGCGAGGAGATCGCAAGCGGAACATCCTGCGCTAATAAGGAAGAGAGATAGCGAAAGCCGCAAGACTGTTTAAGCTTGTTTGCCGGTTTACCCATTGTTTGCAAGGTGTTAATTGAAACTTTCCGGGTTAATGATGAATGACAGATGCTATGTAACCATGATAGTTAAGCCAATTAAGCTAGTTTCTTGCTAATCCTGTTAACCTGTTTGCCGATACTTCCTGAGCTAATCAATGCAGCCTTCTGATGGGTTAATTAATGAACGAATGCCTTGGGAAACTGAACCGTAAATATGAGTCTGTATTCAACAATAAACCAGAACTTTATTATTGATCACATTGGTCTGTGTGAGTTCTCCCTCGCTTCGGCAACACGACAAATGGCCATTCACACAGAAATTGAGTTGCAAGGGTGTTCCTTACCTTCCAGCTTCTATCGTTCACCACTTCTTCAACGTTCAGCTCTGACTGCATTAATTTCAACTGTGGAAGAGAAGAGAAATGCAGTGAAAGGTTCATCTGACAATCAACGGCTGCTCTGTAGCTGCCTCTTGTCAGCAGCCTGGACATTTCCTTCTGTCATAATGTGCTCAAGGAACCAGGAAGGTGATTTGGTCTTCCCTCTTCAACTCCCCCTCTCAGTGCCTTACTCAGTTCAATGAATCCTGGTCACCTTTTGATGCCAGTATACACATCAATGAATGCCGCAGTTTTAGCAACCATTTCTCCAATGCAGGAAGCTGATTATACTGAATCGAGCCACTGGTTCAGTTATAAATGACTCTCTATTCCACCTGAAACTGGCTCTCTCAGGCTGGGAGTCTTTCTCAGCAATACTACCAAAGATGTTTTAACTAGATATGCTGGGGATTAAATATGGAACAAAAAGTAATGCCCCCCCCATACAAACTTGACATCCAAGATGATCACCAGTACTCATTTTATGTAGATAAAATGCAAATTCTTAGTAGACCCTGAGAAATGAAATTAAGCCCTAATAATTGCCTAGCCTCTCTCTCTCTTTTAAAACATCATTTGCAAATCTCGTACGACAATAAAGAACTCTATAACCTGAAAAACAGTGGATTATTGGCCAAAAACCATCCTTCATAGCAAACAGAATATATAAGCATTCAAAAAAGAAAAAAAATTTCCATGAGACTAACTGACTATTATATTATGGGACCAAAGGGTGGGGAATGGAGGATGACATGGAATTTGTTTTCTCTATGGGGTTTTCTCTGTGTGGCAATGTATTCCAGCCTCTAAAATTCATGACTATTTACCCTAAAACATGGCAAATGACAGAAATACAACCACCCACAAATCACATATGAGCCACAGAAGAATGCAAAATGCCAGTTAAATGTGCTAGTCCAGTGCTGGAGTGATGTCTCTCCGTTTGCACTCTTTTCACGATTCAGGCAGACCAATCCTAACCAGCACTGGCGCAGTGAGGCCGCTTGGTTCACGCTGTATCCAGCGCTGGGAAGGAGCAGGCTGGAGATCTCCCTGGGGCAAGGGGGCATTTGTCCCCTTACTCAGTGTTAGGCCCCAACCAGTTCAATGGGGCTATTCAGATCTGTGCCTGTCAAAAGGCTGGCATAAGTCTGAGAAGTCCTGTGTTGGGCTCTCAGGCTGGGGAGGGAAAATAGTATTCGGCGTGTGCCAGCACCTCCAATCACTTTCCCCTTCTGGGCTTGATCTAACCCCTTGCCCATTACATCCCCTTCCTGCCATCCTCTCCCAGCCCCTACATTGCGTGGTGGAACTTACTTGCTCTGCCAGGGGCTCCTTGTGGATCCAGCACCAGCAGTGTAGTATCTGCACACAGTGCAGGCCATCCCGCCATCCCTGCTTATTTGCCGGATATCACAATGTGTTTTATGGCACATTTGCGACACAGCAGCAGTTGCTGTGCTAGCATTAAGGTAAGATTAGGACTGTGCCATAAGTTTTTGATTTCGTTTCCCCCCCTTATGATTATCTATTGCAAATTTTAGATCTATAATTAAAAATGTAATTAAATTAAACAACATAATTAAACAAATAGAATTAATGGCAATTAAGAAAGCTGCAGAATTCTACCACTCACCTTTGTCTGCTCTTTCCTGAGCTTTTTTAATAACACTACGTCATCGAGAGACTTCTTCCTCTCTTCTTGAAGAGTTTTTACTACGTTAGAAGTTTGGGCGATACAGTTCTTGATTATTCTATCTCTACTTCCGTGAGCCTCTGTCAGCTAAGTAAATGGTGAAAAGAACACACGCACAGAAAGAGAACAAGTGATCAAGCTGTCCACTTAAAAGGACAATTAAATTAGTTGAATTAATAAATGGAGAACTTTATAAGGGTATAAGAACTACAATTTAAAATCTACACAGAATAGGCATTGCAAGTGGCCCTGTTCCTCTACGATGTTTAATAATTATTTAATAATATATAGCTTTCAAAAAAAGTAGTTCACACAGCAGTTTACATAGCAAAATTAATCAAATTGTTCCCTGTCCCCTATGGAATTAAAATCTTTTTTAAAAAAAAATCAGAAGAGACACCAACAAAAGATGCCATAATAGGCTGAAGAGGGACAGTTGTTTTATGTGGTAAAAGGATTTCAATATTATTATGCATTATTTCTGTATTAATTTTTTTTCTTGTCTATTTCAAAATATTAATTCTGGACAAAGCAGTTTATTACGTAAATATTAATTCTGCCTTACATATGTAACTTGAGTTTGCGTATTTGAAATTCAGTTTGTATACTGATAATGTCTGACATCTTAAGGCTCAATCCTATTGGCTCTAGCACCAGAACATGTACTGCTGGTGGTGATGCAGCGCTAGTCAGTGCTGTGCATGAGTGTCAGGAGACAGAGCTGGAGCAGCCTGTGGTGTTACAGCCATCTGGCAATGAACTTTCTCAGGGCGGGGAGAAGGCACAGGGCGGGCGGAATGGGGTGGGGAAGGCAGGGAGGAGGTGGAACAGTCCCGGGAAGAGGGTGGAGATGGCAGCAGACTCGGCCACTGAATCCTATGCTCCCTCCAGAGCCACAGATGCCTACACAGGCCTCCTCGGTTCTGTGCTCACTCAACAGTGGGAGCAGATCTGAGGAGACCCGTTGGGGCAAATGCACCAATGCCCTATTGGTGCTGCTGTTCCTCTGAGCACCAAGGCACCGTAGGATTGGGCTAACCTTCAATACATAATGTATATGGCTCTCAATAGCTAAGTGAAAGCCAGATTGCTCCTGCCTTTCTATGGAGGTTATAGAAGGGTAAAGGGAATCTGGACACACTACATTGTGGAGACGCTTGGAAAGCCTGCACTGCTTTGCAAGTCTCTACACAGCTCAGTGCCGTTACAGAGGTTGCCACTTGGAACTCTAAGCACCAACTCAGAGAAATTCCTATAGATTTTAGGGCATGAAGGGCATGGTTTTAGGGCATGGTTTTTCTTGGTATAGTCTGGGAAACAGGAGACAGACAAGATGCGTTTTTATGGCATTATCCACTTTTTATGCCCTGAACTCAAAGATGGGACGAAGAGCACTGTAGCAAAACAGGGCTGAAGGGGATAACTTTATTGGAGGTATTACTGTGCTGTTCCATTAATGTTTCACTATTCATGGTTTTTGGAGACCGAGTGCAAATCCTCCTAGTCTTTACCACACTCCTCTTACTTTGTCTTACTTTTTCCCACCTCCCCCTTGACACTTCTTCCTATGAGCCACTCTTTGGCTTTGCTGCATTTTCTCTGCATTCTCTCTGACTCTTCTCTGCATGGCAAAACCATGCTGTTTCCAAGCAAGGCTAAAAATTGCGCTAAAAAACCACTTCTGGGTCATGCTGAGGTTCCTTGCTCCTCTCCGGTTTGCTCCTGAATGCATCACAGTGAACCTGGGAGGAGCAAGGAACCTCTGCACAATCCAGAAGAAAGTCTTTAGAATTATTTTTATTCCTGGTGGGCTTGGAAACAGCACAGTTTTGCCGCATGAATGTAGGAAAACCTTTGCATGCTTTTTTGCATTTAAGGACATTTAAACTGGGATCCCGGTATCAACAAATTTTGTTATTCGCAGAAGAATCTGAAACAGAACAGATACCAAGGTCCCACTGTATAAATAATTTTATTAATTAATACTTTTTAAAACCTACAAACACAGGGATGATAGAAGGACAACATTTACCGACTGATAAAGTCCTTTACAGGTTTGGCTAGCATCAACTTGTCCTGCAAAAGATGCTGTAGGAACCGTAGTGTTTAACTCATGGACTATTCGGTCATCAATTGTTCTCATCACTCTGAGCAACTCCTGTTGGGAAAAGAAGATTGACATATTGATTCTATATCCTGAATGAAAGAGAAAAGAGCAAGAAAAAAAACATGCAAGCTTACTGAAGGTGGCTCATGCTCTCAAGAGTCACAACCATCTTTTGAAGAGAAAAAAATAAATAAGTCAAACTACACATTACATTTAGCATTACATTACATGTTAATCTGTCATTAACAGATGGGCTTAATACAAAAAGTGTATAAATAGCAGTCATGTGGGTGACCAATTCAATGTTGTGCTGGAGCACGCAGGAGGATTATAACATTTTTTCTGTGCCATTTTTCTGCCGCAAATTCCTTAAGGCAGCTATTGTCTGCCGAAAGCTATTGTGGTGCAGGACATTCTCAGACAACCTTGAAGGAGAAAGTGCTCATACCCCCATGTGACATAGTCCCAAGCTGGATCAGGCCCTCCACAGCTATTTATCAAAAAGGGAATACAGGCATGACCTGGTATCTGCTGGGGTTCTGTTCTGGAACCCCTCCAGGACATCTGAAATTGTGGATACTGGGAATGCCTTTATAAAGATAAGGGAACATCAGTGATTTTGCTGCAACAAGGTTAAAAAAAGAGATCTTTTTAATAGGCATCACAGTATCTATGGTACCCATGGATAACTGAAACCATGGATACTGAATCAGTGGATACTGGGGCACACCCGTACAGTCATGCCTCGGTATCTGCTGTGGTTTGGTTCTGGGACACACACACACACACACACACACACACACACACAGTGGATACCCAAAGCCATAAAAGCAGTGAAAACAAAACATGAGTCAGACAGAACTGCTATTTTGCAGCTCACTCCAAGAAAAGTGACCCTCCTCCTTTCACCCTCTCTCACTGAAAAATGGAATACAAGAGTGATTAATCACTTTCACACTCCATTCTTCAGTGAGAGAGGGTCTCAGAACGAGTGGAAATTGTAGATCTAATAGTCTGACTCCCTGACTGACTTCCTAGAAAAGTGGTGTTTAGAAATGAGGACATGTTTTTCCCCTTCTCCAGAGATCAGCAGGATCTTTCTTATGCACAGTGACCATTAGTATTGAGTCAAATCCATGCATCAAAAATCAGTGTATAAAAAGGTTGGACCTGCACTTTCAGTGTTAAGCTGGTGAAGCATAACGTATAGGGAGAAAGAAGCAAAGAAAGAGAAAACATAATGCAGTGAACAAACTGGATTCACTATCTGATGAAAATAAGTTTTACAAAAAGTCAAGAACATGGTTTAAATGAACAGTAAGTTTTGTCTCCAACCGTTGAACAATTTTCCCTGTGAAAAGTATTCAAAATTCATTGATAACTGGTGCCATTATGATTGTACCCACACAGCTTTGCAGTTGCATTTTCCCTGCAGTCGGAGGTCCAGTCGCCAAGCGACAACCACGCACGAGTGAATCAGCCCTTAAACTGGAAAAGCAAGGATGCCGTATTGCTCTCCTAAAATTTGGATCTGTCAAAAAGCGTTACAGCCGCTGAGCAGAGCAGCTGAGAACACACCTCAGACCTTCAGCCTCCACCTGCAATACGTGGAGAGTAGCAAGTTTTATCGGGTTGTTGCAAGGATTACAACAAGAAAATGTACTATACGTGAAGCACTTTGCATACTTTAATGAAAAAAATATTGGCTACCTGCACCGATAGTATTCTAACTGCCATCTTCGCTTTCCCTGAAACAGCTCTCAGGCTTATCACACCGCAAACCGGCCCCCGGGGCACGAGGCGGGATAGTGCTGGTGAGAAAGGGGCAGTCGGCGATTGATTGCTCAGGACGACAGTGGCGTGGCATGGCGTGCCCTTCCTTTCCCCGGGCAGCGCGTGCGCCCGCTTTCCGCAAAGCAGGTCCTTCACTTTCGCAGCCGCAAACGGAGGCGAAAGCACTCCCGCCGCAATCACTGCCGGAAGAGCACCGCGCTTAGCTTTGAGAGAAGCCCCGAACAAGCCACCCGCGTTTGGTCTCCCGTACCTGGAATTCAGCGAAGTCCTCACAGCTTAGCTCAGAGCTGGGCGCAGCCATATTGGAGTGACCGAAGAACCCCAGTGGCGGCCAATCGGGAACCGCGATACACGCTCAGTCCCGCCCACTCAGGGGTTCGATAGGAAGGCGAGGGGCGGGGCCAGCAGCCTGGCTTCTCCTTGGCGAAGTGGGAAGGGAAGGAGGGTCATGAGCTTTTGCACACTTTCAAACTGTGTGCGACTTTTGTAGTGTACGCGCAGTGAACTACGCGCAGATATAGGAGTAATTCAGTTGTCTGTTTTTCTCTCTCCTAACCCCACGCGAGAGTTGCCCACAGAAAATGGCAATCGTGCTTTAATGTAGTCTGTTAACCCCTAACAACAGACAGGAGTTTCTCGTCTAATTCAGGAGGAATCTTACGTTGTGCAAAACGTTTAGGGCGCATTTATTTTTAATTTTTAAAATTTATTATTATTATTATTATTATTATTATTATTATTATTATTATTATTATTATTATTATTGATTCATTGCAATGCAGTACAGTATCTCTATCAGAGAGAGAGAGAGAGAGAGAGGCTTATCATACTTTATCAGACCATTGTTTTATGGAGCCGGTTGTCAAGATTGCAGATTAGGAGTGAGTCGAAGGGCCCAATCCTATGCCACTTTCTAGGGGTGATGCAGCCACAATTCAGCCCAGAGATAAGACAAATGATCCCTTCTCTTGAGGCCTTTGTGAAGGCTGCAGCACTGTAGGATGCAGCACAATGCCCCACTGGCAAGATTGTATAGGTACCAGAAAGCTGGATAGAATTGGGCCTGCAGTTGGGTTTCTAGCCAACCCCCAAGGTCAATGTACTTAAATTGATCCCTCAAGAGCCTTCCAAAGCCAAGCTCAGGCTGTAGTCCTATACAGGAAGACCTCACGTAACTTTGGAAGGTGTTGCTCATCAATGTTAAAACGAAATGATGTTGGGCAAAAGGATGCATTCAGGACGGTGTACAGGACTTCCTGTACGCGATTACTTGGGAGTAAGTTTCCTTGATTCAGAGAGCAATCCTAACTTGGAGTTAGGCTGGCACAGTTAGGCCAGGAAAGTTTGGCTGGCACAAGGGCCACTGTAAAGTGCATTTGGAGCACTCCCAGAGTCAGGGAGGATGGCACATGTCTGTGTGCTGGCCTCTCTGAGAGCACAATCCTAACCTGGAGTTAGGCCAGCACAGTTAGGCCAGCATAAGGGACACCTCCAAGTTTGGATTGCACTCTGAATGTGCAAGGTTCATCTTCTTAGACAAGAGGGAGAAGACTTGAGCAAGATGGCAAGTTCATTCTTGGTGTTCCTGTTAATGTTTATTTGTTGTTGTTTTAATGTTTTACGTATTATGGTTACATTGTATTTTGTTTGTTCTCTGTAAGCCGCTTTGGGCATTTGCTTCGGCGTAAGAAAGGCGGAGTATACATTCTTCAAATAAATAAATAAATAAATAAATAGGCTTAAGCTGATCTGTTCATGTGAAAACATTGTTCTTCTACCTGCTCATAAAAAGGAAATAAAAATACATTTATTGAAGGGGAGTTGCATTAGTGGACTTCACTTACACCAAGTAAAGGGTTTTTAGTCAGAAACAGTGACACGTGGCTGGGCATATCCTTCGTAATGAACCAAAACTGAAGCGCCTCCACCGGTGGAGAAGATGGGTTCAAGTTTAACCTTCTCTCGGTATCTTTTATTCGTCTTTTAGATCAGGGAGTCGTTGTTCCTGCAGCGCTCTGACATATCCGTCAGCTGCATTTCGCTGAATTGGGCCTTTATCCTCAAGGACATTCGTTCTTTGCTCGCGATTTTTGCTGCCTTGACGACTCGCGCCCGCTGCAGAGCGTCGCAGTCGCAGTTCTGCTTGGAAGGGAAGCCCTCTTGAATTTGCGCGGGCGATGATCGGCGGAAGCGAGGCCCAGCTGACCCTTACGCAGCTCGACTCCGTTCGAGGAAGGCGCTTCCCTCCACGGCCTATCAGGATGAGCGTCGCCGCCATCCGCCCAACTCCTCTTTCCGAGCTGGGGAGAAGAGCGAGCTAAGGACCGCCCAGCCGAGAGTCGCTGCCGGGCTCGCGCCTGCTGCTGCTTCGAGTCGCAAGAAGGGAGAGTGAGGCAGGGGCGAAAGGAAGAGCAAGCGCTGCGTCTGGCCGAGGCCATGCTGGGGCTCGCTGCCGCCGCCGGTGAGTGCTGCTGCTTTCCAGCGGGGTCGGGCTTGGCCTAGCCCAGCCTGCTCCTGCCAGTGAGTGTTCTGCCTTCAAGGTCGGGTGGGAAAGGCGGCCTGCCCTGGGGCGGCAGCAGCAGCGTACCTGCCGAAGAAATAACTTGGCAGCCTCGCTGTGTTCGTGCATACTTCGCAGTACGGCTCAGCGCGTTCAACGGAGCGCTCACTGCAAGCGTCAAAGCGCGCACGAGATTGCTGCGAACTGGCGTTCTCTGGCGGGGCTAGGTTTGGCCCCAGAATTCGAAGCCATATGAATTCGAAACGTACTGCTGCGTTCCCCTTGTTGCTCTCTTTGCACGACTAGTCCTTTCCCATTTTTTTCCCCCTCAGGCAAAGTTGCAAGGAGCCTGGACCAAAAATGTGTTCTTGCTCTACGGGTGACCAGAGGATCACATTGGGTGCTTAACAGAACGTTGTGCAGTAAAACCCAGGAGGGCAGTGCACAGAAGCCAAAAACGGCAGCATCAGGTAAGCTAGAATAAGGTCAAGGTACTTATATACCGCTTTTCAATACGAAGTTCACAAAGCGGTTTACAGGCAAATAGTAATAATAATAAAGTTAAATGGCTCCCTGTCCCAAAAGGGCTCACAATCTAAAAAAAGGCAGACCGCCAGCAACAGCCACTATAAAGACTGCGCAGGGGTGAAGAGGGACAGTTACTCTCCCCCTGCTAAATATAAGAGGAGCACCATTTGAAAAAGTGCCTCTTGTCCTTCTGCTTCCTTCTGCTACTTGCAGCTTCTGCTACTTGCAGCTTCCTTCTGCTACTTGCAGACTTAGGGCCCAGTCCTGTTGGGCTTAATGTGAGTGGTACGAGCATACCTCACTCACTCACTCACACACACACACACACACACACACATCTGTTGTGCAAGGTACCATAAAGTGCTTCCAGCGTTGGTGGTAAGCCATTACCGCTGCTGCCATGGTAATACCGGTCCAGCGTGGTCCGGAGGGAGCACCGCAAGCTAGTGAGCAGTGTGAGTACACCGGTCACTGGTGTTGCAGCCTTTCCAAGGGGGAGGGGTGGAGCAGGGGGTGAGACCGGAGGTGATTCTCACTGCTGGATCCCAATCTCTGTGTAGGGGCCCACAGTCTTACATGGAGGTCCTTGCTTTTGTGCCAGCCTAATAGCCAGCGCAGAGGCAAGTGGACCACTCGCCCGCCCTACGCCCTTACCACGGGGAAAGAGGACAAATGTTCCCTCCTCCTGTGCCTGACTGGCTGCCACAGGATGCAGTGGTAGCCACCTGGCTACAGCTGTGCTCCTAGGCGGTCGGGCAGCTTAGGATGGGGCTACCCTTCTGTGCATGTTTGTTCAGAAGCTGAGTTCAATGGGGTTTACTTAAAGGCATAGGATGGCAGCAAGTCCTGTTAAACGCAGTGATACTTACTTCTGACTATCTAGTGCTATTATGCTGTGTGTGTGTGTGTTGCTGTGTATAGATGGCAGCACTTAAAAAATGTTATTTTTTAAAAAATAGAATATGTTCATGATACTAAAATAAAACTGAGGCCATGCTTTTATATAAGTGTGTGAATCTCTTGGGATTGTTGAATTCTTTGGCCATCTTGGGCTGCTTGAGACCAAAAACCCCTCCTGCAGGGATGCCATGTGTCTCCATGCTTCTTGAATAACCCAAAATGCTGTCTCTGTGTGCATGATTCCATGTGGCCATCCTTCCTAAGGGTGAAGGGGACAAATGAGCAGGCCACCCCGTTCCTTTACTTACAGAGAGCACAGTGTGCAGTCTTCCTGCACCATGAGGATGCTAAGAACGCAGCTACTCCTTGCAGAAATTGCTTTTTGTAAATAAAGGGAATACAGGTGGGGGCGGTGACTCCCAACTGCCTGTCCATGCCTGCTTGATGCTTTGTAAGCACTGGTTAGGCAAGGAAGATTATCTGGAGCAATGGCAGCTTTTTTTATCCCCCTTCCTCCCTCAGCTGCATTCCCTCCCACTAAGTTGGATCAGAGCACCCAGTGTAGGCTAGAGATAGTAGTGGACAGATGGGCTGGAGACTCCTCTGTTCACTGCTTCTCCATGTGACCATTTCAGATTGCTTTGTGGTATGTCACGCATGTTTCTGAATTGGATGAAACGACTCTATTGTATTCAGGCCAGGCCGAATAAAGAGAGGAGGATTTTTATAGGAATCCTATATGGTTTCTCTGCTATGATAGCACTCTGATGAGGAAAGCAGCATCTGGCCAAGCACTCCTTTTTGAAATTCTTATCTTCCCTCTTGACAAAAGTCACAAAGACAGAAGCAAAACAAGAGGGATATGTTAATTTTGGTTTTTAATGCAGGTATGGCAAAACATTCAGATGTTGTGTGGCTTCCCCACAGACTCTATATTCGGGAGCTGCCCATGATGCTATGCTACCACATTCTGCACAGCAGTTATGATCGCAGTAGTAGATGCATTAGCTAGCAGGGCAGGGGAAGATATATTTTTCTAGGTGACAAGTATTCTAGTTTCTAGATTCTCTATGGCAAAGAGTAGCAGGCATTCTCTTTTGTGTTTAAAAGTGATCCTAGAGCAGCTTTTCTCAATGTTTATCCCCCACTGTATATGGCCTACCTATTGGAAATACCACCAGAAGGAACTGGCAATGATGTCAATGATGTAAGAAACTGAGAGCGCAATCCTAACCAGGAGTTAAGCTGGCACAGTTAGGCCAGCAAAGTTTGGCTGGCACAAGGGCCACCGTAAAGCGTGTTTGGACCACTCTTCGAGTCAGAGAGGATGGCGCACGTCTGTGTGCTGGCCTCTGACTCTGAGAGTGGTCCAAACATACTTCACGGTGGCCCTTGTGCCAGCCAAGTTTTGCTGGCCAAATTGTGCCGGCCTAGCTCCAGGTTAGGGTTGCGCTCTCAGGGTGGACAGGAGGGCTTTTTTAGGCATGAAAAAAAAAAACCCCACACACTGGGTGTTTGTCTGCTGAAGTTTCTACTTCTTGTTAATTTGCATTGCTGGTGTTGCTGCCAAGCAATGGGGGTCTGGGGTTTCCTGCATGTACTGCTGACCCACCTCAAGTACCACCAGTGGTATGAAAGGTTTTACTCCATCTGAAAGCCAAAATGCTCTTAGTAGTATCCACTGGCACAGGCACTCTTTATTATAGTTGTAAGGAAAGCTGGATGTGTGTGTGTCCTGAGATCAACATGTGGTTGAATGGGAATTTGAACCCAGGTCTCCTGAGTCTAAGTCCAGAAGTTAGGAAGTATGTACCATGAGAACCGTGGGAACATTAGTGGCCTCTCTTGCTCTTTCAGGCTGGATAATGTCCCAAAGGATCCCTTTGCTTTGTCTAAACCAAGTTGGAATCTGACCAGCTTTCAAAACAGCATAGCTAGAGAACACAGGAGTGATTCTGCTAGTGTGCTCATAGGTTGCTTTCATTATTTTGAATCTGGTCACTGTTTCAATATTATATAAGCATCTTTAAGGGTAAAAAATAAGTTAGAATGGATTATACGGGTACGACTTCATCTGTGCACTTGCTTCTTTGCCTCAGTTGTTTTTACATGTTACATTTTCCAGGTGACTAGTGCATATAGTCTTAACTGGCTGGAGGATTGTGGTGAAAGTTCCTGGCCATTCCATCCCACCTCTTTACTTAGACAAGTGTGGCTGCCAGTTGGTACTGCATACCAATCTTGGTCGGAAACTTGGCTTCTCCAGATAAGGACTCAAATCATATTCAACACGTGGCTGTCTAGGAATAGCATTTTTGCCCAGAGGACAAAGGCTGTTGAAGGAGAAACTCCCAACAGCTTTTAGATTGCTGAACCTGCACAGAAGTTTTTGGGGAGTTAGAAGCATCCAAAAATAACAGGGGAGGGGGAAATTGGCATTAATCCAACAGGGTTTTTTTAGGCCTAATTGGACTATAAAACTTACCTGATTTCCTGGGACAGTTTGATACCCAGTCTCACAGGTGAAATTTAGTTAACAGCCATGGGTTATAAAGGGAAGGGTCATCCATCTTCCCTTTGAGCATTTTCCCAGATATGACATGGTGATAGGGAAAGTACTTGGAAAAGTTGCATCAGGTTTTGCTGCTTCCATCTTAACAAGCTTGCCAACTTTTGCTTTCCACTCCCCCTTTTTATTAGATTATCAGCAGGATAGGTTTGATTTAAATCATTACTCAAGCTAGTAATGACTTTAAGTAATGACTTAATCATGTGACTTTTGTATTTGTATAAGGTGCACTCTTGCTTGCTGTATGTTTAATATATTTCACATCTTAGAGATACAGTTTTAATTTCATTTGGAAGCCCCTGCTATACATTTTTAACAGCAGTTTGTTTGGGGGGAAAATGATTAGTTTTTTCAGTTACGTTAGAAAAAGAGAGATTATTTTAGTTATCAAAGCTGGTTGAAAAAGATGTTTGTGAAGGCATTGAAACCTGAATTATCTATACAGAAGCCTAAAGAATCCCATAAAATTTAAGCCCCAATCCAAGAACTCATGGAATCTATTCATAGAACTTTAAAAAGATTATGTGAATACATGTTTCATAACATAGGATTAAGATTTATAACTCCTATGCCGTAATAATATATTTGAGCTGTGATTCACTTTAAATTAAAATTATCACAACATAGGGCTTTTAAAAGCAAAAAAACAAACCAATAAACAATAAATTCAATTTTTTGACTTTACAAAGAAATCATTGATTTATACCTGATTATTAGTGCCTTTTTAAAATTATTGATTTTTCCTTTTCATTCCTTTATTAAAAGGCTCCTAAATATCAAACTTTTATTTTTACTGTTTCATCCTATGGTAGTGGTTCTCAAACTTTTTAGAAGCCCTAGAGGCTGCTGCCTGATTTATGAATGCCAAGGAGTATGGCTATAATGTTGCCATATGGCTATAATGCTGCCAGTAGCAGCTTACTTAATGATGTACAGTACATAGCCTAATCTGCTCTGTCAGTTTTGCAACCCAATAAAAATTGGGTTACAACCCGCTGATGTGTCCTGGACCCACATTGTCCCATGGTGTACCAGTTCATTTGGCAGGGAGCAGTTTGCCACCATTGTTCTCTCTAAGCTTGCTCTCTCAGGCTGGATGGTGAAGCTGAGTGGGACAGCTCTTGGGTAAGGCAGCAAGAACTGCTTTTACCCATTGAAAAAAATAGGAAGGAGGTGGGTGCTGATTACTAACCACTTGCCCTCCAACTTCCTTTACAAGGATGTTCAATAAGGGGGATGGGGTTCCAACTAGCAGTCTGTAACCCAGGCAGTTGTTACTAGCGTATCAAGATCCTGATTGGCCAAGAATGCCCTAATGCAGCGTTTCTCAACATTTGTCTCCCACCATACCACTTTGTACCTATTGGAAATACCGCTGGAAGTAACAGGTGATCATGTCATTGCCAGTTACTTCTGAATTGGGAGGTGAGACGCAACGCAACAAATACCAGTAAGAGGCTCAGGGTGGCTAGAAAGGCTTTTTTGAGCAAGCAAAAAGCACATGCTGGAGCTCTGCTTGCTGAGCCAAGCCTCCTCCTCCTCCTGCAGCATTGCTGGTCTTGCTGCCAGGCGGCAAGGGGTCTGGGGGTCCTGTGGGTACCACCAGTGGTACAACTACCACTGGTGGAGAAACACTGTTCTGATGTGTTAACCAACCAAACTTTATGCAATGTACGAACTGTATTATCTGAATCCAGACCAAATACAGTAATTGTGGAATTAGGTGTGATGTAAGAGATCATACTGCCACTGTTGCCTTTTGAATGAGGTCCCTGATTCACATTGCTGTGATTTTTTTCTTCCATGCTGTCTCTAGGTTCCTCCTTTAAAGTCCCCGGACACAAGCCCTCTGACTGGGATAAGAAGTTCTTGATATGGACAGGTCGGTTCAAGAAAGTAGAAGACATACCAGAAACTGTGTCGTAAGTTCAATTTTCACTCATTGGTGCAATGATTGCTACAATGAGTTGGATGCTAGCAGCTGAGAGCATGGAGGCATTGCTTTCCACTTTGAAAAATGCCTAAAGGTTTGTCTAGTGTAGGAAAAACTTAACACGAGGAGTTAAGTTTGTCAAGAACTAAATGACTCTGAGAAATCATATTAATCAGATTAATTTAATAAAATTTTGTAATCTGAACATAGTGCTCTCATATGCATCAGAGCTGAAATCTGTCACACCTTAGAACTCTTCTGAAAAAGGATGCCAGCTGTAGCAAATTACAAGCTCTGAACATTCACAATTGATTTGTGAAATACCCAATTGATGCCTAAACAAAGGTCCTGGCCTTGGGCCAGCTCAATGGACTATAAAGCCCATCTGATTTCCAAGAGTAGTTTATTACCCAATTTCACAGGTAAAACCTGGTTGATTCCCACAGCTTATAAAAAGCGGGGTCATGCACCTCCCCTGTACCCATTTACCCAGATCTGACATAGGGAACATTTGGTGCTTCATGCGTGCTCATGTCATTTAGTGAGGGATGCAAGGACCAAGAACCTGGAACAACATGAATAAGTGGAGTAGGGAAAGTAACCAAAAACATTGACAGGTTGGTTGGTTGGTTTGCTGCTTGCATTTTAACATCCTTGCCAACCTTTGTTACAGTTTCAACAACATTTGTGCATTGCAGCTTTGAATTTCCGTTGTGTGTATTTAAGGCCCTTAACTTTATAGATCCAATTAGTGTCATGAAATCCACTGTTCATATAAATTACTTTCAGCTGTGCTTTTGATCAGACTAAAATGACACCAGCCTTGCACCAGCCATGCTGAGTAATTATTGTATGTTATAGTCAAGCAAGGACATGCCTTGCACAAAGGAAATGAGATGCCCCTTTTCTCTACAGCGCCTAATAAACCTCTACAGCACCTAATATTTTTTGTTTAATGACATGCATATAGTAACTGGAATAAGATGTTCCGTTGTCATTTCCTTTACTTTCATCATACTTATTGCATGTCATTTTTCAGACAATTCAGAAGGTTTTGGCAAAGAAAGACAGATTAAGAACTTTTTTGAGACTGGGAGAGACATGGGTGAGGAGATGTGGATTTCTGAAAGAGCATGGCTGCATTCTTGTTTGTAAAGCATCGATACTGTTTGCATCCATGTGGAGAGAGTGAGAGTTTATTAGCAAGTCCCATTAAAGCCCCACTTTCTGCGCTCCTTATTGAAAATGTCTTCAATGACAGATGCTCTTCATGGGATGGGTAATTCCAAGATTTTCTTAAGCAGGCATTCAGTAGCTCAGAATGTATGACATGACAAATAATATTCTTGCCATACTCTACAGAGTGTATAGTGCCAACTGAAATAAACTTTATAAATTTTTCCTATGAACTAATACCAGAGTTGCTCAGCCATTTCTGTATTTATATTAACCCATTATTTGTTAAAGATGGTCACATCAAACTTCTGCTTCTACTTCTCTTTCATTCTCTAGTCTGTGGAATCTTCCTCCATTGCCAAATTTCCCCTTTGTCCTATTACACCTTTCTACAAATTTAAGATTGTAACGTGCCATCATTTTGTCTACACACTGTATCAGGAAAACAGAACTGCATGCTTGGATTAAGCTGGGTAGAATCATAGAGTTGGGATGGACCTGTAAGAACAGTGACTCTAGATCCCCTGTTAATGCAGACTGTTCACAAGTTCTTTGATAGACGGCTATCCAGCCTTTGCTTAAAGACCTCCAGTAATGGTCTACCATCATTGCTGAACACTTTGTACCTTTGGGAAGTTCTTCCTAATGTTTAATTGTGTAATCTCCCTTTTTCTAATTTAAACTTATTAGTCTTGGTCCTACCCTCCAGAGCAACAAATCCGCTCCATCTTCCACATGACAGCACCTCAGGTATTTATAAATTGCCATCTCTTAATTATCTCCTCTCCAAACTAAACATGACCTTCAGCCTTTCTTCATAGGACTTGGTGTCCAGCCTGTGACCATTCTAGTTGCCCTTCTCTTGACCTGCTGCATTTTGTGAGTGACCTCTCTTAAATTTAGTACCCCTCTTAAACTGTGGCCAGAATTGGACAGGTTATTTCAGGTGGGGTCTGACTGAATACAGGGGTTCCATTACTTCTTGCAACCATGACACTGTACTTCTGTTGCATCTAAACATCATTTGCCTTCTTTCTTGCCATGTCACACAGCCCGTTCATGTCTTGCTTGTTGTATGTGAACATTCCCAGAAATGTACTACTGACCAGATAAGTGTGCCCAGTTGTGTGTGCGCGTCTGACTTTTCCTTCCCAAATACAAAATTTTACGTTTATCTCTGTGAAGTACATTTTGTTTCTATATGCTCAGTTTTCCACCGTGTTAAGATAATTTTGGAACCTGTTCCTGTCCTATAAGGCAGCGGTTCCCAAACTGTGGGTCTGTGGCCAAGACTCAATTTTGTGGTGGTTCATCAAACTGACAGATTAGGCTATGTGCATCAAGGTTAAATCACTTGCTACTTGTGAGGAAGTGAGGACTGCTGCCCAGTCACCTGTATAGCCACCTAATTTTTTAGGTGGGCCATGATGCTAGGGCAGCGATTTTCAACCTTTTCCATCTCATGGCACACTGAGAAGGCTCTAAGATGATCAAGGCACGCCATCAGTTTTTTTGACAATTGACAAGGCACACTGCACTGCCAGCCAGGGGCCCACATCCCCCAATGACCTTACTAATATGACCCTCCCTCAAATGCCCGTGGCACACCTGCAGACCATTCATGGCACACCAATGTGCCATGGCACAGTGGTTGAAAATAGCTGTGCTAGGGTATTAGCTGCTCTTCCCAGTTTGGGATCACCTTCAAATATTGAAGAGCATTCTCTGTACTCTGTCATCCAAATCATTTATAATGACTGCCAACACCAGGTCCAAGACAGAGCACCTCACTTATCACTTACTTTCTGCTTGCTGAGAAGCCGTTGATGAGCACTGTCTGAATCTGTCAGCCAGCCATAGATCCACTAGACAGCAGCAACATTCTGCCCACACACCCCACAATCTACCAGGATGTCATGGGGAACCTTGCCAAAATCCATATGGAAATCCCGATGTATTATGCCCACAGCATCCCCCTGATCAACTGAACTAGTTACTCTTGTCATAGGAGATAAAGTTTGTTTGCCAAGACTTGTTCTTAAAAAAACCCTGTGCTGGCTTTTAGCATCACCGCCCTTCCTTCTAAATGCTCACACGCAATACCTACTTCCCAGGTATTGACATCAAGCTGACTGGCTGGTAGTTGGTGGGTGTGTTTTTCCCTTTCTTGAAGTTTGGGACAATGTCTTTTTGCCACCAGTCTCCTGGCACTTCCCTGCTTCCAAAGTAATGTATGCCAGTTCTTTGAGCATCTTAGAGTTCAGCTTGTCCAGTCCTGAAGACATGGATTCATAGTATAAATGACCATGAACCACATCCTTACCTACCTTAGATCATAGTATCCTCACTCCTTTGTTCTTTTTTCACTAGGATGAGCATGATCCATTTGCAGGAAAAGACAGAGGCGAAGAAGAAATTGTGTGGGTCTGCCTCTTCTCCATCGCTCATTCCGATCTTCCCCATGTGGTGGAGCCAACATTTCTTTATTCTTCTTCCTTGGCGGAGTGTAACCATAAAATCCCTCTTCGTTTTTCTGCTCTAGCTTTACTAACCTGATCTCATTCTAAGCTTTGGCCCTCCTGACTCTCTCTTTAGCAATTCCATATGAATACAAATTCATCTGTCAGTTAACCTCTCCTTCTACTTCCTATACATCTTCCTCTTAATGTGCCAACTCTTCAAAATCTCTTTGTGGAACTTGTGTGGTTTCTTTAGGCACCTAATCTTCTTGATCAGAATTGTTTGAAGTAGCTTCTTCAATATCTCGCAAGAAACTCCCACCCATCCTAAACT
The DNA here is from genome assembly GCA_029204185.1 of Lerista edwardsae. NCBI lineage: Eukaryota > Metazoa > Chordata > Lepidosauria > Squamata > Scincidae > Lerista > Lerista edwardsae. Next base: position 3,275,315 of record JAJKFI010000066.1, on the reverse strand, counting down.
GCCTTCTCCCTAAGGATGTCTGTCCAAAGAACTTTACCCAGTATTTCCATCATCTTACCCAAGGCTGCTTTTCTAAAGTCCTCATCTGACTCTGCTCAACTTTCTCCCATTTCCATGTTGTGAATCCCAGGAGGCAACGGTAATCACTGTGTTTAACAGAACAATCCCATGTTTTAAAAAATTATTAAATCTAAGAAGATTGTTATTAAATTACAGCTCAGATCTACCCATATCAAGTCATCTTGATATTCATAACTGTTGGAGTTAATGGAGACTCTTCTGGTACCAAATACTGTTTATACTTTGTCCATATTCTTATGATATCCTGCCACATTTGGTTTCTTTTTGGAACATCTTCAGCATACTCTCCTGTCCAAAACAAACAAGCCCAAGGATACATCAACATCTAACTTTTCTATTTCCCACGGTAAATCATTTTTTAAACTTCCTGTCTTGTAATAAAACATCTGACATTGCTGTATGATATTTAATACGACACCTTTAGTTATACTTTGCTTTATTATATTTGCCTTTTATTTGGGTAGGGGGATTACAATTCCAAATATATCTATTAATTGTTGCTTGCTTTCAAAGAGCCAAAAAGATAAACAAGAATTTGGGAAATACATTCATTTTTATTGCACTCACTCATCCAATCAATTTTTTTCCTGCCCACCTTCTTAAACTTTATTTTTAAAGATTAAGCACTTTGCCTTTCCAGTCCCAGAAGAACAAGCTCAAGGTGGCTTATGAATTCAAGACAATATAAAACTATCAAACCAAAATTAAACAATTTGTCCGCGTAAAGATCTTAACTAAAGTCAGTTTTGCTGTATGTGAGACTGCTTTAATCCCATGGGGCTAACAATACTGAGAAGGCCTGTTAATGGGCAACAGGAGGAGGTGCAATCTGCCACAGACCCAAGTTGTTTTCATGGGAAGGGTAGACTCATGGTGAGAGAGGTGGTCCTTCAAATATCTAGGTTTTAAGCCAATAAGGGATTGCCAGTACTTTAAATTGTGCTTGGAAACCTATGGGAAGATAGTTCAGCTGATACACTGGGTGTGTGGCAGAGTCATGATCCCTTGAAGCAGTCAGCAGCCTAACTTCAAAACAGTCTTCATAGGCACCCCCCACATCCGGTCCATTATAATAGTTCAATTTTGCCAGTACATGGATAACCATAGCCAGGTCTTACCAGGTCAAGAAAGAATGCAACTGGTGTGAAATAATGTAACTGAACTTGGGAGAATATTCTGCAACAAAATGATTTTATTTCATTGGGGATTTTAGTTCATTCAGTTCATTGGGGATTTTAACTTGCCATCTCTTTTAACGTTTTGCATCTTGAAAACATTCATTGGTGTAGCTGTAATTTATGTGATATTCAGATATCCTTGGTATCTGAGCAGTCATTGCAGCTTTCATTTTGTCCTATGTAATATCTGTTTTATACTGGTTCCAAAAAACTGCCAGTACATTAGCATTCTTTTAGTCTTTTTGTATATAGAGACCATTCTCCTTTTGCAACATGTTGATTCCCTGAGGATTTGTGTGTGTTTTCTCTGTTAAAAGCCTGGTCAAAAAAGGTCTCTGATTTATTATCTGCCTCAAGAACTCTTGAGTTCTAATTTTAATTCTTCTTTACTGTATCTAATCTTTATTTCCTATGAATCAGAAGTTTTGTTCTGTCTTTTGATTAGATAGATGTTTGATCTTTCATATAGTGCAGTGGTCTTCAACCTTTTTTGTGCCAAGGCCCCAATAAATAAATAAAGTATGGGACTAGGGACCCACTGTTGATCCCTTCCTCCTCCTTGAATTCTATGCGCCTGTCCCCACAATACCCTCCCAGCACTGTTTACTGTAATAAAATATTCTTATTGGAGAGAGCAAAAAAGGTCACCACAAAGCCTGGCCCTAGTGAAAGCTATTTTAGCACAATTGCTAAGAACAATTGTAGAACCTATAGGGATACACCAGATGCTCCCCTTTTTACCTGGTGGTGCTCTAGTCCAGGGGTCTTCAACCTTTCATTCCTGTAAGTTGTCATGACCCCACAACGGAGGCTTTGCAACCCCATTGTGGTCCCAACCCCAAGATTGAAGAACACTGATACAGTGTACACCTATCTGAATGTCCATTGTCCCCTTAGCCAAGCTTTGAATGACCCCCATACAATTAATCCAGCTATAGTTCGTTTCAGTGCAATTTAAAAAAAACCCTCCACTTTCTCTCAAAGTCCTGTACAAATTCATTATCGTACATCATTCATGTGCCATCTTACTTTTGTCTCTCTCCTCTTGTATGGATATCACATTCCTCTGGGGCATGAGCTGCATAAACCATAGGAGGTCTATATAGTCAACCTGCCTCTTACACAAGGGCCAGGTTCTGAAGTTGGCATGTAAGGGGATAATTGTATATAGTAGAACCTACCTTAAATCTGAAAGTTTCATCTGAATTTTGGAAGCATGAAAAGTTCATTTAAATTTAAGGTGTAAGCAAGTCTCATTCAAATTTGAAGCATTGTATCAGTTGGGAAGGGCAATTACACGGCTAAATGAAAACTGGCTTTCCTGACATGTGGATCTCTCCTTGTGCCATCAATCCTATAAGCTAGACTTGTTACTGGTCTGGCCCTTTGTTCTCTAGCAAGCACCTATGACAAAGTACATACATATAAAATGTGTCTTCTGCATATAAAGGTAAAGGTTTCCCCATGACCGAATGGTCTAGTTGTGACCGACTGTAGGGGGCGGTGCTCATCTCCGTTTCAAAGCTTGTGAGCCGGCGTTTTTGTCCGATCATGGTGGCCAGCATGATTCTACGCCGTAGCGCACGGAACGCCGTTACCTTCCCACCAAAGTGGTCCCTATTTATCTACTTGCATTTTAGGTGCTTTCGAACTGCTAGGTTGGCAGGAGCTGGGACAAGCAATGGGAGCTCACTCCGTCACGCAGTCTCGAACTCCCAACCTTGCGGTTGAAAGCCCAGCGACAGCGGATTAACTCGCTGCGCCACCATGTCCCTCTTGAATCAAAGGAAATAAACTGAAATATTATATAGACCATGTAACACATGTTTGATTTGTTCTCTTAATAGCTGTGCTTTTATTAACTGATGTTTTTAAGTTTTGTGTTATATTTTGTTTGTAAAGACATCCTGTCCCACAGTGGAAAGGCAGAATGTAAATAAACTTGGACAGTACAGTTGCCCCAGAGTGACTTCTTCAAGTCCTCTTTGGTCTTCAGTTGCAGTGCAGGGAGCTGCTGTCTGCTGGATTCCTCTCTCTGATCTTTTTTTCCAGACTAGCAGACTGACTGACAAGGCAGTATAAGCAGCTGGAATATGACAATACTGTGTTTGCTCTAAGGTTTGAGATGATTGATGCTGCTCGGAACAAGATGCGTGTGAAGATGAGCTATTTAATGATTGCCTTGACAGTCCTGGGATGCCTAATTATGGTGATCGTAGGAAAACGGGTGAGTTCAAAATGGATTGTGTGGATTATGGTTTTTATGGGGTCTGTCCTGTTTTTATCTTCATGAAAATCTTGAAGTAAAGTGGTTATGCTGAAGAATGGAGACTAAGGGCGCAATCCTAACCTGGAGTTAGTTTAGTTAGGTTAGCTGTAAAGCACGTTTGCACCTCTCAGAATCAGGGAATCCTCCCTGATGCAGAGTGTGGTCCATATGCACAACACCTGGGCTTGCACAAGGGACTTGTGCTGGCCTAACACCAGATTAGGATTGCATCCTGACTCTCATTTACCCAGTGAGCGTTGAGGCTAAGGTTTCAACCCTGGCTGAGTGGCTTACTGATGCACAGAGATAAATGCGGTGGTGGTAAAGGGTTAGGCCAGACTGTGCCATTTGGGAGGGGGTTACATCGAAGCAGCATTTTTTATATCTTAGATCAGTGCCTAGGTCATAGAAAGAATTGGTCTAAAAGCAATCAGAAACTTTGGCTAAAAACCAGATGTTGCATAAAGTGTGTGGTATGGCCTGGTGTGTGGGTTTGTTAAAAATGGCAAAAATAGAGCAGAACTCCAGTTGGGAGAATTGTGGGCATCGGGACTCTTGTCCTTATATTACCCCTATTCTGCTTCCAATTGTGGTCTCCCTCCACATTTTAAGTAGGAAAGATAAGCAAAGATGACAACTTCTGTTTAGGGAATTTTTTTTTGCTTTTGTGGTACTCAAGATTGCACACCTCTATCTACTCATAGAATTGTGGGTGGAAAAATACTTTCCTCCCCCTCCCCCCACTACCAGTGTGGTGTTCTACAAGCGGTTCACAGGGGTTCTTGGGGCTGGTAATTTTATTAGTAGGGCCTTTGGGAATGTGACCTTTGCTGGTGTGCTTTGTCTTCCCCAAAATTGACAATATGCTCTGAACATTTTAACACCTTATAAGGGTGCAGTGAGGTGAAAAACATTAAAAATCATTGAGCTAGAGCTTATCCTGGTATGTCAGCTCCATTCTGTTCCTCTGGCAAGGGCTGGTGGGTAACCTAGGACAGCTGCCCTGCCAGACAGGGTCATTATACTATCTGAGTTCTCCTTCTTCATTTGGTAATCCTGGTCTCCTCCATTTTCTCCCAAGAAGGCACTGAGAATTGTTCACTGTAATATTGGATTGCCTTTTGGTGCCCTCTAGTGCTGCTGTTGAGTGATGCTTTGGGCTGATTCCCTTCTCAACTGAGCTTTTGCTTTGAGCCAGGCACGACCACAACTGGGAGGGATATCTGTCCATGGGACAGGACTAAGTGAAGTCCTGCTGAATATATAGGAGCAAGCGGGAGGTCCTCAAGCAATGATACCCGCCTTGACTGAAGGAGAATAGTGTACTTCACAGCGTTATTTTTTAAGAAGTATAAGAAAATGTACGTGACTGGTCCGAACTAATACATAATGTTGTAGACTTTCTTATGGAGCTGAAGTAGTTTTTGTCAGGGTTCTTGCTAAAATGCCCTATGACCTGGATAATATTTGACAGCATTGGTGATGTCTTTATTTGGCACCCTTTGTTCTCCTGGTACAGGCTGTTGGGAGGCATGAATCCCTCACATCCCAGAACATGGAAAAGAAAGCTCGCTGGAAAGAAGAGGCTGCTCAAAGTGCCTCTGCGAAGCCCTAGTCAAGAGGAAGATCATTGGACCAGACCACACAAGAGTGATTCTGTCACTGTTTAGTTGGAAAGGAATAACAGGAGGCATTTTCACTTGTCACTTGTCTGCTGTTGTAGAAACAAATTATTTGGTAGTAATCCTGAGGTTTTAATCTTTCCTAAGGAGGATTGCATATTTTGCTAGTATGAAATACTAATAGCTGTTAACAGCTATTAAAGAAGGCTGAATGAGTTTCATGTGTCAAATCTCGTGTTCGAGTCTTTGTTACAAGGGACATTAAAATTGACTCATCTATCAAACATGTATTGCCCTGTCAATGTGTTCTAGGCATATTCAAGGTGTGGAATTCAACTTGAAAGTATAGTAATATGTGGGGTTAAAGAAAGTGGTGGTATAAACTACCTTATTACAACTGTGACCTTACCCTTCAGTCCAGTTGTGAAGACATGCTTTGGTACCATGGTAAAGAAAGTATGTGCTTGCTTTCAAAGCATTTGCAAACTATTACCACATGCTAATTTATAGTAACTGTGGTTGCCTGTTCTGGTAATGTCATCTTAAAGCCTTTCTTGCTCAACTTAAGAATCTCAGGCATCTTCCTTGTTTCAGGAAATTGTTAGCAGATGGGATTGAGCTTCAGTCTGAGGGTCAAGCAACTATAATAGAATAAACATAGCACAGGGACAAATGTTTCTGTAATGAGCTAGATAAGTTGACAATCTGTTGCCCAAAGGTATTTTCATGTCTTCCTTAACATCTGCATGTGGGTACTGTTGCAGACTTTCACCTGTTTCTGCTGAATGTCACTGTTTCAGCCCAATTTTCCCATTTTATCAAGGTAATTTTAAATTTTATTCTTCTGAAGTATTAGTTATTCCCAATTCTGTGACATCTGCAGATTCCTTTCATGCCTTCAGCCTTTTAATCAGTGGCTTAAATGTAGTGTATTGAACAAGCCCTCTTTAACCTTTCTTCAATTTTAGTTATTAATTCCCTCTTGCAGGAAAAGACCAAGGCAAAATCGAAGTTGAAGAGTTCCACCTTCTCTTTAGCATTTGTTTCAACCTTTCCTCATTACTGAGCAGTAGATGTAGAGGAGAAGTCCTTTCATTGCCTTGGCTTATTATGAATTCCCAGACATTTAAGGTACTTACCTGAACTTATCCATGGTAATCCAACCTTTATGTCTTTTTTATTTTCTACTCATCACCATGCTTTTTGCATGCCACACTGGCTTTTTTTAAAGTGTTCCACTTTTATCACCACTACTTACTTACTTGGGAATTCTCTCCCATCTTGGGCTACTTCCCACAATGTAATTCTGCCAAATGCTTATCTGAGGTTCAGTCACTTTCCTGAAATCTATTGCATGAGGTTGACTATACTAACCTTTACCTTTCTGTAAGATCAAGAACTTCAGTATTAAATGGTCACTTTCCACCAATGTATTTACGGTCTCTACCTGCATTTCCAGCTCTACAATCCCTAATACATAACTTTGGGTTGTGATGGGTATTGCCTTCACTGCTAGTATACTAGATAAAACACTGTATTTACAACCTTTAAAAAAGCACATTACTCCATTTTGATTGAATGCATTTATGGTTTAATTCACCCCTTGAAGAGAGAAGTATCATTATTTCCTAGTGGGAACACCAATGCACCACGCTGTTCTCACTAGCCTGAGAGAAAACTTTCAGTGTGAGAAAAGATATAGGATGTGTGTAAATATACATATATACATACACATTAACACACACTGGAGGAGTGTGTATGTGCATATTTACTCTAGGTACGCACATACATGTACACTATCAGTGGTTGTATGAGACATTTTAGTATCACATACGCACGCTGAAGTTGGCTTACAAAATATGTAGCTTTCCCCCAAAAAACTATCCAGTAAAGTACATGATTTAAAACAAGTCTTATAGAAATGACATGTCATCAGTAATTTACACTTTAAAAAACCCAGCCACAAAAAAAAAAAATTGGAAGCTGAAACAAGAGTACTACTCATCAGTGTTTCTACCACCCTTCAAAAAGAAATGATTATTTACTATGGGATGTAAAAGGCAACATTGAGGTTATTTTTAAAGTTACCCACTAATTTAAACCAGGCTGTGCTGAATCTTTGCACACAAAAATGGTTTTATGAATCCTCAGGCATACTCTTTGCTTACCTTTCTTGCACATGATTTTGCTGCCTATTTATAGGTCCTCCATTCCCAATCTGCAGCTCTACTGCCATTTTTTCTTTAAATAAAGACTTCCCAAGACAATCCCAGCCAGTTAGGGATCACAGAGGCAGCATGACAATGTGAAATCATTACACAGACAGATTTGGCTAAATGGCCACCTCACAAAGCTAAATTAAAGGACATGGCTTCCAGCCCTACCTAGCCCCATATTTTGTCATTTTGCCCACCATGTCACAAAGCATGCCCCATCTTTTCAGTTCAACCTTAATTTTCAAATCCTAAATTCATGAACAGTTGAAGTTCACTAGAGGTCCACAATGGCAACCTAAGATGTTCCTTTAGTATTAAGCAGCACTAAAGAAAGTAACTTAAAGGATGGAGGCTGCTGAAGAACAGATTATGGACGGAGGTGGCAGCTGCAAAGTCTTCCATCCAAAAGCAAGGATGTGGATGTAAAGTGTTCAGGAAGAACAGAAAGATCAGTCACACAGTGGTGATGGGATTAAACTTTCTAACCATTGGACAAAATGGATTGTTCCATGAGCGTTGCTAGTTATCTTCTGTTAATCATCGCATGAAGAATCCGCTGAGCAATTCTGACAACAGAACTGACTATGGATGCAGAATGTTCGTAACAAGGTAGTCTCTGATCTGAAAGGTAAAATGGACTAAAGGTACCATTTGATTCAGGACAGGATGCAAGCCCCCTGAATAATCCATGCAGTCACAGCAGAGTGAACATCATCGCTGATATGGCTGATCCTGTGTTGAACTAGGCTGTCAGGGTCAGCTGGCCATGGGGTAGGAGGAGATGAAAGCAACTGGCATTCGCATTCAATGCCTTCAATCCAAGCTGGAGAGCTACACCGTTGGTGCTGAACAGCATTCTATAGGTATGGAAACAGTGTCGCATTATGCGAGCCCATTGCAGGAAGTTGCTGAAGTGGTGCAGCTTCACCAGAGATTAGATGTACTGAAGACTAAATGAGAAGTGCAGCAACCCATGAACAGACGATTTCACAATCGAAGTGCTTGCAATATCGTTGTGAAATGCAGGCCTTGTTTAGGAGGGTTATATTCCATTAAATAGAGGGGTCCGTGTGGTTTGTTACAAAGCTGGTAAAGCCCAGGTGTTGTCCTCTGAACATGACATAAAAGCTACTGTTCACAAAAGCAGATGCAAACCAGGGAGCCAGTATCTTCCTTGCATCAATAGTTCCGTATATTAAGAGCTTACAACAAAGGGCAATTTACAGAGTACTTGTTCAACGATGCAGTGTACACACACTTAAGTAGGGATTTCTCGGCTATTGACTATGCTAATACGAACCACTTTCAAAAGGTGAAAGTACGATTTAGTTTGAACATAAAGAGATTTATGTTGTGGTGGATCAGCAGGAACAACTCTATCCTGGACATAATTTAGTAAGTCTTTTATAAGAGCACTGGCTGTGCCACTGGGAAGGCGCAGAGAGGCAGGTCAAGTCTCCGTTCCTGGTGCAGACGGAAGCGAATGACTCCATATCCCATGCAGTCAAAATTGCAGCACAGGAGCTCAGCTTGCAAGAGAAATGCTGTCAACTGTTCAGTGTTTCTAGTAACTAGAGCAGCTTCTTCACTGGTGACTATAAGTGCAGAGAGCTCATTCCAATATCTTGAAGTATCAATATGTATTTGTATAGGTTATCAGGAGTCCATGCTGCTAACACACAGAACCATCACCACTCAATATTTTCTGTGTCAGCATTAAATATTTTTCTTAAATCCACCTAAAAGGCAAGCACCCAGAGGAGTGGGTGGGAAGAAAGTCTCTCAATGTCTCTTTGTAGACTGCAAGTGCACTGCAATACACACATACACACACACACGAAACTCCACCCTTGTTTTGGAAACCAGGATTACACCATTGTAGTGTGTACTTCATTGAGAAAGACGGGCATCCTTTTGATCACAGAAGCGACCCAGCTCCATAGAGATGGTAAGCCCTTACCAAAAGAAGCATCCTACGACAAAAGAGCCAAACATTTTCCAGATGTGTTTAAGGAAGCATGTGCGCAAAGCAAGCAAATGAGCGCAGACAGGTTTATAGAAAACAGGATCACTCCTTGGGCAACTCACGGCTCTACAACAGGACTGGCTGGGCAGAACTACACCGTACACAGGGGCACCTCAGAGCTGAAAGCCTTCCATGGGAGCCTCACACTGCTGGAAAATGTACTGCTGCTGGCCAAGATCCACTTGGGGGGCAATGCTGCTGTCCTCCTCTTCTGTTCCAAAGTAGTGCTCAATCAGATCAAATGCTTTCTGATAGATTTCTTGGTTCTCGTGGCTCTGCAGGAACTCAATTTTATCCAGGCCTGCAATGGGGAAAACACCACTTTTTAGAACTATAACATGAGGCATGAGCTATTTCACCCTCTTCAGTGAGAAAGAAGGCTCTTTGAGTGGTACTGCTGATATAAACTCTCAGAAGACTACTGATATATCCCATTTTAGACTCCACAATGATTTTAAAGGCAGAAGATCCTATAGTTGCGCTACCTCTTCCCACTGGGACGCATCCTCCTCCCATGCCATCATCACACCAGATTTTGGGGTGTGGAGCCAAGAGTACAGAATAGAAATTCTTATAATCAATAATTTATGCCAAGCCTTCAATATGGGCAACAAACCAATCGCAATTCAAAGATCCTTATACTCTGCCCATTGAAAACAGAGCCTCTAGAGTACGGCAAGGTTTTTTGTTACAGCAATGCAAAGTGTAAGCGACTATGGAGGCCCCAAACCCCACCTGTACAAACAGGAATAACCACCACTCCATTGCATTGTGTTTTTTTCTGTATAAGTGTACAATGGCTGCTTGAACTAGAGCAGTGGTTCTCAAACCATTTGGACTCCAGAATTCCTTTAAACTCCTAAAAGGTTTCTTTTAGGAGCCCCACTGCCAACTGAGTGCAGTCTCAGGGACCCTCCCAAGCACATGCATGGAGTGGTATAGTGCTGAGTCCAATGCCGAATACCGGTGAAGTACAGGAGGGGAATGAGGAAGGAGAGCCAAGAACAGGGGAGGTGGGAGGGGCAGACTAAATTTTATTTATCTGAAGAATTTATATCCATCCTTTCCCATGCTGAAGCAAATCCCCAAGGTGGCTTATATGGGCAGGCCAGTCACAGTGGGATTTTTCGGAATATACGGTATACTATGATTCATAGAATCCTCAGTCCCAGATGTAGCCTTCACAGTGTGATTCTCTCCTCTGGTTGCAAACCAGGGCAAAGGTGCCCACTTATGGTGTGCTCCTGGAGCCCCTGAAGGGGTGCAGGGAAACATCAGGGCTCCCTAACTTTTGAGTTAGAATTGGAGGCATCAAATGTTGCACTATATCTTGCTTATAAGAAACTAGCTTGTCCTTACCCGGCGTTGCCCGGGTATCCCAAGCTTCTATTAGACAGGAAAAGGAATGAATTCTATCTATAGTGTAAAACCGAAGTAATTTTATGTACAGGTAATTAAAAGTATAAGTACAGTATACAAATTATAAAGTAAAATCTTTTACAAATTCACTATAATATTAATTTAACTCAGAAATTGATTATAAACAACATTTTCAGTTTCATCTCCAGGAGCAGGAATAAATAAATTCTTGGGTGAACCCACCCTTGAGCAAGCAACATAAAGTTGTCCGTGGGAGAAACATGGCGATCTCCAATCCACTCCGCAGTACTTAATAGACGGCCCCTGTGACTTGTTGATCGTGATCGAGAATGCAACTCTCACTGGAAATTGCAATCACTTAAAGTTAAAAGGGAGATCCGTCGGAATGAGTGGTATCCATGGGGAAAAAAACTGTTTCACCCTCTCCCTTTCTTGTTAAGATAGTTGCTTCAATTACATTACCCAGAATCTGCCTGACATACAGCCTTGTGCCGCTGCAAAGTTTTGGCGGGTCGCGGTTCCGTAGAAAAATAATTGGAGATTCCACTGTAAGTCAAAGACAATGTGGTGGCAATGCAGCCGGACCAAGTGAGTTTAGGAAGTCTGATGGGAAATTGACGACCTCATAGGCATCTACTACGGTACTGATAAGACTTTTATTCAGTGACTATGCCTGGTAACATGGCAAGTATTTGATTGGAGTCCAAGACCGGGGCCTAATGATTTCTAAACATTTCCAGAAGGTTCTACAGAGTTCTATGCGACTACACTTCGGCTTAAATGTCATCGGGACTGTCATCAATCAACTTAGCAACCCCAAAAACAATGGATTTGACACTAATGTCGGTCATGCTATTGGGCTACTGAATAGCTGATTATGTTGATGTTTTGGTTTTGATTTGGATAAGTTTAGAGTTAGTGGGGGTTTGTTAGATAGTATTATTTATTAGTTCAAATTATATGTGAGAGCTTTTGAGCAGAAGTAAAATTCCATGTATGGTGAAATTCCATGTATGGCCAATAAAATTCTATTCTATTCTATTTTGGACACTTTATTGTTCATCCCTTCTCACCCCCCATGCCAATGGGGGCCGAACATGGACTTACATGGCATTGGGAGTGTCACCGTTCATCTCAGCGACCCCAAAAACTATGGATTTGACACTAATATTGGCCATTTTCGATTATTTTTAAAGGTCACCCCCTTCCCACCCCCACCCCTAGGGGTGCGAGGGGTGTCTGACCCCCACAGTAGTTCTAGAAGTGGGATGAGTTGTGAAATCTGAAATAAAATGGGTATGCCACCATCAGTGTGCTGTGGACATTCTATTTCCAAGCGCTGTATCTTGCACCCCTTCTCACCCCCCATGCCAAGGGGGGCCAAACTCGGACTTAAACGGCATCGGGAGTGTCACCGTTCATCTCGGCGATCCCGAAAACTATGGATTCGACACCAATGTCGGCCATTTTTGATTATTTTTGCATGTCACCCCCTTCTCACCCCCACCCCTAGGGGAGCTAGGGATGCCTTACCCCCGCAGTATTTCTTTCCAGATCATAAGGCATATGTGTACCAAGTTTGGTGTAAATCGCTCCAGGCGTTCCAGAGCTATGCTGGAACATATACACACACATACACACATCCAATTTTATATATATATAGATTAAGAGCAACAAGGTTGCTCTTATATAACAAGGTTGGAATGGGTGAGAATTCAATGAGTTTGTGAATTTGGTGAAGAATACGAGTTGTTTTCACTGAGCATGCAAGGGTACTATTTGCCTACAAAAATTCTTTTCAGGACTCTGGGATTATAATGAGAAATGGAGAATGAGGCAAAAGCAAAGCTGCTGGATAGCTTAACAGAGCTCTATGGTTGCCACCCACCAATGCTTACCATAGGCTTCCTCGATGAGTGAACAGTATGGGTTAATGCCAGTGCCACCACGCCTCGCTTCTTGCTCGCCAAGCCTCAAGATGTTTTCAAGCCCATTGAGGGCCACTTGCACAATTTTTGAGTCCATCACTGTAAGAAGGTCACAGAGCGGTTTGATACAGCCCAGTTCCACCAGGTATCTGGAACACACAATGATTAAGATATGGCAGTGGCTCAGTTAGCGGAGGGAGAGTCAAGAGAGTTCAGCTTGGCTGTCGTATTACCTATGCAAGTGGTTCTCAAATGTTGTAGCACCAGGACCCATTCGCTAAAAATGACACTATCATGATCCACCTAGCTTTACAAGACTTAAAGTGATCTAGAAAGAAATATTTTAAATGTATTTTTTCCCTATATTTACACAAGCTTTAAAACTGTTGGAGCTCAGCCCCTTGCAGGGTACTTATATTAGCAGCTCTCTGATTTTTGAATAGCCTCAGGGCTTGAGGCAATTAGTTATCTGATCTTTCCATTACATGTGTTTTCATTGGTGGTTCTGTGGGACCCACCAGAAATTTGGTCCTGACCCAGCACATGGGTCCCGATCAACAGTTTGAGAAACATCTGTGCAAATCTTGATTAAATATCTTTTAAAAGTCAAACTACTATCTCTGAAAGGTACAATAGCAAGGCTAGGTATACGTTAGCATACATTAGCAAGGCTAGGGGCAATGGTCCATTCACTGGTTCTTAAGAGTTCCATGTGGGGTACAGGGAGTCTGGAAACCAAAGCTTTAAGAGAGGGAAAAACAAGTGATGTAGATCACCTTGAACTCAATGAGAAAACAGAGGTGGCATCTCTTGGTTTGGGCAATGCTTGCCTCTGCGCTGCCTGAATTTTCCACCCCCAGTGGCCTCTGCTCACGAATGCCCCTCCTCTGGGTGGTGGTGGTAGCTTCCATTGCCCCTTACAAAGTGTGCTCTTTGGTCTGTACCTTTTCCACCTGAAATGAACAGGTGCAGGGGATGGTGGCAACCCCCTGCACCTCTTCATCCAGCATCCCTAGCTCATGCTAATTTCAAAAAAAAGGGGTGGAGTTGGAAGGCTGCATGAAGCGAGTCTTCATAACTGCAGAAAAGAAAGGGACGGGCAGCCTCCAAACCACAGTTTCTTGCTATTTGGTGATTCGTAATCACCAAGTAGACATGAGTTATCTTCCCACCAGTTCCCCCCCCCCCCATTTCTTCTTCTAGCAACATGGGGTGGGGGAGAAGAAGCCTGCCCTTACTGCAATCCTCTTCTGACTTCTTCCCAGCAAGTTGGAAGAGGATCAGAGGAGTAGGCTGGAGAGGGTGGAAGACAGGCAAGCTGGGAGTGTGTGTGTGTGGGGGGTTTACCTGCTCACCACTCCACTAGGTGTACCCAAGGGTGCTGCTCCACACAAACACTTCAGGTGACCTCATGGTTGTGCCACCCCCAAGGACATATCACCGTACTAGTTCTCAACACGACTCTTTCAAGGACGTCTGTTTAGAAGCCTTTACATGAACATTTCAGCCAAGGTATCATGAGTATTTTGCTGCTACTTACTTGATCTGCTCGGCAGAACCACCAGATGTTGCATTGGTGATAGCCCAAGCTGCTTCTTTTCTTGTCCGAAACTCAGCAGTTTGCAAAATATTTATTAGGGCTGGGAAAATGTTGGCATCTATGACAGTCTAAAAACACAAACAAATTGAAGTAGCATATGAATATTTGGATTATTTGCACAAAATAATGGCTTCCCAATGTTCATTTCAACATTAGGATTTGGACTGAATGTCCTCAGCTTTATATTGCATATTTATGCTTAGCTATCAAGTAATCACAATTTCGAACTGAAAAGACACAGGCACTCATAAGCATGAAAAAGAGGTACTAGCAGAACTGAACTGCAGTGCCTAATTCTTTTGTGAGTCTGTGTGGAACAACTACAGTTAGAGTTGTCTTATTGAAATTTTTCTGCTGTTTAGATTTTGAATTTATAAAATTTGTTGAAAATTCTGAATAAGGTAATGTAAATTAATCTATATCTACAAGGTTTCAAAATCTGATTTCACCACTACAAGCTGAGGATCTGATTGTATCCTGGCAAACAGATATCTGAACCAAATCAGTTTGGTTACCTGAATCTGTGCTCTGTTTCCAGCGGTTATGTTAGATATTGTCCAACATGCTTCCTTTTTAATCGACTCTTTAGGACTGCTTAGTAAATGTAATAAACTCTGCAGAGCTGAACAATTCAGTATCACCTGAGAGAGAGAGAGAGAGAGAGAGAGAGAGAGAGAGAGAGAGAGAGAG
>JAJKFI010000066.1:3215472-3260315 GCA_029204185.1 Lerista edwardsae | reverse complement strand
AGAGAGAGAGAGAGAGAGAGAGAGAGAGAGAGAGAGAGAGAGAGAGAATTTTAGACTGAATACAGAAAGTAGATATTAAATGTCCTTTGTACTTCTATCATGTTATAACATAAGGGAGACAACCCACCAATAGAAACACAAAGATAAAATGTATCAGACCAAAATAATTTAACTAAGATATTTTTGCTAATCCAGAGAGGAAGCAGAGAAAAAGCAAACAGCTGTGTGTATAATTGGAAAACAAACTCTCAGCTGCATAGAATGAAAGAAAAAGTTGGTGAGGGATGAGAACAACAATGTACAAAGGGCAGCGCGAAATCATTCTACATAAAGGCTTTAGAAGTTGAGTGTCATTTATTGCAAGAAGCACAAATGCATGTGTCACTTCCATTCCCATATCCCAGTGGTTCCTAAATTTACTAGGGTCATGGTGCCCCTGCAGCCTCTTTTTCCCAGCTCAGTCGGGTGCTATCGATTTGGATCTTGTGAAATCTCCCAGGCTCCCAGGATATCTGGTAGGAGGAGTGATGGGGGACATCCTATGGTGCCCCTGTGAGTCAACCATGGCACTCTAAGGCACCACAGAACAGTTTGGGGACCACTGCCACATCCACTCAGACCATTCCATCCTAGAACTCAATGTCAGCTACATGATCATTTATGTATCAGCAGAATGATCAGCTACATGGTCATTCATCCTCAAGTGTGATGAATGCCATTATCTGCCAATGGTGCTCCTTTGCTGTCAGGACAAAGAGGTCAGTCTCTACACAAAAGTTTAGAGACAAGTCTGACATGAGAAATGGCAATACTATATTCACAAACCTGAAGGAGAACATTTTAACATGCTTGAACATTCTGCTTACAGATCTTAAGATGACAATTCTTCAACAGAAAATTTTCAAATTGATTAGACAGAAAGATTACACATATGTATGGGCTGCAAGCCTATACATGTTTACCTGGGAGAAAGTCCCACTGAACTCAAAAGAACTTACTTCTGAGTGGGCATACATAAGATTGCACACTTAAAGTTTATATTTGGGGGAAGGTCATATATTAGTAGGCCACTGGGGGAAGTGAGCAATTGGTCGGCAGTGTGGTGTTAACTGTAAAAAACTGATAGTGTGCATTGACAATTTTAGCACCCTCTAAGTGTGTCATGAGTTGAAAATCATTGCATTAAATGCTGTTCACTATAATATTAATACCTGGGTCTGGATATCATCCCCTGTAACAATGTTCCCAACTGCTCGCAACGCAGGAGATACCACCTTGTAGTCATTGTGCCTAAAATGCCAAAGGAAAGATGCTTCAGTCTAGAAGATTCACACTTGTTTGCTCACTGCAAATCAAAAGGCTGATGTTGTAGACTGGGGATATCCAAACTTTTCAGTATGAGGGCCACATCTTATATTTAATACATTTTCATGTGCTGAAAAAATAGTTTTATGAATGTATTAAATTTAAATGATTGAATAAGTTTTACTTGAATTTTTTTGTAATCGGCCTGATGACTAAGAACAAAAGAGATATGTGACAGTTACAAAGAAACAATGCCATGCTTAAACTGCTATCTAATGAGTAATTATGTAAAACATTAGCAAATGCTCAAACAAAAGAAGTTGCTGTGAGCCAGATAAAGCCTTGTGGCCCTTGGGCTGCTGTTTGGAGACCCCTGATGTACACCACTCAAGATTTCTCCATATTTGATTAATGTCAGATTCCAGAATTACTAGGTTATAGGATACTTCCATCATGCATACCACATACATGCCCACACTATTTCCAACTTTTTGGATACTATTGTGTATGAATTCTGGATGGTTTGGCTTGTGTCAACTGGTGCCATCTGCATGGCAACATGCTTAGTATTTCCTGCACATTGGGACAAACTGTCATTTTGAATATGGTACTCCATGATTGTCCCCCAAAATCCTGGATCTACTTTTTCTTCAGCCAGCTTGGATATATGAGCTCAGAGCATACAATTAAAGGTAGGATCTCATAAGAAACATAAGAACATAAGAAGAGCCCCACTGCATCAGACCATAGGCCCATCTAATCCAGCTTCCTATATCTCACAGTGGCCCACCAGATGTCTCATGGAGCACACAAGACAACAAGATACTTGCATCCTGTTGCTACTCTCTTGCACCAGCCTACTTCTAAAACTAGGGTGCTGCACATACCCATCATGGCTTGTACCCTGTGATGGACTTTTCTTATAGAAATCTGTCCAATTCCCTTTTAAAGGCACCCAGGCCAGATGCCATCACCACATCCTGTGGCAAGGAGTTGCACAGATTAATTACCTGCTGGGTAAAAGAGTATTTTTTATCTGTTCTAAATCTTTATCTTCTAAATCTATACAAATATTTTTAGATGGTAAATGAATTATCTGAGGTAGTTATCAGCATCAAATCATGCACAACCTGCCTTTCAAAACACTTTTGTACACTTTTACTTCTTTATTTAGAGAGGTTATACTGCTGCCCAAATATTGCAATATTTTTGCCTTTATCTAAAGTATATGTTTTATTTATGTTATATGTATTTGCTGCATATTCCTTTTTTTTAAACTACCACTGGTATTTTTTATTATGCCGTAATATATTTATTATATTTGTATTGTAAGCAGCCTTGGGTGCCCCACTGTGGGGCAAACATTGTTTAAATAAAAAATGGTTGGAGATGCCAATTCAGGGAAATATCTCACACTCATCTCTCTGCTAAAGAAAGAAAAAAGGACTGCTTTTTGTTCAATTAATGCAGCAGTTCTCCCATTTTGAAAATGAAGGTAGTTAAAGCCCTAAATTCTGGATAACTTTCTATTGTTAAGGGAAGGAGGTTTAGTTGAGAGGGTTAAAGCCTCTGTTTGCCCGACACTGGAAGTCTCCGTGAGCGGCAAACCTTGAGAATTGCGACTGATAAGATAATTGTCTCCAACTGCCTGAGAGAGAGGAGTTGTGCTGGGCCAGCTGTTTCTTTGGTGGGAGCAGAGAAGCTGTTTATCAGCCAGCAGGAAGGCAATCTTGTGGCCAGAAAGAAGGACTAAACCACGAAAGTTCCATCTGTATGTCGTTGTAGTTCTTAAAAGATAGAACTTCTTTGTAATTTGTAAAAACCCCTTGCGGGTTTAGAGAAATAAAGCCTGCCTATGTAAACCGCCTTGAATTAAAGCCCGAGGAGCAATCTAATGGCCACAGAAAGACGGTATATAAATACTAGCATTATTATTGTTATTGCAGCCAGTGGTGAAAGCTCAAGGATTAATTTATGCCACAGAAATAGCTGTTAAATAAGATGTTGACTGCCTTCACAGATCAACCTGAATGTGTGTCAGTGAATGATCAACTGATTAGCCTTCAAGCTGCATTTTAAAAGTGAATTTCCTTTGTGATGTACTTGGCCAGTAGAACTGTCTTAAATAAGTTTATTGATGAAACAGGCTACTGCCAATTGAATTTTATGGCTGCAATGCACATACAAATGAGGCTTTAGCTTGAAGATTATTCCTAACCAGTACCTCTTAAAGATCACTCACTTTTCTGCAGCTACTGGTGACTGTCTAAAGCTAAGCAAAATGGACATCTAGTGCTATTTCAACAACAAGGCTAAAAAAATAACGCATTTATTCCAGCCTTTTAAGTGAGAAACAAAGGCTAAAACCAATCTTAGATCAGACAAATATCAGGATAAAGAATGGAACAAAGTTTGCATTTAGATAAAGTTGTGGGAATTAGCACATCTGCTTGATCTAAAATACTTACATCAGCAGCTCCACAAGCCTCCTACACACTCCTGCATCAATCACAGCCTGGATTTTATCATTGGGTCCATCAGATAAGTATGAGAGTGCCCAACATGCATCTGCCAGAACATCCGTATCATTGACAAAGAGTAGCCATGAAAGCACACTCAGACAGGGAGACACCTGCAAAGAAATGACAGTGGTGAAGATTAATGGCATTCTAAAAGCATACCTTAAGAACATAAACATAAGAACATAAGAAGAGCCCTGCTGGATCAGGCCAAAGGCCCATCTAGTCTAGCTTCCCGTATCTCACAGCAGCCCCACCAGGTGCCCCAGGGAGGCATGAGACAACGATGCTTGGATCCTGTTGCCACTTCCTTGCACCCAGTACTCTGAAGTAGCCTACTACCAATGTAAGGAGGTTACAACCCATCATTGCCTATAGCCCACAATGGACTTTTCTTCCAGAAATCCATCCAATCCCCTCTTAAAGGCATCTAGACCAGAAGCCATCACCACCTCCTGTGGCAAATACCTTACATTTAAATGGCTCATAAAGCAGGAAGGAAACAAAGAGGTCATTCTTATGCACTTCTTCGAAGTAACTTAAAGCAGACATAAAAATCAATCCATAATGATCACCGAGGGAAATAATAGTTTTTGTTACAGAATGGGTAATAATGAATTTCATATAGAAAAAAGAATGGTTCATAAGCAACTGTTTTCATATCATAAATGAAGCCAGCTGCTAATTCAGGTGCTACTACCACACATCTCAGCTGGATGAACTTTGTTCAAAAAGTGACCACAGGATGAAAAGTTTTCTCTTGTCATGCAGTCTTTCTTAGGTAGTTTAGATCTGCTGCAAA
This sequence comes from Lerista edwardsae, assembly GCA_029204185.1. NCBI lineage: Eukaryota > Metazoa > Chordata > Lepidosauria > Squamata > Scincidae > Lerista > Lerista edwardsae. Next base: position 3,255,689 of record JAJKFI010000066.1, on the reverse strand, counting down.
CATTACCACACATTTAGGAAAAGTACATTGCAAACAACTATGTTGTACCTTTTCCATAGATGAAGGTTCTCAGACTTTCAAAGTTATCGCCCTCTGAAATACACTAAACTCTCAGAAGCCTCCAGGTGTTTAAGCAGCCTGATCAGCAACTCCTTACAAATGCAATTTCTTACCTTAGCAAAATCTGGAGGAGGATTCTTCCCTCTGCAAAGATTTGAGAGTGCCCACACAGCATTCCGTGTCATGGTAAGACGGTTCTGTTTTGAGAGCAATCTGAAAATACAATAAATATATTTTCATTAGAATACTTGTCAAAGACCACATTGTAAGTGAAGCGCTGAGGTGGCCTAAGCTACCCCCATTTCTCTACTTTCTAATGCAAAATCAGATCTGAAAGAAACATTTAAACACATGACCAATGGCAGTATCTGATGGAAGAATACAATTATTATGTTCATGCTCATGGACTTTGCCATCTCAACTGTTTTGTAAGACATCTGAACCACCATCCCATTTTTTGGGGGGACGACAACGACAACAATATAAGCCAAAGAAATCTCCATCTACAGTAGGTAAGATGTTTCATTCTTGCACCAGCTGAGAAGTTCTAGAGAGAACAGAATGTTCAAAGTTGGTGCTTTGTGGAGAATGCTGTTAAATCTGCAGCCTAAACTAGCAATTGAATTCCTGAATCAATGGAGATACTTAGTGTTAACCTTTACAGAGAAATCAGCTATACCATGGTCTTCAGAGAAATGCTCATCTAACCAAATCTCCCCTCCCCATCACATCATTTCTATATGATTCCCAACAGATTCAGGAGTTAATTCCATGGCTGATTAAATAATATGGAACGAAAAGGCAGTGAGAGCAAAAACTACTGCTGCTGTTGGGATGACGTAGCAGTCAGCAGACAATGATTCAAATATAGCAATACCCATTCTTTGCACAATTGTTTCAGTTTGGTTCCCTTATGTCAGTAAAGGGAGGAAATGAATGAAATACTTTTGATCTGTTCTTCTCAACTACAAACAAGATTTCGTCAAGGAAGATACAAAGTGGGCTGGGTATTTGGTTTATCCTGCACAATCCATTAGTGGGGAATTGGTTGCTTGTCCACTGCAGACTTTATCTTATCCGTTGGTGGGATTGATATATCATAAAATGATATACTTTGAAGGAAATATTAACAAAGCTATCTGCATCGAACCAGAGATAATAACAAGCATCTATTACATTGCACATTACATCAGATTCTGCTCATATATATTGCTTATTTGTGAAGCGTTAAATGACAGAGAGCACATACAACTGGGTGGGGTGGGGAAGCCGCTCTGGGTCTTGCCGACAAGCAGAATTATCTTGTACCTATCGCCTTTCCTAGTATATCTGAGTGCTGTGTAAGACTTACTGCAATAATGGGGGTAAGATGTTGCAGTCCAGCACATAGTCTCTACACATGGTGCTGTCACCTGCGATATTGCCAAGAGCCCAGACAGCCTGAAAAAGAAGATGGGACAGTGTTACTTAACACGTTTTGATACTATACCTTCATGTAGCTGATATTTTGACTGCTGTGAAAAGTACAACACCTTCCATTGGTACTTTCACTGCAGGCAGAGCATGTGTAACGTACAGGTCACTGTGAATACCACCCACCTGATTTTTTTTCCCATTCTGAGAGCCAGTGCTCTGATTACAGAACCAGAAGGAAGACATCCAGCAATAACAGATCCCGAAGAATGGGGCAAACAGACCCCAAACAGCTGCCATTTGTTGTTTTAATTAGTATTTATTGTTTTGTTATTTTGAAGAAATAGAATAATTTCTTCTTTTGTTATTTTGTTGTTGTAAGCCTCCCAGGGCATCATTTTTAGAAAAGAAATAAATATTCATTATAATAAATAATAAATATTTATTATTTATTAATATTTATATTACTAATATTAATATAATATTAATATTATAAATATTAGGATATAAATATTTAAAATGAATCATAGCACTGGGAACAAAGATGGGGTTTTCTGGTTCACAATGTATCTAAGCAGCATTACAACTATGCCAAATTAGAGCCACACATATGAGCTGCCTGACTAGTCAGTACTGGCTAATGCTCTAATTGTGGAATTTTTTTAAAAGGTAGGGGGATGGGTTCTGCCTGAAAATCCACAGCCATTTCTATACTAACAGCTCTTTGAGGTACTGGCCATCATTATGGAAGCATAACTGCTGTTGATAGATCTACAGGTGAAACAAAGGTATTCAATAGTTCTATAGAGTTCAAGGAAGCTGAGAACACAATCTGTGTTTTCAAGCAGCCAAATGAAGGTTGAAACGTACAGGAACAAAGTCAGAGCTACACAATGGGACTGGGATAATCCCAAACAACCAATCAATTCACATGATCCCGTGCTGATGTTGTAGTAAAAGGGATTAATGAGATTCCTGAATGCATTAGCAGGGTAGCAACGCTACTATTTTGGTGAAACTGCTATAGTTGCAATAGCCACACTCCAAAACTGAAATCCAGACAACTGCTGTAGGAAAGCTTAAAGGCTCTCTGCACTGAATTACTGATGACTAGAAGTTACACATACTGAAGCTGCTTAATAACGTGATCATTAGTACATTCTGATAATGCAATTAGGAACAAGGTGGGTTTCTGACTTGCAATTTTCACAATCAAAACTATACTAGGACATATCCCCTTGCCATGAAAGCCTCTATGAAACCATTTTTGTTGAAAAGTGAAATGTAAATACAGTGGTCTCATTCCAGGAGCCCCCCATGGATAATGAATTCCATGGGTATTCAAACTTGAAGAATTTCCTAAGAATGCCTTATATAAGGCAATAAAAATAAAATGTCACTCCCAGTTTTCGTCTAAACAGCCATTCTGAGGACTGCAGAGACCACAGATGGTTGCGTGTGGCCTCTGCAGGCCATAGAAAACCCTCTGGACCCAACCAGAGCTCAGCTCCAGTCAGGTTTGGAGGGTCAAGGTGGACACAGGGAATGGCAGGGTTGGCATCTGCAGATTTTTCAAATTTGCAGGTGTTGGTCCTGCGGATAATGCTGGCAATAATGCGGGCCCACTGTATGCTAAAAGAATAGCAGCATTACCTTTGCACTAATTTACAGTCCCACTATAGCTAGTTAACATAGCCTATTGAAAGAGGATCAAACCACACACTTGACTAGTGAGTCTGGGCATTGTGTCCCTCCATGCAACCTCCAGGACCCATACAAGTGACAAGGTGACATGGGCACTAAATGTATGCAATTATATGCATGAATTGTGCATATGGGGCCTACTTGAGCAGTGCTCACTTCACATGTTCCCATATGTGCAGTCCTGCACATCTTCCAACACCATATCTGTACAACGTCCCAATCTTGAGACTAATGTGACACTATGATACTTAGTAATACTTAGATTAAATAGTACCAATCAGCTACTGGACCGTTTAGCTGATCACAAGGTAGTTCATCGGTTAGCCAGCCTTTCACAGTATTGAGAAATGACCTCAGAAACTGTTTACTTGGCAGGAGACTAGCACAGCTTGCCTGTTGAAAGTTTCATGTTTTAGATCTTGAATCTGAGTGCTGCTCCAGGTTTTACTCACAACACAGAATTAAGGCATGGAAGTGTTACAACATAACATGCATTAGGCTAGCACCAACAGTTCGATGCTCTCTCTGTAAACAGATGAGAATCAGCAGTTGAATAGATCTTAGCAGGCTTGAAATTGTTGCAATACGAGGGAACTAAGCAACTTGTGCTACACACTGATCAGAAAGATGGCAGTTAATTTTTTTGCTTTTCCAACTGTAGATATGGATCGCCGTACGACTACGACCTTATGTTTTCCTCCTCTCCATTGCCCTCAAGTTTTATTCTCTCTGAACTACAGTCTCTTTTTTTTGATCTACTGAGACACTAACCTGCTCTTGCACATCCTCAAACTCTGAGCTGAGCAGCTCTATGAAGATAGGGACAGCTCCTGCTTGGATCACAATCCGAGTCTGGAGGGAATTTCCAGAGGCAATGTTAGTCAGCACCCAGGCAGCTTCAAACTGGAAAAAGATAGAACAATTTGCAAGTCATTATTTGAAGAGGGATTATATTTAAAGGTCTACACTTTAACGTATGCATCATGTACACAAGTAGATATGGACAGCAAGAAACAGAGGCAAAATGGGTTTCTCACTCACATCGAAGAGACACATTAAATGTCTCCAACCTGGATCCAATTGTTTCTTTAAAATTTTGTTGAACGATAATTTAAAAATATAAATATCCGTCATATTTCAAATTATGTCAACATTAAAAAACTGTTGCTCCCTGGTCTTTTAAAAAACCAAAAACTTTGCCAAAGAAAAAATGAATGATTCTATCACATAAATTTGAAGATCATTAAATACATAAGAACATAACATAAGAAGAGCCCTGCTGGATCAGGCCAAAGGCCCATCTAGTCCAGCTTTCTGTATCTCACAGCGGCCCACCAGGTGCCCCAGGGAGGCATGAGACAACAAGATGCTTGCATCCTGTTGCCACTCCCTTGCACCCGGTACCAGTAGCCCACCACCTTTGTAAGGAGGTTGCACAATCCATCATTGCCTATAGCCCACGATGGACCTTTCCTCCAGAAATCCGTCCAATCCCCTCTTAAAGGCATCAAGACCAGATGCCATCACCACCTCCTGTGGCAAAGAGTTCCACAGATTAACTACCCGCTGGGTAAAGAAGTACTTCCTTTTATCGGTTTTAACTCTCCCAACCCTCAGTTTTAGCGGATGCCCCCTGGTTCTGGTGTTTTGAGAGAGGGAAAAGCACATCCATTTCTCGACTCTATCCCTTCCATGCATAATTTTGTATGTCTCAATCGTCCCCCCTCAGGCGCCTTTTTTCTAGACTGAAGAGCCCCAAACGTTGTAGCCCCAAATACACCTCTGTCAAACACTATTTCTAAGGACAAATCATAGCAACTAAGAGAGCTTTGAATCTGAAAGTCCTCAGTTCTCAGCCATCTGAAATAAGAGAACAATAACTCTTAACAGAGTTGTTTGTAAGGACTGTAACAAGGGAATGTAAGGAGTCTCTTTAAGATAGTGTTATAGAAAGCTAAATATTATGGTTACACATTTTCCCCAATATGGAGCCTGCTTCTATGCATGGTTACTTGGTAGGAAGTGCTACTGAATTCCCTTGGGTTTGTTCCCTGGTACATAGGACTGCTGTCTAGGAGTTAAGATTAAGTCAAGGATATGAAGAAATTCTTGAACATGCTGCAGAACCAAGATAAAGAACTAATTTTAAAACAACCTTTGGGAAGAGCAGAAAGAACCAATGAGCAGATAATCAACATTGTTTGCTCCTCCACTTCGGTCTTAGGGATGTCCACAGGATGGCATTAGATGTTGGGCAGGTTGGGCGATGGCCACGACTTTATGCCCGTCAGAGATCCCACCTGGCCAGGCTGACCCCTGAATCTTGAGTACTGGTGGTGGTAGAACTCAATGTGCCCTCGGGATGCCAGGAGGGCTCAGTGCAGAGTTTTGCCACAGGGTCCCCAGCAACCCGACACAGGTACTGAATACCCACAAGCAGACTTTCTACTTTATTAGTGGAGGGAGTGATGTTGTGGCATCACAAGGATGTCTAGAGCAAGAGCAGCACTAGTAGTGAGTGATGGGGGGTTTCTGTTTATTTTTTAAAAAGAACAGATGACTCTTAAGCAAAGTAATATGGAATCTAGACTGGCACTCAGAACAGACTGTCTGCTCCTAATCTTGACTAAGAGACAGCCGAATGTTTATGAATTTAATCAAGGATAATTTCTATTTTAAGCACAAAACCTAAAAACCTGAATAAGTCTTCAGTGAAAAAATGAGTTAACATCCAAAACCTGCAGCCCTTACTTAAGCAAATTACACTTTTTTTTTGCTTTCAGAATCAAAGCCCATTCTATTAACTGAGAAGTGAAAAACATGTTCATATGCACACCTGTAAAGTGCAGTTTTCTTTTCGTTTGAGGAACTCCACAAACCTTGCCACCACTCCTGGGGTACTGATGACTTCATCTATGGGAGGATTTGGTTCTGTTGAAAGGTATAAAGCAAGAAGACAGCAGAATAGTATTATCCACTCTTTTTTAGTGAAGCTATACATTTGGGTAAGAACTGTAGGAACAAAAGTAATTAAATATCTGAACAATTGGCAACAACATTTTAGGTGTGCTCTGTGCCCTCCATACCTCTGCCCCAAAATGGCAAGATGCTCTCTTTCTTGAAAGGATGTCTCCATTTACAGCCCAAACGGTCCATATCCTGGGCCAGGTGCTGGTGTAATGCATGCTGTGCTGGCAGAGTCTGCTTTATGGCAATTGCAAAGCAACCTCCGCTGGTGCACTTCTGCCAGCAATTGAGCTGGAGCAGATCTGAGTTGATCCATAACAGCTGCTGGGGGTTATGCTGGGGCAAAAGAACTAAAATTCCCTTAGATCAAGGAGGCCTCCAGTGGCCAAAAATCCCTGTGGGATACAGATGCCTCCACACTGGCACTGCTGCATTGGCATGCATGGATTTAGCTAGGATTGGGCTGTTAATGTGGGAGATGTATGGCAGCTCTGGCAAAACACACACCCTACATCCCCTACTGTAATGATCCGCAGAAACTCAATATGTGCTTCTTAGCACCCATGAACATTAGTCAAAGGAAAAACTTGATCAGAAAAAATGAATTTTTTTTTGACAAATCACATATAATTTTGTTCCAGCTCAAAAAGAAAACTAGTATTTCATGTTTTTCTGCCACTGGTGCATCTCCAAATATACTGCAAGTTCAGAGAAAGGCTATATCTTATGTGTTATTTTAACAGTGAATATTTTTTTCAGTTGAAACATGATGGGTTAAGGTAGACTTATTATAGTTTAATATTTTTTCCAAATCCATATATTCTAAAGACCAGTTAACAAATTAGGAGCGCCATTTCCTAACTCAACACTTCTCAAACCCTGCCCACTCACACACCTTGTTCCTTTTCTTCCAGTGAAATGTTGGGTTTAAGGCCATCTATAGGGAGGAGGGAACTGCATAGTTGCTGAAGCTGCTCCCAACCTTTCTGTGCTAAAGTGAGTAGGAAAGAGTAGCGGGTTGTCTAGTTGCAAAGGTAAAAGGGACTGAGGGCCCAATGCCAACCAATGTTCCAGCATCAATGCAGCCACAATGCATCCCCAAGGTAAGGAACCATTCCCTTACTTTGAGGAGGCCTATGCGACTGTCCCTCCCACTGTAGGATGTACTACACATCCCATTTGCATGGCTGCATCAGTGCTGGAAAGCTGGATAGGACTGGGCCCCGAGAGAAATAACAATGGTGGAAGATATGGTACGGAACTGGTGACAGAGAAACAAAGGAGGAGTTTGCCAAGAGTCTTGCCAAGTTAATAGTAGCAACTATCAATATTACACTGTTTAACTTCCTGGAGTATAAACAGAGTGATACATTTTCATAAATCCCTGTGGTACTCACCTTTTGAGAGAAGCTTTCGAAATTTCTGGGTAGCAGAGAGCTGTTGTTCTGGACTATTGGAGAAAATCATCTCTGTCATATCAGATGTGATCACAACACTCTACAATTTAACGGGGAAAGAAAATGAATGCAATCCAGACTGACCTTGCCTTGTAGCCAAAAAACAGGGTCAACACTTGATCAGCCAGGGAGCAAGTTTGGATTACCCTTCTTTCTTACAATTCTATCCCATTAACAAAAATTCTGATGCATCTGTCCATTCTCATATCCCAACACCTTCCTTTATTCATTCAGTTTCATCACCCTCAACAATCTGAAGATGTCCTGCTCCCTCGTATGTCTCAACCCTTTCTCTCTTGCTGCCCCTCCCTACTCCTTAGACCATCTCCCATAATGCCTGATACTGCTCTTATTTAAATGTCTCTTCAAAACTCATCTTTTTTGGGGGGTGAAGTCTTTGGTCCAACCCCTTAGTGTCTATAGTACAGTGTAATGAAGGTGACCTAAGTGTACATGATAACTGCTTATTCTTCCCTAATCTTTCCTTGGATCTTCTTCCCACTCATTCTTCTGCTGTCTTCCTTATGCCCCTTCAGACTGTGAGCCTTTGGGACAGAGACCTATCTGTACAAAGTGCCACGTACATAGATGGAACAATAATAATTCCTGATAAGTGTGTTTATGATTACTGCCTCTGATTTTACAGTTGGTACTATAGAAATGGCGAAGCCTGAAAAGAATTGTCAACTCTTAGCACCACTTACAGAGGTCATTTCCATGTTGTTCATTTGGGTTTCATGGAATCCGCCATCTGACATAACTTCCTCTTCCGTTTCTTCATCAGCTGTGGCAACATTTCTGCGTTTAAACAACTGGACACAGACACACGTAGTGTTACAACTGACAAGATTCTACATCTAGAGAATTCAACATAGGCTCGTAAGTTATCAAACATAAATTCGTATTTAGTTATAACCACTAAGTGGAATTAGAGAACAATTAATTCTTGGGACTTACCACATCAGTGGTGTTAGAAAAATGTAAAATTGACAACAATGACATTATTGAAAGGTTCTCCTGGACATGCAGCTGCTCCTGGATTCAAAGGTTTTGACTAGGGAAGCCTTTGCTCAGCTTCAACTGATTAGACAGCTGTGACTATACCTGAATTACTCTGACCTGACCATGGTAACACATGCCCTAATGACAACTAATTTAGATTACTGCAACACTCTCTACAAGGGGCTGCCTTTGAAGACGGTCCAGAAACTGCAATTAGTGCAGAATGCAGTTGCCTGTATGGCTGGAAGGCTTTGTTGGTTTCTATTCAGCTGGGCTGCTGCTTTGGTGGCTACACTGGCTGGAAGTTTGTTTCTGGGCGCAAGTTGCTAGTTTTGACTTTTAAAGCCTTTCACAGTTTGGGACAAAGGTATTTGATGGACCACCTCCTTCCTTATAGTCCTACCCATTCTCTGGGGTCATCAGATGGGGCCCTTCTAACTGTGCCGCCATCAAAAGAGGTGAAAGGGATGGCAGTGGAAATAGGGCCTTCTCGGTGGTGCCTTGCTTGTGGAATTCCCTCCCCCTGTAATGGCTGGTAAGCTTCCCATAAAAATGTTGCCTATTACTCTGACCTTCACATGGAATATGCAGGGGACTGCTGGGAGATTTATAGGTAGAGGCAGTCTAAAATGGTTTTACTTTTTCAGGGATGCCGGTGTTATCCAAAACTAAAAATTGGTGAGAGCAGTGTTGTGTTTTTATTCCAAAAAATACATTTTAATCAATTTGAAAGCATTTTTATAAATTCTAATCTATGTAATATGGGTTGCACACTGCCAGCAGATATTGCCATAGGCATAAAAGGCATGAAAGACCCCCACAAAAAATTTACACAAGACAGACATGTAGGCAAAATGGGTCACTTTTTTAAACTTAAGGTTTGAGACAGTTGGCCAAGCAGCCTACAGTGACCTATTTTAAAATATAAGCATATCAATTAACCCTAACAAACCACTGTGCACACACTGAACCTAATGCTGCCAGACTCAAACGAAACACCAAAATATAGCAATTACAAGAAACATTTTAAACACTGAGAATACAACTACTTACTGCTGAAAAAAAACATCACAAAGGTAAATTTTGTCTTATTTCGTTGATTCAGCAGGATATTGCTTTTTGCAGCTTAAAGAGCCCAATTTTGTTTATATGGCTGTATTTTGTAATTACCATTTTGGACTGCCCCTATTTATAGGGTATGGAGTGGGGGCTGTGGTGAGGATCAATGGGCCTGGCCAACGCACTGCATAAGCTGAACATGCTCCCTGGAATGTTCCCCAGAATCCTCTGCCATGACATAATTGTCATTAAAAGGGTTCCTTGTTGGAGCAAAGTTTAAAAACTGCCGATACAGAGCAATCGCATGTGGCTCAGTCTCAAGATTACATTGTACTGCAAAAATGGCAAGATCTGAATTTTAAAGAAACATACTTCAAACTATAAAGAACAAGCTATACTGGATCAGTCTCCCAAAATGTAAATGACCAAGGTCAAACTGCGGCTCTTAGAATTCAACCATATTGCTGGCAAGTGACCACAATGCATTCAACTTGCTTCGTAAGTATCCAAAAACAGACTGCCCTAATTAGCTCTTCATCATGACAGTGATCAAGACCTAATGTATTTCTTCAGAACAAAACCCCCTAAACCTAAAAAATGTGCCTGCTTTCCAATCAGTCCTAAGTACAAACTGTGTCCTGCCACATATATGGTGTCAATTTGGATGTTGCTGAATTCAAGTACTTGTGGGTCAGGCCTGAAGACACAGTCACTCTCATGAGAGTCAATTACCCAGAACAAAAACTTTGGGTGACATAATTTTCAAGACCAGCTCAGACAGGGAGTCTTTTGTACAGCAGAGCTGCCAACAGGCTAACAGAAGTCCCACTCTATCCTGATTCTCCAACACCAGGGACAAGCATCCCATGACAAAAGAATCAAACGGCATACTTTCAGTGAGAAAAAAAAAATGCATCGACAGCATTCGTCTCTGACTAAGAGGTGGAGTGGCAGACAGGGCTAGCTTTTTGGGATCAGCTTTAGATGTCATCTGATTGGGAAAGCACAAGACACTACACCTATCAGGCAGTTCTTAATACAAACATACAAGTGTAGCAGCCTCATCCCAAACTCAGTCATTATAATACACCAACAGATTTGCAATGAACAGGAAAAACACTCTGAGCGTACCACTGCCCTGACATCCAAATCAATATGCATCACAATGAATAATTCTTAAAGTACCAAAGAAAGGAGATGTTCAGTCACTGCCGTCATTACCACCACCACTCACACACCTTGCCCCCACCATGGAGCCAGATTGAGAGAAGGCTTTGGGCTTTCTCAACACCACCCAAGGTAATACCCAAGCCAAGAGATCCTACACTCAGATTCAGGATTCCCCACTAGTGGTGTACAAAGACAGCCACGAAAGCAACCACTGAACATTTCCGCAATTAGAAAGATTTTAGCTTACCTGTTCTTCTCGTTTCTGCTTCCGTAGCTGAAGGCCCTCTTCCTCACGCCGGCGACGCATTTCGTCAGGATTCAAAGATTTGTTTTTGTAACTTTTCAGGCGAAAGTTCTCTTTTCCTGAAGTCGTCATGGTTTCTGAAAGTAATGTCATTAGGAAGGAAGGGTCAAAGGACGTTTCCTGGTCAGTGACATGTAATTTACATTCCAAGTCCTAAATTACAAAGTATAACACCAAATACAACATGGGTTAAGAGTCCCACTCAAGCAAGCTCACTTGGCTATCAGACACCACAGATAAAAATAATTCTAATGCGGAGCGAACCTTAAAGCACAACATTTAACACACTAGAATAAAGATATAAAATCAGAATATCTGTCTGATTTCATGTCTGGAACCTAACTTTGCCACAGATTTGTCAACTGAAAGTTATGGAAGCTTAAGATGGTCCAAAATGTGATCCTACTATATAATAAGATTTATAGGAGGATCACATTTGGGGACATCTTAAGCTTCCATAATAAAACTTGTTTAATAAAACGTCTGCATTAGTATTCTCTGGCTTTTTTCAGTTTGAATATCATGCATATCTAAAAGCAAACATGAAAGTCAGGGATATGAAGAGAGTGCCAAGCCCATTTATTCAGACCTATCCCTCCTCTTTGTTCATGAACAGCTGGAAGATGAGAACATGTAGATGAATTAATTGTGAAACTTCTTGTTATGGGCATAGCTTATGTGTCATTTTTATGTTCATGCTCTGAAGCACACCCCAATTGATCGTTTAAACATGCCTATGAAGTTTCTCCCAACTCTTGCCAAGACTCACCCCAAAGAGATGAAATATTAACTTGCAAATATTAACTTGAGTTCATGTGGAAGATACATGTTATCTTTGAAGGTGTACTGCCCAATTTGAGATTGTTTATGCTGCTATGGGGTTAGAGTGTGATCAGGTGAGGTTGATGCACTGGTCATCTTCACTTTATTTTATTAATTGTTATACATGTTATTGGTATTTTATTTTATATATTACATGATTTTTTTCAATTTGTCAAGAATTACTGCGAAGGGCCTTGAACCCTTGGAAAAAGCAAACACCTTAAATAAATAAATAAGTTTATTTTTGGGATGTCCAAAAGAAATGGTGGCAACGATTGTTGCAAAATAGTCCTAACAGATTAAAACGAGTAGACCTATACACCCACTTCTGGAAGTTTAAAGGTGGTAAGCAGTAGAGAAAAAACACTTTACAGTTGTCTTAGACTGCAATCCTATACACACTTACATAGAAGTACCCCCCCACCACTAAATCTTCCTCTGAAGATTCCTTCCTCCAAATCTGCATCAGCTGATCAATGTCAATCAATCAATAGTATTTATATACCGCTTTACAACATGAAGTTCACAAAGCTGTTTACAGGCAAATAATAATAATAAAGTTCTTAAAATCTGGGGTCCAAAACCAGACATTCCAAATGAGGTATGACTAGCACAGAAGAATTACTTCTTTTTATCTGGGCTCTATGCATCTGTTAATGTACAATGTTCCGGTTGTCGCGAAAAAGCAGTGTATAAATAGTGTTGATTGACTGTTGGGTGGTTTTCAATTATTGCTGTCTGATGGTGCTTGGTGGGGTAGGCGACTTGCTTGCTCTGTTGTTGCCCTTTACTGCTAATAATGTTTAGTAGAAGACTGCCTAAATTCAGGAGAAGATTTATGCCTCCATGAGGGAGGTTCACACATCCTAGCTGTCCTGAAAGAGGCAGCTGTGAGATCGCTCTGTAAGACACTGTCCTCAGACCATGAGGGTTGTAACAATGGAGTCATCCAGCAGAGCTTTTCTGCGTGATGATGGAACGGTTACATCTAGGACTAATGGATTATCAGAGGTTGTAGTCTTGTGCAGTTCATGTTTCAGGACAACAGGGGAGCAGGAGTCTAACAGATACACCCGCAGGTATTCTGGATTGCAGGGCATCAACTTTCCCATTTAGGATACTGGATGAATAGACAATCTGGAAAGCGAAGAAAAACTAAGGACCAGCATATCCTGCAATGAGTCAGCCTCCACATCATACAAAGGTTTTTCAGGTTCTGGTAGTTCAGTACCAGAATTCTATGGTACACAGAGTGCTGGGCTGCCTATAAGTGGGGGCTGCCAGTAAGTGGCCTTAAAAATGGCTTTTAAGGTTAGTAGCTTCCACCACCCCCACCCCCACCCCCATGTAGTTCTGACTGGATCAATTTCCAGGAGAATATGGACATTAGTTTCCATTAGGAATATGGCATCCGTAGGTGCAGCCCTTTGAGACAACGGCACCCACAACTACATTTGAGGCATTTGTTTCCACCACAAACCGGTAGGTAGCATGAATCTTGAAACCGCTAAAAACCCTGTTTTAAGTGGTCAAACGTGCGCTGTGCATGGGGGTTCCATCAAAATGACTGATGGATACTCGGGAAGTCAGAGGGGAGCGTAGCTTGAAAAATATTCAACCAAGTGGCAGGAATAGTTTTGCAAATGTCAGAAACCACCGGAGAGCTTCCCACATCCATGGAGTATGCCAAGCAGGGCCTGTACTATGGCTGAATTCATTTCAAGTGCCTGTCAGTATGTATTCCATAAAGTCCAAGAGGACAGATCAAAGGCTCATGCTTTGCATGGTTGTCAGTCTTGCAAAAAGCACTGGAGTAATATCCAGACATGGTATACATGAGGCCTTTATAACCTCAGAGACCCAAACTTCCTGCCCTGACTTGAGCTAGAAAGGTGGAAAGTGTTCTTGTTGTTTCAGCTGTACTTCTCAGCCACTTTTGATACCACCAACTACGCTATTCTTCTGGGCTGCCAGGAATGTCATAGAGGGCACTGTCAGGTAGGTTCCAGAAGGTGATGTTGGTGAACTGCTGCTCGGTCCCCCCAGCCATTTGCCTATGGTGTCTTCCATACTGTTTATCATCATTCTATATGGAACTTTTGGGATTTGAAGTGTGGCATAACGAGCACGGTAACACCCAGCTTTCTCCCTCTCCAACTGATGCCAAAAACATTGTGAATGTTCTGAATGATTGTTTGGCTGCAGTGAAAGACTAAATGTCAGATGCTGGTCACTAGGAGAATAAGATTGGGATCATAGCCTGTTTTCACAGTATTGCAACTTGGCAGCAACAATTACGACACTAAGAAGTTACAATGTTCAGAATAAACTTTATGAAGTACAAGAACGCTAGATATGGGTTCTAGTTGAAAGAAATATAAGCAAGAGATCATTAGATTGTGTTGCGTTTTTTGGATGTGGACTGATTCAGCCAAGCATTGAATACTGTTTCTAATATTTTCCAAATGATTGAGAAGGGTGTAACAATTACTGGAAAAGTCCACCCACAAGTGTTGTTCAAATTAATGTTCAGCATCTTTTCCCTCACATGACTAGAATGCTAGTTTCGCAAGCTGAGTTAGGGGCTTCTTTAAATTCCCTGCAGTGAGTTTGTCACGTCAGGAACTAGAATGGCTAACACTGGAAACCATTTATGTTGGCTGCTACTCGGTACTGCCACCTTTTTAGTTCCATTTTTAAACAAATGCAAATGTTCTAGCACCAATTGTGCCAGTAATGCTCGACACTACAGCAATATGAACCTGCCTGCCCAATAAGGTATTTTAAGGGGTTCTTCTTGCAAGTCACAATCAACTGCATGTCAACAAATGGAACCAGCAAGAGTGCGTCCTCTGTGGTCTGTCCTGTGGAATTCCCTACCCAGGCCTCTCTTGCTAACCATAAACATAAATAAAACATATGAATAAAAAACCATTAAAAGCAATTTTAAATTTAAATGATATGGATAAATATATAAAAAAGCAACAGAATAGAAACAATAGCACAAAAGTTGCAACCAAGGATAAACAGTCCCTAGGAGGTTCCTCCTCCCTCTTCAAAAGCCAAGCAAAGTAAATAAGTTGTTAGATGACTTTGGGAATCATAAATAAGGGGCTGTTGTCAAATACAGTGGTTCTCCAACTTTTTAACACTGGGATCCATTTTTTAGAATGACAATCTGTCCAGGAACCACTGGAAGAGCCATCAACACCAGAGCCTGCTGTGTTCCTGAGAATGCAGCATACATTGTGTTTCTTTTCCAATAGCAAAGCAAATCAGAAAGGAAAAAAGGTCTATTTACAACCTTGACATAAGCAAACTAACCACATAGCCCTCCCCCTGTCCAGTGTCACATCTACCCATATTTTCAGTGAATGCTGCCCTAGGTGCTAGGTGACCCACCTGAAATTGGCTTGCGACCCACCTGGTGGGTCCTGATCCATAGTTTGAGAAACACTGCTCAAGTATGTTGGTAACTGATTCCAGGAATGTGGCGTCACAACAGAGAAGGCCCTGCACTTAAATATTTCACAAGTATACACATTTCATTAAATACATACATAGACACTTCTCATAGATGAGAGTGAGCTATCCAAAAAAGCGCATAATGTTCATTTATTTTATATCCTGTTTTTCTGCCCCAAAGGGCACCCAAGGCATTTGACTTTAAGGACCTCATTTATTATCAATACAGAGGATTCAATCAATCCAGAAAATTCAATCCAGAGGACCCCAAATGCTTCAGAAACACATTAATACTAAAGCACAGACCAATGTTACGAATTTACTCAGACACAAATGCCACTGGAGGTAGTGAGGTTGTCATTTTCGACATACGATATTTAGCCTTAGAATAATTTTTCTGCCTGTCAAACGCTTTTTGAACTCTCCTGAAAAGCGGTATATAAATTCTGATTGAGCCACAAGCCCTTATACAACATATCAAAGTAGGGTTATTAAGTAAGTCTACTTACAGTACTTACACTATCATGCATATCTACTCAGAAGTAAGCCCCACTCACTGTGTTCAATGGAGCTTACTCCGAAGTGTGTACATGACTGCTGCTTTCCTTGGTTAAGAAAGGACTGCATGCCTAGTACAGAAACAATTGCAGTACATTCATAGCATGGATACAGAAAGAATTGAAAGCATCTGCACAAGTCAGACAACTTAGTTGCCAGTGCTCCTAAAATGAGCATTCTGATATGTAGCCATTGTAAGTGCTGTTCTAACGTCACATGCTTTTGGCTGCCACATTTTTCATGTTCTTGAAATAAAAAAATTGGATGGTAAGTTATGGCTTTAACATTGTATCTCTCCAGCATCTCTTTTAGATGCCCCCAAAACACAGGTGGTGTTATATAGGATTGCATATTATACCATAAGCAGCTTTGGGTCTCCTCAGATCAAAAGGTGGATATAAATTGTTAAAATAAATATTTGGAATCTGTTTCAGGCTTCCGTGGCTGCATTACTGCATCTGCTTACAGAACATGAGTATTACTGCCTCTGTGCAGCCATACAGCCTTTCAGTCCTCAAGACTGGCTGGCAAGGGTGCCAGCCAAGAATCAATTTCAACTATTAGAAATCAGTATGTACATTCTGTACAGTATGATTTCATATTAGAAATCAATATGTACATCGCAGACATAAAATTTAAGTGTACCCTTAACTATTTTGCAGTTCAGAGGTAGATCACCTGCTTTGTGCATAAGGACCCAGCGTCCACTCCAAGCACCTTCAATTAAATCTCTGAGTAAAAAAACTACCAGTGAAAGATGACAACACAGTAGGTACTGGGCCAGACGGCCCAATGGCCTATCATAATATGAATATTGTGGCCATTATATCTGTTTATTTTCCAAGCGTTCACAACAGTTCCACAGAGCAGCCTTGAACTAGCTAATGACACAATGGGTTAAACCAGCGGCAATCAAACTCTTTAGACCAGGACGCACTTTTTAGAATGGCACTCGTGTTGGGACCCAATGGAAGTGATGTCATTAACCTGGAAGTGATGTTGTGGCAGGAAGTGACATCATCAAGCAGGAAGTGCTGTCATTGTAACATAATAAAATGACACTCCTGAAATGCAAATTGCCATTCTTGGACTGCAGCAGTTGTGCAACTATGAAACATCCTTGACAGAAAGCAAGATTAGGACAAAATACTATGTAAAAGCACTGAATTAAATACAATTTTTTAAAAAAAAAAACCCACTTGAAAATTCAAACTCACAAAAAGAATATAACAAGAGTAAGATCTGCAGTTTCCAAGATGGCTGTTCCCAGCTTTCCACGACCCACCTGAAATTAGGTCGCAATCCACCAAGTGGGTCCCGACCCACAGTTTGAATAACACTGGATTAAACCATTAAATAAATAAAAAACTCGGCGGCTAGTTGGAAGGCGAGAGGCAGCGTGAAGGGAGTGGCCTCGGACCTCCAACAGCAAAGCACATCCTCGAGTGCGGGGGATCCCAGGCTACGTTTCCAGGCTATTCCCCAGCCGCAGTACCGGCAGGCAGCAGGCCCGAGGTGGAGCGAAGACAGCCACGGTCGGACCAGACAACGCGGAGCCGGAGTGGCCGCAGGAGCCGGACTCGCGCCCTAGCAGGGCAACTTCAGGCGCTCCCGTGGAACGCGACGCAACCCGCCCACCCGCGCATCCTCCTCCTCCGGCTGCTGCTGCTGCTGCGTTCGGAGAGGCAGCCGCAGCTCCTTGATCCCGCCTTGCGAAGGAGCCGCCCGCGCACAGGATCCCGGCGCCGCCTGTCACGCCAGGCCCTGCAGCACACACCTTCCGCCCGCCCGCCCCGGGGCCGACGGGGGCGCCCAGCAGCGCTGCTCGGCCCAGCTGCCGCTCTGCCCCCAGGGCGGGGTCCAGGCCCCGCGCCAGCGTCCAGGCCCAAGCCTCGGCGGCGGCGGCGACAGCAGCGTCATCCTCCCTGCCCCCGGTACCTGCAAGCCCGGCCGGCTGAACAGCCGGTCCCGCGACGTCAAGGTCCTCCTTGGGCCCGAGGCGCGCACCGGCGCCTCTCACTCCTTGCGCGGCGAAGCCGGCTGCGAAGGCCGCCACTGCGCACGCTCCATCGCCGAGCCCACAAAGTTTGGCGCAACTTCCGGCACTCTCCGACACGAGACACGAGAGACTTAGGAAAGGTCTAGACTCCAGTTCCTGTGCAAAGCTTCCGGGTTAGCTGAGTCTCAACGCCGTTTTTCACATTTTCCAGGGAGGACGCCAGTTGCCTATAGTGATGTTTGAAAACGGTATTATTTACTTTGCTCAGCGCATTGTGCTCGGTAAGACTTAGGGCCCAATGTTGTCCAACTTTCCAGTGCTGGTGTAGCCACAATGCATCCTCAAGGTTAAGGAACAAACTACCCTTACTTTGAGAACGTCTCCCTGACTGCACCCCCACTGCAGGATGTGGTGCACACCCCGTTGGCACGGCTACATCAGCGCTGGAAAGTTGGATAGGATTGTGCTCTTAGGCTGTAATCCTATCTTAGTGGAAACAAACACCTCTATCTATAGAAGTCAATGGAAAAATCCACAATTAGTGTAGCTGTGGTTGGGCAGCAGTGTGTGTACCCCCGGACAGTACCAAAAACAAGAGTTTAAAGTCCCTCCTAAGTCAGGTATTTGTATGTAAAATGTGAATTCTGCTCCCATTTTTTAAAACAGTGGTTCCCACACTTTTTAGCATCTGGATCCACGTAAGAAAATGTTTCACATTACCAGCTACTCACGCCTCTGTGTTTATATTGGTGATTGGGCAGCAATTGTCTGTAGTTGTTTATGGTGAACCTTTTGGGCTGGGCTTGCCAAAAATTCAGAAATTGTATTATGTATGTATTATATGTTATGTATTATATAAAGAAATATCAAATATCAAGTAATTTCTTTACAAAAATTATTTGTAAAGCAACTGAGTAAATCAAACCCAGTTGTTGTCAGGTGTTGGTGAACGCTGTCTTGTCAGCCCAAACATTGTGAAGTGTTGCCTTTGAAACGAGTGCTTAGGTTCACCATCACTGTGGTAACCCTATGTTCAGCCCTTGATGCATGTCACCTATACTACTCTGTCTGTTTCATAAACCAGAAAACATTGGGTCATGACCCACTGGTGGGCCACTAGTTTGGGAACCACTGGTTTAAGCCATTTAAAAGGGCAGCAGGAATCAAAGGAGCTCAACGCTTCTAAATGGAGCCAAGAAGGGGAAATAGGGCTGGGAAAGGAATATGCAGGGTTAATATAACAAGGCTGACTGTCTCTTGGTCTGGAAGAAGCAGTGAAGGCAAGGTGACTCACTGTATTCATTACCTGGAATACTGTAATTACTTAGACATCATCAACATTAACAGGCCTTACCTGGGCCCAGGCTGTGCCAGCTTCTGCAAATTCTAACCAATGGCTTAAGTCCTCTGGGAGCTTTCCTTTAAAGCAACAGTAACATTGACCTTTACCGGTTGGAGGCATTTTATATCGGGGATTTGTTTTGGCTACAACCCAAATAAGACACTGTCGGACAGATGATGGAGTGGGCATGTTACATATTTTTAAAAGAGGAATTAGTGGGGGGTGGGTGGGTTGCAAAGTTAAGGGAGGACCGCTTAATAGTGCCATAATTGCAATCAACCTCCCAGCCCTTTCCTCCTGCACACTTCTCAACTATAAATCTTCAACCCATTTTGTGCCATGACCCTAATAAATAAATAAATAAATAAATAAAATAAAGAGACTGGGGACCCTGCCCCCTCCAACCCCATTTGCTATCCACTCCCACCCACCCCTTTATTGCCCCCTCCCCACTCCCAGAGCTGTTCTCTGTAACTAAATATTCTTATTAGAGAGGACAGACAAAGTTACCATCAAGCCTGGCAATAATGAAAGCTACTTCAGCACATTTGCTGAGAACCTGAGCAGGATGGGGACACCATGTCCTGGTACCTGGAGGGGTACTGTACATCAGAGGCCTCCCCCTTTACCTACTAGTGCTCTAGTCCAGTGGTCTCCAACCTTTTTCATTCCTGTAAGTTGCTGCAACCCTACAACTGAGGCTTTGTGACCCCATTGGGGTCCCAACCCCAAGGCTGAAGAAAACGGCAGTAGATCAAATGTCGGGACATGGGATAAGAACACTGGATGT
Organism: Lerista edwardsae; assembly: GCA_029204185.1. Lineage (NCBI taxonomy): Eukaryota > Metazoa > Chordata > Lepidosauria > Squamata > Scincidae > Lerista > Lerista edwardsae. Next base: position 3,235,577 of record JAJKFI010000066.1, on the reverse strand, counting down.
GGTCATACAGTAATAGCCTATTTCCCTGCCCCCATACGATGATTCTGGGCTACTGTACAGAGATGTTGGGGAGGGGGCTTTGCCTAACTTTGGCTGATGCACCAGCTATGACAGTAGCAGTGGGATCTGGCATCAGTGGTCCATGCCCTAGTGGCATGCCATTTAGATTACTGTAGCACACTGTATGTGTCTGCCCTTGAAACTGCAGTTAGTGCTGAATCTGGTGGCCTGGCTGTTGGTCACTGAGGCTCAGTGGGGTTGAGTCTGCCATGCTGCTGCTCTAGTGGCTACACTGGCTGCCCATTCAATTCTGAGCCCAATTCAAGGTGTCGGTGAGGACCTTTAAAGGACCTATATGGCACTGGATCAGGATTTCTTAAGGACCACCTTCTCCCACATAAGCCTGCACACCCTCTATGATTGTCAGGGCCCCATCTGATCAACGATGACATCATCCAGTATCACTAAATGTCTGGGTTGCTGAGCTATGCAGAGCCTGGCTTTGAGCTGAGTGCTAAAGTCTCTCTATCTTCCTGTGGTAATTTCACATAATTCTGTGTGCCCCCCGCAGGGTTTGAAAACAAAGGTCGACCACACAGTGATTTGACCCTGAGAACTCTGGAATGCTCAGGGTTCTAAATTATGGGGAGGAAGGATTCCAATGCAGCAGTGCCCTCCTCAGGCCTTTGCTGAAACTAGGGACAGCATGGGGATGTCACACATGAGCAAGACTGAAGGCAAGACTAGCTGGAATGCTCACAGTCCCTTGGACTTGAATGTAGTATTTATTTATTATTTATTTAGAAGAATGTATACACCGCCTTTCCCATGCCGAAGCAAATGCCCAAGGTGGCTTAAATGAGCAGGCTAGTCTAAACCACCATTTTTCAATGGGTTTTTTTTTACAAATCTACAGTATTCTTGTGATCCGCCAATCCTTAGTCCCAGATGTAGCCTTCACAGTGTGGTTCTCTCCTTTGGCTGCCTGCTGTCAAGCCTCAGCAGGCAATCACAAGTCAGGCCTGGACAGGTCCTCAAGGTCATATTTCGTGCTTTGCTGGCTGGCCTTCTCACACACTCTCCCGCAGCTCTCACTTGTGGTGAGTCATCAGCTCCACAGCGACTCTGTTCTACCACCATGGATACTGCAGCTTGTCACAGCCTGGCATCCGTCTCCCATCCAAAAACAAATCACAGATTCTCCTGCCTAGCTTTAGGCAGTACCAGCAGCTCAACCATTGGTCCATACCTCCTGTATGTGGGTATATAACAGTGTTTATCTCTCATTAGGAAATGGGAAAGGAAGCAGGGCACAGGACAGAAGGAAGAAGCCCTTAAACTGCTGGTTCATTTCTAGGCTTCCAAAACATGGCTTGAAGATATGTCTTAATAGTGGTGCTGTTAGCGACTAAACCTACAATTTTCAACCTTTTTCATCTCATCATGGCATGCTGACATGGCACTAAAATTGCACACAATCAGTTTTTTTTTACAATTAGCAATGCTCACACACACCCAATGGCCCTACCAATAAATTAACTCCCCCTCCCAAATTCCCACCACACACTGATGTGCAGAGACACACTGATAGAAAATAGCTGGACTATACTATACTCATGTACGGGAACCTGTGGCAGTAATTTGCCTTTTGACCTTTTTGCTCTAGAAGCCAAATAACATGCAGTGGATAAAGATATGGGCGCTGTGTCTGTTTAGTATTTAATGCAAAAAAGGAGCAGAAAGGTTAGAAGACTTTCAGGAGGCAGATTTAGAGCGCAATCCTGAACTGGAGTTAGGCCGGCATAAACTAAGCCAGCAAAATTTGGCCAGCACAAGGGCCATCGTAAAGCTTGTTTGGACTACTCTCGGAGTCAGGGAGGATGGCTCACGTCTGTGTGCTGGCCTCTCTAATTCCAAGAGTGGTCCAGACATATTTTACGGTGGCCCTTGTGCTGGCCAAACTTTGCTGGCTTAGTTTATGCCAGCCTAACTCAGTTTAGGATTGCACCCTTAGTGTGGATAATATAAGGGGGAAGGTTGGTGAAGGCTGTGACACTTTCCAGTCGATAAGAAAGCTGACTTGATTATAAAGAGCATGCCGGCCAGAGAATATTACCGTACTTTACAGAGGCATGAATCAGCTGTTGCAGTGAAACCCTGTGAAGTATTGCTCCAGCCGCAGCAGTTTAAATAAATATTGTGAAAGGACAGTGCTCTGTAAAATTGAGCCATGTGATCGCATTGCTGAGCGTACCAGTTTTATTTTTAACAGCCAAAGCCACTTGTATGTCTTTCAGTGTTTTCCTTTCCTGTCTCCTCAGATTTCCTCCTCCTCCCCACTGCTCTGGCCACCTCATTTCAACTCAGCTGGACAAATCCAGGAGACCCATTTCTTGGGGGTAGGCGAAACGGGATTGCATGCTGACGGTAAGCCCATTTAAAATATCTCTGTTTTGGTGTGCAAGTTGAAAGATCAGTGCTTTAGCATCATGCCAAAAATCAGGATCAAAAATCAACCAATTAACATCATGAAGGAGGGAAACACATTGTTTCCAATGTGTGCATTAAAGAATGGATAAATGTTGGGATATCAGGCTGGCACGCTTTTATTACCTCGGCTAAGTCAGGAAGATGTTTCAGGCTTGTCACCTAGAAACAGGTACCAAATATTAGACAACCGAGGAACATCTTGCAGATAGTTATCCAGCCTGAATCCCACTGATACTTACGCAATCTCTGTGCAGGATGCAGTCTTGCTCTTTATTTTTCCAGCAGTCTCAATTTCAATAGATGGAGGGTTTAATTTCAACCTGTGACCTCAACTCTAAAACTTGTTGTTAGTTCCAGGGCTCAGTCTGGCCAGATATGAAATAGAAAAAAGGACAGGGGCTCTGAACATGTGCAGATGCATTTTCCTCATTTACAATGCAATTCTAGGCTTGTCTACTCAAAAGTTAGTCCAATTGAGTTTAATGAGCTTTAGTCCCATTTGAGTAGAGGATTGCAGCCACAGTAACCACAGTTTGCCCATACACATATCTCAGACCATGGGAAGGACTTCCAGGTCAGAGCAACCTTGAACCTGTTAGGAAGTAAGCCCTAAAGAAATTGCCTATTAATGTCATAGAATTCTGGTTTATGGATGAGGCAGGTGACACAAAGTATGAATTATTTCTGAGGTCAGGATCTGAAAATAGTGCAGAAACTCCTACACAGGATTGGCTGAGACCTGTAACCTGCTAATGATGAGAGTGGCTCTAACAAGGACATTTCAGCGAGTTCCCAATACAAGAAGGAAGGGAGAGAATAGCTTTGAGCTTGAGATGGTGGTCCACCATTGCAGCCATCTCTCCGGTGGTCCTGTGGAGTGTGGCTGCTGGCGCAAAGGCCATGCCATACACTGGTAGTGCCACTCAGATTTATTGCTGGCATTGGGGGTGGATCAGGGTGAGGATCGGGTTGGGGCAGGGGTGGGACGGAGTGGATCTTGGTGGCAGTGTTGTCCATGGGATTTTGACCTGACACACGCTTTACCCTAAAAGGTCTATACCAGCAAAAGAGTTGGAATAGATCTGAGAAGGCCCATAGGGGATCACGGGGCAACTGAAGAGGTACCTCTTCAGTTGTTACCTCTTCAGGCTGGCCTGCCATATGCAGCAGATGTTGAGTTAGTGGCACTGTAGCCTGCACATTGGTCCAGGATAGGATTAGGCTTTGGCTCTTATCCCCATCCCAATTGTCTTCAAGTATCTCTTTGTAGTGGTACATGGTGGTGCAGCGGGTTAATCTGTTGTTGCTGGGCTTTCCGACTGGAAGGTTGGGAGTTCAAGACTGCGCGACGGAGTGAGCGCCTGTTGCTTGTCCCAGCTCCTGCCAACCTAGCAGTTTGAAAGCACCTAAATGCAAGGAGATAAATAGGTACCACTTTGGTGGGAAGGGAATGGTGTTCCGTGTGCTACGGCGTAGAGTCATGCCGGCCACATGACCACGGAAGCTTGTCCTCGGACAAAACGCCGGCTCTACAGGCTTTGAAACGGAGATGAGCACCGCCCCCTACAGTCGGTCACGACTAGATAATTCGGTCGTGGGGAAACCTTTACCTTTACCTTTATCTCTTTGTAACTTTATACCCATCTTTAGCCCTTAGGATAGGAAATTTCACTGAAGGTATATCCACCACAGAGACTCCATCTGGAATCCAGAGGGATTAACACAATTTGAGAACTCTCTGTTGAATCAAGCAGGAGGGCTCCAACTTCCAGCCAGGGAAGATTACTTGTCTGTCTCCTCCCACACCACTCTCCCTTCCTGTTTTGTAGGTAACAGACACTAGGGCTGGCCTTTGTACTCATAGGCCTTCCATAATATTCGCATATTACTCCCATGGTGTCCGTTCCAATGGGCAAGAGCCTGATATATGCTTTCTCAGAAGGAAGGTTGCACCTCTACACAAACTTTCCTGAAAGTTCCAATGAATACAATACGTATTCACGGCCTGCATATGCGGAAAGTCTCACTTCTCCTGGCTGTTAGCCCTTTAAATTTGTTAAATAATTCTACCTCATCCCTGCTAGTCATGCTTTTAAAAAAATCATATCCCAATACCTCCATGCCACAATCTGTCCTTTAATTAGTTGTTTCCTAATTTGCAGCCTATGTAATCCCACTGTTTACTGGTTAATATATATTTTTATTATGCAACTATGCAGGAGTTAGTTCTTTGTTGATGAGCACCTGTTAAATTGTTAATAAGTACACATTGCAAGGAAAAAAAGCCATCATTTGATCATTGGCTAATAAAGACTTAGGACATATCAAAAGGTATTAAATTATCCTATAATTTCAGGAGAGTTAAAGAGGATAGAGATAAACCTTGGTCTGATCTAACAATGGCATTGAAGTGTACACTGTAATCAATAATCTACATTATTTTCAGCAGAGTAATATTGTTCCTTTACTTGCACTTCCTAACCTAACTTGTGATCCTCCTTCCCCTTTTTAGGACTTTTAAGCAGTGGTGTCCTTGGGGGGGGGGCAGAACTCTAGGTTTTGCAAGGAGCTTTACCCTGTCATGTAAATCCCTCCTCTCCCTTGCCGCTGTAGCCAGTGAGCAACACCAAACCACTGCTTCCCCCCCCCCCATGAAGATTGGCCAAAATGGTGTGGAAAAGGAGCGATTTCCAGGGCAAGGTAAGGCTCCTCGCAAAACTTAGTGCTCCGCCCCCTATAAGGATGCCACTGCTTTTAAGCATCCCTCTTGTCCCATGAAACACCCTTTTTAAGTTGAAAAGGAACATCAGGACACATGCATGCCCCTTTGCATCCAAACCCAGGGGTAGCCAGAAGTCTTCTCTCTGCTTCAACAGAAGGCTGACTTTAAAAAGCAATACACCAATTCTGATCTGAATGGCGATACATTAAAAGAAACTATGTTTACCCACTTGGGGATACTCCTTAAAGACCTCTCTGAGAGGTAAAACCAATCACATTTTACCTAATTGAATTGCCCTGTCCATTTGGAAATGCAATGTATTCATTTATAGACCATGTATAGACCTCTTCAAGGCTGTATTGTGGCTGCATCAGTGCTGGAAATTTGGATAGGACTGGGCCCTAAGGCTGCAGTCTTATGCACATTACTTGGGAGTAAACCCCAAAGATTCTAGTTCTGAGTTGATATGCCTAGGACTGGGCTGTATGGTCCAATGGCCATTCTGTGACATTTATTTTAGTGCAGGTTTTTTGCCTGGTCCTGGGGTATATTATATCTCCTTTATACCATATTGTACATACCATAAGTTTTGAATCACTGACTTGTTTTCCATTTCCTGGCAGCAAAATAATTCTTCTTGTTGATTGCCTTATGCAAAGCATTTCCGGAAATATTGTGTGCAGCCTTTGCTCCTTATTTGGGTTGTGTCTTTTAGTCCAAACCTTGTTGTAGTCTTCAAGTGCTATGGGAACAGGCATGTTTTAATGCTATGTAACTCTTCTGGCATTCTGCAAGTCATCACTGAGGCTATTTTTGGAGAGTACATGTGCAGCAAAATAGTCCAGGAATCAGAGCCACAGAGATCTGTTTGGCAGACAGCTTGATGAATGCTTTTTCTATTGTTCCTCTAAGCCAGTGTATCTACAAATGGCACTAATGCTTCTGTAGTAGTAGGATCGTAATGTCTTACGTACGAGATTAAGGAACTGACATATCAAGGTTAGTGTATCTGAATCTTAGTGACACTGCATGTGTGTGTATACTGGTGTTGTGGCATGGCTAGACATATGTGATTTATATTTGGTAAAGTTTTGGATGCCTTGGAGTGATTAAATTTGTATATAATATTTTAGATCAGTGGTTCCCAAACTGTGGGTCGGGACCCACCAGTGGGTCATGAGCCAATTTCAGGTGGGTTGCAAAGCACCTACAGCAGCCATATTGAAAACATAAGAAGATGGGATGCTGGAAAGGGGGAGGGCTGTGTGATTGTTTTGCTTTTGTCAAGGTTGTAAATAGGCTTTTGTCTTTCTGATTCACTTTGCTATTGCAAAATGACTGAGAAATAACCCAGCTTATTGCTGCATTCTCAGGAAAGCGACAGGCTCTGATGTCACAAGGATGGCACGTCCGGCCATGACATCACTTCTGTTGGGTTCCGGACAGATTTTCATTCTAAAAAGTGGGTCTAGTAAGTGGGTACTAAATGTATTAGGCTGCTGCTGCCATTCACTAGACTTGTTTCAAGTTGTACTCAGCCTCCTTCAGATCAGCCACCAGGGTGTGGAAAAAGAATGCTCAGCAAACTGCTGCAACAGATTTTATGTTTACTTATGTTATCCATTCATATCCCACTTTTCAAGGCATATTATGAGTTACATTTTCTTTAATCATGCCCTATTTAAGGAATTCTCTCTTCAAACACATTTGGTCGATGCTAACTCTTTTTTCATTAGGTGTGTCAAGACATTTTTATTTGCCCAGGCATTTGATGGCTTATATTTTTAAATGCAAGTTTTTATTCAAGTCTATTCTGGATGTATTTAATTTACTATGTTTCTAACAGTCCCAGCCTATATATGTTTATTCTGACATAAGCCCCACTATGTTCAATGGCGCTTACTCATCGGTAACTGTGTATAGGACTGCAGCTTTATTTTTGTAAGTCTTCTTATAGATCTTTGTAAGTCAAAATGTAGGAAATAAATATTTTCAATGAGTCAATTCTCCATGTATGCCATCTAGCAATCACAGATGAACCCCCTACTCAAGTGGATACTAACAGCCCTTTAATCACATATCTGGACCAAATGTGTCGTAACATCCTGCAATATCACCTGGTAGGATGATACAGGAGAACCCGTCCATGGGGTGGTTTGATTCACTGTATGAGGTCTGGCCTCTATATTAGGGCGCAATCCTAACCAACTTTCCAGCACCGACCTAGCTGTGCCTATGGGGCATGTCCTGTATTCTGCAGGGGAGTAGAAGTCACAGAGGCCTCCTCAAAGGAAGGGAATGTTTGTTCCCTTACCTTGGAGCTGCGTTGTCTTTACCACGGTGCTGGAATGTTGGTTAGGATTGCGCCCTTATTTATTTATTTTTGAGATTTGTATCCCTCCTTTAAGGGATGTGATGGTGCTGCAGGTTAAACCGCTGAGCTGAGCTTGTCGACTGGAAGGTTGGCAGTTTGACACCACGCGACGGAGTGAGCTCCTGTCGCTTGTCCCAGCTCCTGCCAACCTAGCAGTTTGAAAGCACCTAAAAATGCGAGTAGATAAATAGGTACCGCTTTGGTGGGAAGGTAACAGCGTTCTGTGTGCTACGGTGTATAGTCATACCGGTCACATGACTATGGAAGCTTGTCCTAGGACAAACGCTGGCTATTCGGCTTAGAATCGGAGCTGAGCACCGCCCCTTACAGTCGGTCACAACTAGACCATTCGGTCATGGGGAAATCTTTACCTTTACCTATCCCTCCTTTGCTGGAGCAAATGCTCAAGGTGGCGCTGAATGTGACATTGAAAATGAACAATATATAAAACAAATAACAACAATTATTAGTATTAGCATTAGCATTATTAGCATTATTCTGCTAAATGGGAAGGATAATTTTTGTGGTTGTCCAATGCAGATGTGTACTGAAATGATAATTCCCCTTGTTTCACTCAAGGGAAGGATGATAAAGAATGTCTTTCGATAGGTGGAGACTGTTTGCAATATGTTGCTTCTGAAAGGGGAGAGTTGTCCTGCAAGGCAGCGCTGCATTCACAAATATGTACACAAACAGATCACCATCCATTATAGTTGTGTTTATAAGCGTCCCCCAAATACCGTATAATTCTTTTATGAAATGTTTTTGTTTTTTTCCTTCCAGGGACATCAAAGCTGACAAACTGGACCCATGGTGGGTACCTTCTGAAAAAAGAGAAGATCGTTTTTTTTAATCAGATGCAATCAATTATGTAGTGTTTCCAGTTTTATGTCATTCTCAAATCTTACCACTGCTTGACATATAGCTGAACCCTTTGCCTGTCTACTCGGATGTATCCCGTGGTGTTCAATGGGACTTACTCCTCGGAAGATTGCAGTCCTAGACTTTGATTTCTTTGGCCTCAGTGATGTAGTAAACCTATGGGTGGTGTTACCATGGATGGCTCAGGGCATGTACAGTGCACTTCTCATGTGTACTAGGACATGCATGCTTGCCAAGACCTTAAATCAATGGCTCCCATGCACCCACTGCTCCTATCCAACTTCCCAGCATGATGCAGCCCCAAGGTAAGTGAACAAACATTCCCTTACCCAGCAGTGTCATGCTGCCGGAACGCTGGGCGGGAGGAACGGTTGAGCGGCAGCCTGCCCATTGCATACCGCTCTGTTTCGCCGTCTTCCCCGCCCCCGTGGGGGCAGGGAAGACGGCGAAACAGAGCGGTACACAACAGGCGGGCTTCCGCTCAACCGTTCCTCCCGCCCAGTGTTCCGGCAGCATGACGCCGCTGCCCTTACCTTGAGGAGGCCTCCACGACTGCCCCCCTTACTGCAGGTTGCAGCTCACACCCGGTAGGCACAGCTGTCTTGGCGCTTGAAAGTTGGATAGGATTGAGCCCTTTGTATCATTTATTTTGAACTGGGCCCAACATGTATTAAGAGATTGGTACAACAGCAGGGGTGGAAGAGAAGAGAAATCATAACCACTTAATCTGAAAGATGCAGTCTTTTAAGATTGCAATATCAGACACAACCTGAGATGTTGCTCTTTTTCATACCATACATAAGGCTGTGGACTGTGAAGTCAAACCCCCACCCCATGTCAAAACTGGGAGGTGGGAAGAGAATGGACTATCAACACAAGAAACCTTGTCCTTGTGGGTGAAGGCATTTTGAGATGAGAGCCCTATTGTTCTTTTGTTCCTCAAAATTGTTTGTCAGCAGATGTTGCAATGCTAAGGCATGTATAGCAGGTTTAGAGACAAAGCACAAATACAAGCTCCAGTCCCGTTTGGAATTTTCCATCCTTTCCTGGTTCCAGACAGGGGGAGGGAGGGAGGGAGGGAGTGTGTGACAGGGTCTCAGACAAATAGGAAGCATCTTAAAAACAAAGCAACCATTAAGGTTCCATAGTCTGCTGGCATTAACTGTAGAGCAAAGACACATCTCAAATGAGAGCCAGGATGGTGTAGTGGTTCAGGAGCTGGATTTAGACCTAGAAGATCTAGGTTCAAATCTCTGCTCAGCCTAAGTGACCTTGGACCAGTCACAGTCTCTCAGCCTCACCTACAGCACATCGTTGTTGTGAAAGCAAAATGAGGGGTGGAACCATGTGCACCACCCTGAGCTCCTTGGACAAAGGATGGTATAAGATGTGAATAATAAATAAAACAATGCACCCTAACGTTTGTGGGGTACAGGCTACAGTGAAGCCTCTCTAAGAAGTATGCAGGTTCTTTCTCTTAACCCTTTGCCTCCTCAGGAAGCAAGTGTTCTCATTCACACATTCCCATTACTACAATGTATTTGCATGTGATTATGTTAAATTGTTTAGCTCAGACAGAAGCCAGTATTATAACCCACATTTCAAAAGATGTTCTGGAGAATTTTTATCTCTTAGACTTTCAATTGGGAGACTTTGCTGGAGATTTTTTTTAATGGCTTTGATGTATTTTATTGTGGCTCAATTTCAATTTCTTCTTAGTTTTTCTTGAATTGTTGGTTTTACCTGCCACTTATTTACTTAAATAAAATAGTTGTTTTTACTTAGACTTACTGAAATTGTTTCCTGAATTCTTGTGATTTGGTGCTTTAGCACATTCATTTCATAAACATATATTTTTACGTGACTGCCTACATGCAGAGCAAGTGTGTGAGCTACTCTACTGCACATTTTAAAATACAGAACTCCAGTCCTTTAAAAATGACCATAATCCATGTTTTCCCAAGTGCTTAACATGTTGTCTCTCCTGTCATCTTTGATAGGGCAGGAAGCAGGGAACTTCGCCTCAACAGCACAAGCACTGTGAGAAGTGCTTCAACCGATACTGCCAAGCTCCCATCGAACTCACAGTCTCATGCGTGGTGATCAGCTGTCGCTCTCGCTGTGGGGCTGCCTTCCACATGTGTAAAGAGGATGAACACCAGCTCCTCTGCCCTCTGGAGCAAGTCTCCTGCCTCAACTCTGTTTACGGCTGCCCTTTCACCATGGCCCGATTTAAAGTGGCCAAACACCTCCAAGTCTGCCCTGCTAGCATAGTTTCCTGCTCCATGGAATGGAATCGTTGGCCAAGTATTGATTTGGACCCCACTCTGAATGAGAACATTATGAAAGAGGAACCTAGTGAAGAGTGCCTAGATGTGGCCCTTGCCCTGAGAGATCAGAAGATGCTCTTTAGGACACTGAAAATGACCGAGTTTTTCCCAGAATGCCAAGGGCCTTGCACCATGGAAGAAACAGCTGATGATGCTGAAGACGAAAAATGCTGTGGAGAAGGCGCTGTGGGACGGGAAGCTGGACCATCCGCAGCAGATGTTGCAGAGCTCAGTCAGCAAGAGCGTGAAAATTTGGCCAAGGACAAAGAAGGAATGGATTTGGGTGGTTACAAAGTCTGGGAAATGATGTTTAGCAAAGAGTTTAAAGCATGCAAAGTAACAGGCTCAGCAGCAGACATGGAGAAAAAAGAAAGCAACAGCAAGCCTTCAAATGCAGATCAAACTTCTAGTGGCAGCGTGCAAGGAAAGGAGCCCAGTGTGGGAGACAACAAAGACCTGCAGTTGCCTCCCAAGGTGAACTTAGGAGCAGAAAAGACAGGCCTAGCTCCTTGGCAAGACGGAGTACTGGAGAGGCTGAAGAAAGAGGTGAGTGTAGGGGACTATAATATGTACCTGGTGCACCATGGAAGGATGCTCATTCATTTTGGCCAGATGCCTGCTTGTACTCCCAAAGAAAAAGACTTTGTGTATGGAAACCTGGAAGCTCAGGAGGTGAAGACTGTGACCACTTTCAAAGTACCCGTCAGCTACTGTGGCAGAAGAGCCCGGCTCGGGGACGCTCTTGCGCACAAGAAGCCCAGCAAAACCGTGTCTGTGGATACGTCAGAGCTGGGGATAACCCTGGAGGACCTCCCTAAAGCCAACGAAATCAAAACAACATTGCTATGTGCCCTGGAGAAAGAGCTGAAAGGCCATGTGATCTCTGAGCAAAAGAGTACCGATGCCTTGTATGTGGATTTTGGGACGCAGACGTACAGCTTTGCCATGGAGCCTTTCTCCCCCACCACCGTTCTAGCGGACGTCCTCAACGTGCAAGACCCGCCGTCTCTGCACTTACAGCTTCAGAGCGAGAGTGTGACCCAAAGGCATAACAAAAGCAGCTCTGCTTTCACATTCTCCTGCAACCACTTTTTCCGGAGAGACGAGTTTCCGTCGCATTTCAAGAACACTCACACAGACATCCAGTCCTGCCTCGATGGATGGTTTGAGCGCCGCTGCCCACTTGCCTACCTGGGCTGCACCTTTGTCCAACACCCCTGGTGCCCTTCAGGGCAGAGGTCTAAGGTGATCTACAGCCAGCATCTCAAGACATTTGCTGTCAAGCCAGAAGTTGACCCTGTGCTGTTGGAAACAAAGAAAGACAACTTCCTCAGAAATAACCGAGGGAAAGAAGTGGATGCTCTGAGCAGCCTTCCCCTGGAGATCCTGAAGTACATCGCTGGCTTCTTGGATAGCTTTAGCTTGTCTCAGCTGGCCCAGGTGTCAGTACTGATGAGGGACATCTGTGCTACCCTGCTGCAGGAGAGAGGAATGGTCTTTCTGCTCTGGGAAAAGAAGAGATATTCCCATGGGGGGATGTCTTGGAGAGTCCGCAGAAAGGCAAGTAACAGGGAATCTTGAGCCACCATTGCACTAGCTCAAAATTAATAGGTTTGCTAACCTATTAATGTTAGTCTATGGACTTTGGGTTGTGTTTATCTTGGACTGGTGTCTTCCTTGGGGGTGGTGCAAGGGTAATAGGCTACCTTAAAATGCTAGATGCAGGGGAATGGCAGTGAGATACAAGTATCTGGTTGTCTTGTGTGCTCCCTCAGGCATCTGGTGGGCCACTGTGAGTCACAGGAAGCTGGACTAAGTGGGCATTTGGCCTGATCCAGCAAGGCTTTTCTTACGTTCTTATGCTGGATTTCAAGAATTGCAAAGCCATTCTAGTAATTTCAGTTAGGCTTCAGTTGCAGCAACACTCCAATTTGTCACAGTTAAGGCTGAGCTGAAAATCCTATCATGAGAGCTTTCCATTAGAAGGTATGCTGGCTCTGGGGTGGGGGAGATGGAAGGGGGACAACAGTGGCCTTGTAGATGGCCTTTCTTCACTAGACCAGCTTGGGACAGGCCTGTTGAAGATGTATAGGATCCTGAAATGTGTATGCAATCCCAGGGTCTACTATTGCATAGTATGGCTGTAGAATCGAATAATAGATAGTGTCGTATATGTTGTCCTACACTACCCTACTTCTACTACATAGAGCTCAATGACAGGATCAGCCTAAATTCTGACCATGTTGGGAGGAGAATTTTCATTTGGAAGACCGCACTGCTACAATTTGGCTAGTTAATATTGACCTCATTCTTGTTTTATTCCTCTTCAAAAGGTCTGGAAATTTAGCAGCTTGTTCTCAACCGTGAACAACTGGCAGTTCAGCAACATCCCGCCCATGGCTGTACACTTAAAGACCTGCCCTTTCTATGATGTGGAGCACAGGAAGGACCCAGTGTTGCTGGCTAGCATGTTATCATCTGAAGAGCAGAGGCAGGAGAGTTTGGTCTCTACATTCAGACGCGCGCCTGGCTCCAAGAAACTTCAGAGAATACTGCAGTGACTTCAAGAGCAGGGGCATTTTGATCTGGAATGAAGTGTCAAGACTTTTGCAGTTTTCTATGAAACGTATTGTTTTATATACTTTCTTGTAATATTTCAGCAGGAAAATCTCAAGTCCATGTTTTCAGATGTGAGACCTAAAGTGGAAAAATTGGAAGTGTCAGCATCAAGTCAAAATGTGAGCCCTTTTGGGACAGGGAGCCATTTAACTTTATTATTACTATTTGCCTGTAAACCGCTTTGTGAACTTCGTGTTGAAAAGCGGTATATAAGTACCTGTTGATTGATTGATTGATTGAAAATGGGGTGGGGAGGGAAAGTAGAGCCTCCAACAGGTTCTCAGAGCACAAGGTATTTCTTAACTGCTGCAACAAATGTTGTTGCAACACACATCAACCCATAGTTCGGGTTTTGTATATAAGAAATTCACCAGATGTCTGACGGACGTTAGATTTGGTCCTCAGAAGTATGAATCACAAATGTACACAATTGTGGAGTCTCCAGTAAGCATCAAGAAGCTGGCCATACAGGTGTTCCCTGGTATCCAGTGATTCACTATTCAGGGTTTCAGTTATCCATGGATACCACGGATACCATGGATAAAGGTAAAGGTAAAGGTTTTCCCCACGACCGAATGGTCTAGTCATGACCGGCTGTAGGGGGCGGTGCTCATCTCCCTTTCAAAGCCTGTAGAGCCGGCATTTTGTCCGCGGACAAGCTTCCGTGGTCATGTGGCCGGCATGACTCTACGCCGTAGCACACGGAACACCGTTCCCTTCCCACCGAAGTGGTCCCTATTTATCTACTTGCATTTAGGTGCTTTCGAACTGCTAGGTTGGCAGGAGCTGGGACAAGCAACAGGAGCTCACTCTGTTGCATGGTCTTGAACTCCCAATCTTCCAGTCGGAAAGCCCAGCAACAGCGAATTAACCCACTGCGCCATCACGCCCCTTCTATACCACAGATACTGCCTATTAAAAAGATAGGAGAACATTAAACAAATCTATTTTTTATCTTGTTACAGCAAAACCACTGATCTTCCCCTATCGTTAAAAAAAAAAGGCATCCTCCGTATCCCCAGTTTCAGGTATCTGCGGGTGTGTGTGTGCGTGTCCAGAATGGAACCCCAGTGGATACTGGGGCATGCTTGTATATGTGCTAATTAAGAAATAGCTTCTGTTCTGAGCACTTGTTTGAGGCTCCACCTTTTATTTGCAAGCCTAATCTTTCAAAAAACTAAAGGTGCAATCTAGAAATACTCAGTTTGGCGGGAACTGTGCTTCTTCTATCCGGGCAATGTGGATTGTATTCAGAGGCTTGAGGGCTATGACAAACAGGACCTGTATGTGTTATTTTTATCTGAAAGGTGCTGGTGCTGATGGAGGAAGCAAAGGCTGCTTGTCCTTCCGCTCCTTTGAATGAAAACAGATCGAGGAAACAGGAACTTTACATTAAAATGCGGAATAAGTAGAAAAGGGATCTGAGAAAGGAACGTGACAGTGGGTGACTGGGCAAGAATAATATTGAAGCACAAACTCGGTCAGGCCAGGGCCAATAATGAGAAATGCAAAAGTAACAGAAAGCACAATCGGCGATAGCCACTTGCTCCAATCCAGCAAGAATTTGCCCCGTCTCTTATGCTAGCAGATTTTTATAATGTCCAGATACATTTAGAAGTGTGACTTGAATTGTGACTTCTTTGCTATTTGTTATCAGTATTAACCATTTTCTGCCGAGGTCAACATGCTTGACAGACCCTTGTCTGATTCATCTTTCTGAATGTCCTCTGAGCTGCATTACCTGTATCCCATTGAACAAATGGGGAACAGTGTTTAAATTACCAGGAAGGAGGGACACAGGTGCACTTACATTTTGTGGCAGACAATGGGGGGAAAACTGTGGTCTGCCTAAAGTTGGGGGAAGGGCTTATGGAGATCAGCAATGGCTCTCTACCAATCCTTCATAAGTTACACACTGATGGAGGTGGCACTGAGAGGCAGCAAGCTCTTCAAGCCTCCCATCAAATCTACCGCTGATGCGGGACCTGCACTATCCCAACAAATCACACTCAATTTTTCCTTTGAAACATTTGTTTTTGTGGAAAGCTATTATTAAACAGCCAGAGGAGACACTAAAGAACAGTTTGCTAAACAGATATGTCTGAAAGCCTCTTGCTTAGGAGTATCTCTTTTTTCCGTCATATGTTTGAGCTGGTCATATGTTTGATGGTTGAGCTGCTGGTACTGCCTGAAGCGAAGCAGGAGAATCTGTGGTCTATTTTTGGACGGGAGATGGAATGCCAGGCCGTGACAAGCTGCAGTACCTGTTGTGGCAGAATGGGGCCACTGTGGAGCTGATTAGCTGATTAGCCAGAACAAGAATGTTGTGAGAAGGCCAGCCGGCACAAGAATGAGTACGACCTTGAGGACCTGTCCAGGCTAGACTTACGATCACCTGCTGAAGCTTGCTGTCACATGGCCAGAGGAGAGAACCACACTGTGAAGGCTATATCTGGGACTGAGGATTTGGTGAATCGCAGAATACTGTATATTTATAAAAAAAACCATTGAAAAATGGTGGTTTAGACTAGCCTGCCCATTTAAGCCGCCTTGGGCATTTGCTTCGGCATGGGAAAGGCAGGGTACAAATTCTTTTTTTAAAAAAAGTTTGTTGAAATGTCACAAATATGGATGGAATCCTGGTCGACTACCATTGATTTCAGCTCTTAGTCTTTCCTTGTGGATATGTACAGTTCTTGCGTAATCTTTTCCAGGTCACTTTTAGGTTGTCTGCACTAATGCAAAAATGAACACTGATCAATTAATCTTTATATACCGCTTTTCAACCAAATGTTCACAAAGCAGTTTACATGCATACCCAAAAAAGAAGCACTGATGCACCCTGGTTACACCTCAGGTATGTGTCCATACCACACAATTGGTGTGGTTAACAGGTACAGTTGCTCTTGCAATACCTGGGGGCCCATCACAAGAAATGTTGGATCAGAATTGCTCCCCACTCCCAATGTTAGTCCTTGAACAAGTACATTCTGGGGCAGAAGGCATAGCACTCTAAAATACTGATTTAACCACAGGATCAGGCACAACATTCATATTACATACACTGCCTCTGTTTGGAAACTTTGTTTTGTACTTGGCTTGAATGATTCATTATTAAACGTGTACATAAGAACATGAAAATTGGTTTATAATTTTTCTTTAAAAAAATGTATATGAGCACAGAAATTTAAATTCCAGAAAATGGCAGTGGGAGATAAACAGGTGGGTGACAATGAAGACTGCAAGATGAAATCAAGGGGTATGGCAAAATGTGCACAATGATCATTTGGACTTCATAGCATGTTGTAACCTGGGCGGTCTTTTCTCTATGCTAAATATGAAATCCTGCATCAAGCTGGATTTTTGTGCCAAAAATAGCTGGGTTCTGTATGTTATGCACGTTAAACAAATTCAATTATTTCTCTGATTTATGTATGATGTCTTATACATTGCCCACAAACTTCTAAGCTTCATAGCCATGATAAATAGAAACTTGCTTTTTGTCTTTAGATGAAAAAACCTGTGGAACCTGACCTGCGTAAGCACACCAGCTGTCTGCAGTAGTAGATCCTAGTAATAGGTTTTACTTCTGAGTAAATGTGCATAGGATGGGGGGAGGGAGGAAAGAGGAAGTGCCCAGTTGGATTCTTCTTCCCCTACCCACAATCTAACAGGCATGCTTTGAGGATGTCTCCGGGAAAGAGGGAAAACAAAGTGTTAGGTTGGGCATTTCCTCTTCACTCCCCACAAGAGTAGGGTTACCAGATGCAAACTGGGACAGAGTGCCTATACCTTTAACCATTGTCTAGCAGAGGGAATTTGGGCAGGTGTAGCTTTTGAAACTCTTCCATGATGAGCTGTACCTGTTCGAATTCCCTATACAATGGTTAAAAGTATAGGCACTCTGTCCCAGTTTGTATCTGGTAAGTAACCCTACACAAGAGGCCAATAGGGGGATTCTCTCTGTGGCCTCAGAAGGCTCCTGGGAAAATTCCATTGATTGGTGCAGTAGTCTAAAATTTTGTTAAGGAAGTCTGGAGTTGCTTTGACTCTTGTTTTTCTGAAATAAGGGCGAAATTCTAACCTGTGCTGGAATAGGCAGGACGGCTGGCCTGGGGCTGTATCTAATGCAGGTTGGGAGCATGCTGGAGCCTCCACAGGGCAAGAGTAGACGCCAGCCTCCCTGATGGGGCAACTCGGATGCTGACACAGGAGTGGTGTATTGGGGGCTTGTCCAGCATTGTAGGGCTGACACAACTGCCTGCGTCAGCCCTGTGCCAGAAACGCTAGCTGGTGTGGGCCAAAGGGTTTTTTTTGGGATTGCACTCTTAGGCTGCTATGACTCTGGTAGCACCCAATGGCAAGGTGGCCAAAGTCCTCTGGAAGTCATAAGTCCTTGCCCATGCCTGGATAGGCTAGTCAGCTCTCTCTATTGAGCCCTGTACACAAAACACATGCTAGCATTTGCTGCCTAAATTATGGATCCAGGTTGATCAGAGGCTCCAGACATGCTGTTACATATATGTTCTACCAGATGGCAATAGAGGCAGTCTCCCAAATAGTTAACTAATGTGAGAGAAAAGTCTGTACTTTCATTGCTTTGTTCCTTCAGCCGTTTTCAATTATAACCACATTTCAAATTTTGTCCACCTGCTTTCTTCTTTCGTCTGATTTCATCAAGCGTCCAGGACGTTTGTCAACGTTATGATTATTTGTCTTTTATTTCTGATTTGGATGCATTCAAATATGTAATATAGTTGGTTATTTACATCTTTTTTTGCCGGCCAGAATAAATTTTGCAAGCTAAACAAAGCTCTGCTTTGACATTCATTTTGTACTTTCATTCTTGTTCTGGTCCCTAACTAGACAGTGCAAGATATTGCTGTACACAAATCCAATGGAACAATTGAAGAAAAGGTAGGTGTGTGCTGGGAGGATCTCCCCCCCACCCCGTTCTTCATTCTTTTTTTGCAGTTTTGTTTATTTTTCCACCTTATTGTTCTAGGAGGGCAGGCAAGTTAGAACATTCCAGCTAGCCAGTGGGAAGAAAGGGAAAGAGGAAGCACCAGTATGAATTCCCTGCATGCATTTCTTCTGCTGTCTTCAGTTTAAAATCCCATAGTAGAATGAGGGAGGCTATTATCAGATGAGCTCATCAGGGACTGTTCTTTTATTTCTCGATGGACCATCCCTCACTGGACATGGATGCCTTTTAGGGTTTTCTCTGGAGCCTTTCCTCTTGTTATGCCACCCTGGCCTCCTTTCTACCCTTGCATGATGATCAACCAGGAATTCCTTTGCTCCTGAGGCTATGTAGCCTGGTCATAGCACTCTGGGTGCCACAATACGTTTCCCAAGGGACACTGTGAGCTAATGGGTGGGTGATGGCCTGGTAGCATCTGCCCAGTAACCAGCCACAGCCAGGCAAAAAGGGATTTCATCTCACTTGCCAAGCTGGACCAGAGGACTCTCTTCTGTGCCATCCTGCTTGCATCCTTCTTTCTTGCCCTTGTCTTCATTGCCTTCTTCTGGCTCTTCTTCTGACTCTTGGCTTCCTCCTGGCTCCTTCTTCTGGCTCTGGTTGCCCTGGCATTTTGCCACTCCTCCTTACCTTACTGCTGCATTACCTTTCGTTGTTCCTTCATATGACCTTTCACCTTTGCCTGCCGCCTCCTCTCTTTCACTGGGCTGCCCCATCTAGTTTTTGCGCTGTCCAAGTGCGTCCACGTTCATCCTTTTCCCTGTTTTCCCCCTACACCTGGGGCCTGGGAGCTTTGTAAAGAGCAATGGATTGACTCGTTAGGCAAATAAAACTAATTTGCACACTCCTGGGTGAAACGAGAGTGAGTTCTTCTAGAGATAAACATACTAAGGAGGACCCACTTCAGGCACCACAGGGTGTGCGTGTGTGTGTGCGCGCTTTGTTAAATTGAAAAAATGACCAACAATGAAACACAAGAATCCAGAGATATTTGGGAGAGATTGTTGGAGTTTGCTGGCTTTGCAAGTAATGTGAACGAAGTGGGTGGCAGATCCTATAAAACTGGAATAGATGCAAGTGCTTTCCAGACAGGATAGGCAGCTGGTGGGCCAGGAGCTCCGCCCACTTCCTAGGACTTCACTTCTCCCACAGTACATCCGCCCCTCATCCAAAGGCTCTTCCCTCACGTACTGTCCATCAGGTGTGCATATTGCTACTGCACAGGCGCCAGCACACAGCTAAGACGTTTCATGGGGACAGAATCAGAAAACATTCTCAAAACATTTTAAAAGTGGTATGAGAGAGGCACTGCCGCCTTTGGTGATCTTAAGAAAGCAGCAGCTTAATCAAACTCAGGAGAGCAAATGCAAAGTGCACAGAAAAGAAGAAGCAAATGTACGCGTACAAGACAGAGGATATGCCACCATGGACATTTTCATCATTCTGAATTTAAATACAGCATACAGCCTTTTATTTCTTCACTATTACAGTGAACTGCAGTAGTAATTGCTCTTTCTAATCCATCCATTAATCATGTACTTAATGGAAGCAGTACAGAGTAAGACTCTATCATATGCTTTCCAAGAAGAAAATTCTGTTTTAAGATCTCAGGCAAAATTTCTATTCTACTTTGGGAAATCTAACCCTATTATTATTATTATTATTATTATTATTATTATTATTATTATTATTATTATTATTATTATT